>OY986972.1:437636-990426 GCA_963920575.1 Narthecium ossifragum
AATAAGCAAATATGCAGGATAAGAGAACATAGTAAGCCCCGAGAGCAAAATAACATTTAAAACAAATAAAAGTCTTCCCTGCATCGAAGGAGATCGATCTCATGTAGCAATGAGATCGATCTGCCTCGAGGTTAGAAGCACCCGTCCTGGTCACCCGAACGGGATCGATCTCCACCCATATGGAGATCGATCGATCTCGTATGTGACCCTTGACGCATCGACGCCAACCGCCAAGAGAGGGAGATCGCTCTCGCTCGCCGGGGGGGGCGTGCCACCCCAAACGAGATCGATCTCATCCCATGAGATCAATCCGGATGGGTTCACCGGCGGCCGGACGGCGAGGAATGACGCCGGAAACCACAACCAAACCTCACCAAACTATGTGGGCTAGTAGATCCAAGTACCACGAAGCTACTCAAGGCTTCAAAACCGGTAAACATCAACTACACAAAGAGATCTATTGAAATCAAAACCGGATTCCAAAACCCTTAAAAACAAGGCGGAGTCTTTGAGTGGGATCCCTACCTCCACAACGCAGCTTCAACCCACGAAGCTAAGCCTAGGATCTTCCTCACGCCGCCACGGTCCAAACGAGCCTTCAAGCTCCTAGAACGGTGGCCGGAGGAGGGAGAACGGCGGCGAGCAAGGTTCCAGCCGAAACAGGGGAAGAAGCAGAGCTCACGCGAGGAAGAAGGGAGAAGGAAGGGAAGGAGAGGGGAAGAAGGGGAAGGCCGGGGGAAAGCCGAGGGGAAGGCCGGGGGAAGGCCGGGGGAAAGCCGGGAAGCCCGGGGGAAAGGAGGGGTGTGAGGACCTGCCCCTCTACCCCTGTGGCTCGTTGTAAACCGCAAGGGCAATTTGGTAAAATTGTGCCTTGTTGGTTTGTTTCACACCCGCGTGTGCACACACAGGACTTGTATGTGTTTGTATTTGTTTAGAATGGTTAGGTGGACCCGGGATCGGAAGATCCCAGCTCGGGAGCGCGGAGGCTTGCTTTTGGGCAGCTTACGGCCCTTGAGCGATCGATCGCTCGAAGGAGTGACCGATCGGGCTCGTGAGCAATCAGTCGGTGGGTTTTTGTCTTCCGCAATGACGGCAGCCGACCATCGTTTTCCCCTGTCAGGGGAGGGAGGACTTTCCCTCCCCTCCCCCAGGCTTTCCTCCGGCTATCCTGGCTTTCCCCCGAGCTTTTCCTTCTTCTTCTTCCCTCTCCTCTTCTCTTCTTCTTCTTTTCTTTCTCTTCTTCCCGCGGTGCTCTGTTTCTTCTCTTCTCCGCCGGCGACCTTGTTTTCTTCCATTCTCCCTCCTCCGGCCACCGATTTTGGCGTTCCAAAGCTTGTTGGATTCGACGCGACGAGAGGAAGGTTGCTGAGGTTGTTTGAGGTCGTGTTGGTGACTGGTTTGCGAGGGATCAACCGAGGAACGCGCAGTTGGGTAGGTTCTTCTACCTACATGTGTTCTTAAGTGGGTTTCGCGTGATCCAACCGTTGGATCTGTTGATCTTCATGTTATTAGATGTATGTTGCCTAGTAGAATAATTGATTTGAGTTTCATGTTAATCGGTTGAGATTTGAGTAGGTTTTATGCATGATTAAACTCGGTTTCTCTGTTTTCTGCTGTTCTTGAGAAACAGCTGGCTTGCAGTGTGTTTTCCGGCCGGTGTGTACGTGATCTTGGGTTTTCATAAATATAAGAGATGTAGATCTCTTCGTTAGCTTTCCAGTCCATCTTGTTTCGTATTTTTCCAATTTTCCTACGAATTGTTATGATTTTCGCGGGTCGGGGCGCGACAGCTTGGTATCAGAGCATAGGCTGTAGATCCCAGGGTTTAGGATCAGGATTCGGTTGAGATTGAATGTGGAATGGGTTAGTTCTATGTCTAGAACATCCGTGCATGCTCATTTTGATGTGTTATGCTTTTCCGCTTTATGTTGTGCTGCTTTGTCTTGCGGCTTCTTACGAGTGAACGCTCGTTGTCGTTGGTGATTGCACAGATGTCGGGAGCTCGAGTCCGAACTTCGGTTGTTGGTCGAGGTGGGGCACGACCTGGTCGACCCGCTCGACCAGACAGGGTAGCGCCTGTCAGGACGGTCAGAGCTCGACGGACTGGACCATCACCAGCGACGGTTGCGGTCGCACGGGAGGAGGCTCCTCTTGCCGAGGAGGGGGTCCTCGCTCCGGTCGACGGGCGGGCCGCGGCAGCGGTCACGATGGACTTCCAGCGGCTGAACCCGCCTAGGTTCAGCGGTGAGACTGGAGATCAGACCACGGCAGACTGCTGGCTCCGAGGAGTCACGCGCGTTCTCGACGCTCTCTTCGTCAGGGATGACCGGATTCGGGTCACCCTCGCGGCGTTCCAGCTCGATGGTGACGCCCTTGACTGGTGGTGCACTGCCCAGCACACCAGTGGCGGAGAGGAGCCGACGTGGGAGGAGTTCAGGGCGTTGTTCTTGGACGCGTACTTCCCGGAGAGTACGCGTGACGCCCTGTCTCGCGAGTACCAGTCCCTCCTACAGGGTACTCGCACTGTTCAGCAGTATGCCAACCGGTTTACGCACTTGGTCCGTTTTGCGGGGGCAGTGGCAGCAAATCCAGTGGCCAGGGCACGGCAGTTTGAGTGGGGTCTTCGTCCAGAGATCAGACGCCAGACGTGTTCCCACCGCTTCCAGACGTACACAGCAGTTCTGAACTGCGCCTTAGTTGTGGAGGCGCAGTCGCAGGATGAGAGACGCCGGGCAGTTCCACCGGCAGTCTCTACCAGCTCGCAGCAGCAGAGGCCCCAGTTCAGAGGGGGATTCGGCGGAGGGCACCGGCGACACCAGCGACGCTTTCAGCAGCGGTCGCAGCAGTTCCAGGCTCAGTTGCCTAGTCCGCCAGGCCAGTTTCTCCTGACGGCCGGGCCGTCTGGGCAGGCTCCGTCAGGGGGAGGCCAGGGTCAACAGCCTGGTGGCGCGCTAGCCACTTGCTTCCAGTGCGGGCAGCCGGGACACTTCCGCCAGAACTGTCCCATGCGAGGGGCGCGGAGCGCTGTGCCGCAGGGCAGTAGAGACGGGGGGTACGGTGCCTGGCAGGGGAGCGCTAGTGGGCGCGGATCAGGGGCTGGACCGGGCCGCTCCAGGGGTGGAGGCGGCCAGCGGGGGTGTGTGTTTGCTCTTTAGGCGCGTGAGCAGCCAGACACCGTTCAGCTTTACCAGCAGTACCAGCAGCCGCAGCAATACCAGCAGGTAGCGGCAGAGCCAACCGTCCTTAGAGGTATCTTTCAGCTTTCTAGTTCTTTAGTAGATGTGCTGATAGACTCTGGGGCGTCTCATTCCTATATTGCTAGCATGTGTGTAGCATCGCTAGGATTAGAAACGAGTTGGCTAGAGGTGGCACAGTCTGTAGATTCACCGATCGGCAGCACAGTCAGGGTAGACCGGGTCTGCCGATCTTGTTCCTTGGAGGTTGGAGGCCTCCGTGTCTGTCTTGACCTACGGGTGCTAGACATGACAGGCTTCGACGTGATACTCGGTATGGACTGGTTAGCAGCATACCGGGCTATCATCGACTGTGGTCGCCGGAGGGTAGTCGCTTGGACACCCGACGGGACACAGTTTGTGTTGTTGGGGGATCGGTTTTCTGCCAATTCCTTTGCTTGTGGTGTGGGGAGGCGTGGCAGCGAGCTTTCAGCCTTGCTGGCCAGCCTGTCCCTGTTTGGGTCAGAGGGAGTGCAGCAGAGCAGTTTCCCCAGGATCGTGTGCGACTACACCGACGTGTTTCCCGAGGTGTTGCCAGGGCTTCCACCGCCCAGAGAGGTCGATTTTGAGATTGACCTGGTACCGGGTACCGCACCGATCTCTCTCCCAGCTTTCAGGATGGCACCAGCAAAGCAGAGTGAGTTGAGGACTCAGCTAGACGAGCTTATCAGCAGAGGTTTCATCCGTCCCAGCATGTCTCCCTGGGGGGCGCCAGTGTTGTTCGCAAAGAAGAAGGACGGTACCCTTCGACTTTGCATAAACTACAGGCGGCTCAACAGGGTGACGGTGAAGAATCGGTATCCGATGCCGAGGATCGACGACCTGTTTGACCAGTTGCGAGGATCTTCAGTGTTCTCGAAGATCGACCTCCGCACCGGCTACCACCAGTTGAGGGTTCGGGATTGCGACATCCCGAAGACGGCTTTTCGGACTCGGTACGGCCTGTACGAGTTCGTGGTGATGCCATTTGGGCTGACGAACGCACCAACAGCGTTCAAGGATCTCATGCAAAGGATCTTCCGGCCTTTCCTAGACGAGTTCGTGGTGGTGTTCGTCAACGACATCCTTATCTACTCCCGGTCAGAGGCGGAGCATGAGCGACACTTGGCGACAGTGTTGCAGCTACTTAGGGAGCATCGGCTTTATGCCAAGGCTTCCAAGTGCGAGTTCTGGCTTGCACAGGTGGGATTCCTTGGACACATGGTGTCGGCAGCAGGGATCCAGTTGACCCGGCCAAGGTCGAGGCAGTGGTACAGTGGCAGAGACCGAGGACAGTGTTTGAGGTCCGTAGTTTCTTAGGCCTGGCGGGTTACTACAAGCGGTTCGTGCGGAACTTCTCCAGAGTTGCCGGACCGTTGACCAGACTGACACAGAAGGCCGTCCCGTTCGTGTGGGATGATGCTTGTGAGCGAGCCTTCGTGGAGCTGAGGACGAGGTTGACCAGTGCGCCGGTGATGATCGTCCCCGAGCGAGGTGTTGGTTACAGTGTTTACTGTGACGCTAGCGGTGAGGGTTTGGGGTGTGTCCTCATGCAGGAGGGCCACGTAGTTTCCTATGGTTCTCGTCAGCTGAAGAACCATGAGAGGAACTATCCGACTCACGACTTGGAGCTAGCAGCGGTGGTCTTTGCCCTGAAGACCTGGCGGCATTATCTCTATGGCGAGAAGTTCTCAGTCTTCTCGGACCATAAGAGTTTGAGGCGCGTTTTCACCCAACGTGACCTCAACCTGAGGCAGCGACACTGGATGGAGCTACTGGAGGACTACGACTTCGAGTTGCATTACCATCCTGGTAAGGCAAACGTCGTAGCAGACGCGCTGAGCAGACAGGCGAGAGACACCAGAGCAGCAGTTGCAAGGTTGTCAGCGCGGCAGTGGCAGGCTCTAGAGACGGCGGGCCAATTGGGGCTCGAGTTTGAGGATCGGGGATCCAGCAGTTTTCTCTATGCAGTGCAGAGTATGCCAGCAGTCTTAGCCAGAGTGTTAGAGGCACAGCACAGTGACCCAGAGCTCGAGGAGTTTCGCACAGCAGCGGGCACGGAGGACGCAGACGGAGACTGGACAGTATCGCCAGACGGAGGGCTACGGTTCCGAGGCAGAGTAGCGGTTCCAGCAGATCCAGTTCTTCGAGACGACGTCTTACGAGAGTTCCACCACTCTCGCTTTGCAGTTCATCCCGGCGGCACCAAGATGTACCAGGACCTTCGGCGACAATTCTGGTGGCGCGGGATGAAGAGGGCAGTGACGGAGTTCGTATCGCGCTGCCTTACCTGTCAGAAGGTCAAGGCAGAGCACCAGCGGACTCCGGGATTACTTCAGCCGCTTCCACTAGCTGAGTGGAAGTGGGAGCACATCACGATGGACTTCGTGACCGGGCTACCGAGATCCCCTAGGGGGAATGACGCAATTTGGGTCATCGTTGATCGATTGACCAAATCGGCGCACTTCCTGCCTATGCGGGTGACAGACTCGACGGACAGGCTGGGTAGCTTGTACGTCAGAGAGGTGGTCAGACTGCACGGAGTTCCAGTTTCTATCATGTCAGACCGTGACCCCAGGTTCACCAGCAGGTTCTGGCGTGACTTTCAGGAGGCAGTTGGCACACTCTTGACTTTTAGTACGGCTTTCCATCCGCAGACAGACGGGCAGTCAGAGCGGACAATCCAGATCTTGGAGGACATGCTGAGAGCATGTGTCCTCGACGCAGGAGGCAGCTGGGAGGAGCACGTCCCCTTGGTGGAGTTCGCCTACAACAACAGCTACCAGTCCAGTCTTGGAGTAGCACCTTTCGAGGCGTTGTAAGGTAGGCCGTGTCGTTCCCCAGTGTGCTGGACAGAGGTTGGAGAGGCTTCACTCACCGGTCCAGACATCGTCAGGCGGTCCTCAGAGAGGTTAGTGCAGATCAGGCAGAGGCTTCTGACGGCTCAGAGCCGGCAGAAGAGTTATGCAGATCAGAGGCGACGACCGTTAGAGTTTGCAGTCGGCGACCGAGTGTTCTTGCGAGCGTCGCCGTACAGAGGTTCTGTCAGGTTTGGCAGAGGTGGCAAGTTGGCGCCGAGGTTTGTCGGGCCGTTTGAGATCTTAGAGAGGGTCGGCGAGGTAGCTTACCGCCTGGATCTTCCTCAGCACATGTCTGCTGTGCATCCGAGTTTCCATGTGTCGATGCTAAGGAAGTATCACCCAGACCCGTCTCATGTCATCAGGGTGGATGACATTAAGCTTGAGGCAGACGCGAGCTTTGTTGAGCAGCCGGTTCAGGTACTTGATCGGAGGGATCGGGTCTTGCGGGGCAAGACGATTCCCTTGGTCAAGGTACTGTGGAGGCATAGAGGCACCGAGGAGGTGACTTGGGAGCGCGAGGCGCGCATGCGGCAGGAGTTTCCGCAGTTGTTTTCTTCTCCAGGTACTTCTTGTCCTGTCCTCTAGTGTAGCTGTTTTATTGTTCCGAGCCCTACCCTTATCGAATCTCGGGACGAGATTTTCTTTAAGGGTAATATGATGTGAGGACCTGCCCCTCTACCCCTGTGGCTCGTTGTAGACCGCAAGGGCAATTTGGTAAAATTGCGCCTTGTTGGTTTGTTTCACACCCGCGTGTGCACACACAGGCCTTGTATGTGTTTGTGTTTGTTTAGAATGGTTAGGTGGACCCGGGATCGGAAGATCCCAGCTCGGGCGCGCGGAGGCTTGCTTTTGGGCAGCTTACGGCCCTTGAGCGATCGATCGCTCGAAGGAGCGACCGATCGGGCTCGTGAGCAATCAGTCGGTGGGTTTTTGTCTTCCGCGATGACGGCAGCCGACCATCGTTTTCCCCTGTCAGGGGAGGGAGGACTTTCCCTCCCCTCCCCCAGGCTTTCCTGGCTTTCCCTCGAGCTTTCCCTTCTTCTTCTTCCCTCTCTTCTCTTCTCTTCTTCTTCTTTTCTTTCTCTTCTTCCCGCGGTGCTCTGTTTCTTCTCTTCTCCGCCGGCGACCTTGTTTTCTTCCGTTCTCCCTCCTCCGGCCACCGATTTTGGCGTTCCAAAGCTTGTTGGATTCGTCGCGACGAGAGGAAGGTTGCTGAGGTGGTTTGAGGTCGTGTTGGTGACTGGTTTGCGAGGGATCAACCGAGGAACGCGCAGTTGGGTAGGTTCTTCTACCTACATGTGTTCTTAAGTGGGTTTCGCGTGATCCAACCGTTGGATCTGTTGATCTTCATGTTATTAGATGTATGTTGCCTAGTAGAATAACTGATTTGAGTTTCATGTTAATCGGTTGAGATTTGAGTAGGTTTTATGCATGATTAAACTCGGTTTCTCTGTTTTTCTGCTGTTCTTGAGAAACAGCCGGCTTGCGGCGCGTTTTCCGGCCGGCGTGTACGTGATCTTGGGTTTTCATAAATATAAGAGATGTAGATCTCTTCGTTAGCTTTCCAGTCCATCTTGTTTCGTATTTTTCCGATTTTTCTACGAATTGTTATGATTTTCGCGGGTCGGGGCGCGACAAGGGGAGCAAAGTCTCCCCTCCCCTGACAGGGGAAGCGACGGCCATCGCCGTGGCCGTCCTCTCGGACTTCACCGACAAGGACTTTCAGGGCAAGTGAGATCGATCCGCATGGCATGTCGAATCGATCCCGCTAGCAAGGCCAGATCGATCTCCCTTGAAGATGAGATCAATGTCCTTCGCCCAGAAAGACAAACTTGGGCTGAAACACAAACCAAAGCCCAGATCTTCCGATCTCGGGTCCACCTAACCTTTCTAAACAAACACAAGCACCAAACAAGGTCTGTGCACACACACGCGGTGCGAAACGACCGACAAGGCGCAATTTCCCAAATTGCCCTTGTGGTCAACCACAAGCCACAGGGATAGAGGGGCGGGTCCTCACACGACGTCCCCCGCCCCCCTTCCGGCGTCCCCCACTCCCCTTCCGGCGTCCCCAGCCCCCCTTCCGGCGTCACCGCCACAGATCCGGCGTTCTCTTTGTAATACCTATCAGTATTCTCTTTTTACAAAGAGAATACCTCTATTCATCATGTAAAAAGAGAATCCTTATAAAAAAGTAATATTTGCTCATACATTGTTTGCAGATTATACATGAATGTATTTTAGTACTCTCTTCTCTTATCTTTGTAGTATTCACTCTTTCTTTTTCATTAATATAATCATGAAAAGAAATGGAATAATCATGATGTCATCAAATCCGATGTCAGTTATGGGAGGATGGAGGGAAGGAGGGGGTGGACGACCATGTTACACTAAGAAAGGAAATGGAGGAATCATGATGTCATCAAATCGAAACCGATTTGCATGGATTACACCAAAAATGGAAATAAAACAACTCATAACTGCCATAAATTGAATATAGCTATATATAATGCCTCAAATATGCAATATATATGAAGTAAAGATAAAAGTGTCATGCAAAACACCTAACCTCCCATAACTGCCTTAAAATGGTGTTTATCCATTAAAATATCATATTGTGGTATACCAGTGAATAAATTTATTAGATTTAGTGTAAACACTAATAATCTAATAAAAAAAAGGCCATACAAACACCCTTGGACGTGCATAACAATCACCAAGTCCAGACGCAGAACCTCTGCCCCCAAACTTGCCTAGCCAGCAAGACTCTCGAGTCTCTCAATGCCCTTTGGCCACTCCATATACATATATTAGCGTGTGCTTAACAGTCAAAAGCAGTGCCACTCCCTAGTAACCGAAGAAAAAGATATGGATGTATGCAGCCTTCGGCACTCATCCACTCATTCATTGTCAGTCCCTATAAAGGATATCCCCCAATTAATAGCAATTAATAGGATCCCTCGTGGTCTCTGCAGCTCAGCTATGTGCCGTGGTTGGTAGGTTTGCAGTTCGAATTAACTAAGCTTAATTGATTCAGACAAAGGGGCGTGGGGAGGGAATTAGCTAAGCTTAATTGATTCAGACAAAGGGGCGTGGGGAGGGTACAGAGCTCATAAAAAAATAATGGTATGTAAAAGTAGTAAAAGTCTTTATAAAAAAAGTATTCGGAATTGAGCACAGATAATTTCATAGCAAGGACTAAACATCAATTATCTGTAAAAGCATTCAAAGAGCCTATTATCGGTCAAATTCCTTGTTTCTTTTTCTTTACCCTTTTTAAATCTAATGCTATTCTATCGAGTTAATGAAGGCGTTCGGCCGACGAGGTTTCCTTGGAATACTATATGTATGATATTCAAATTGGGTCAATTATCCCTAAAAGAGTTGGATATTATAAAAATACCTTCATATTTTTTTCAAATATAATAGGTACCTCCGAGATATATGGTTATTCACAAAAATATCCCATGGATTGCTTTTGCCAAATAAAAGGCAACACTTTGGGGTAATTTTAAATGCATTGCTAAAATATATAAGTGCATCACTTTATTTTAAAATACCAAAAATACCATTTCTTCCTCTCTCTCTCTCCCCCTCTCTCTCGTGGTGATGGTGGTGGTGCTGGCCACTGACGGCGGGGCTGAGCTTGGTCGCCGGATCTGACCAGGGAACGATCAAAGAACGGTTGGAGGGAACCGTGGAAACTAGGTGAGGCGGCATTGATGGGTTATGGTGGCGCTGGCGGCATTGATGGGTTATGGCGGCGCTGGAGCTCTTCGAGAAGACAAGTCGCGAGCGAGGGTCGCGGGGAATCTCCGGATCTAGTCGGGGAACAGCAGCGAAGGAATCACGAGGCAACGGGGATGCCGGATGTGGTGTTAGATGTGGTCGGCAACGTCGGATTCGACGGAGTTGAGAGGGGCGGCGCCGGATCCGTGAGGAGGACGGAGATCGAGGTCGATCTCGGAGATGTGGGAGACCGTGGGGCGTTGAGGGCATTGGTGGACGTCGGCGGCGAAGACGGGGCTTCAAGAGATGTTGGATGCGAAGGAGGCGGAGGGCCGGCGGGGGTTGGTCATGCGGCCAAGGGTGGCAGGGAATCGCCGGATCTGGCCAGGAAACAGTGGTGGAGGGATCATGAGGCGGCGTGGATGTCGAATGTGGTGTTAGATGTGGTCGGGGACGCTGGAGTCGACGGAGTTGAAAAGGGCGGCGATGGATCCGTGGGGAGGACGGAGATCGAGGTCGTGGCGGTGGTGGCGACTTTGCCTGAATAGGAGCGAAGGGGCCGCGGGTAATGGCGATCTCGACGGTGGTCGGGGTGGAAATGGATCGACATGGTGGTGTTTGCGAGCTAAAGAAGAGGTAGGAGATGAGGAGAAGAGGGTGGAGGAGTAGAGAGGTGAGGGAGATACCGGAGAAGGAGAGGGCGGGCCTAGCCTGTAACAGCCCCCGCCGTCCGGAGCCGCCCAGGGCCTGCGGGCTTCGTCCAGGATCCACCCGAGGGCTCCACCCAACACAATATACGTTTAACCTTGAAGTTTTCTGACGGATCACTGCCATCACGGCTTTAAAACGCATTGTGTCTTATAAGAGTTATTAATATACTTATTATCTACGTGGGGTTGCATGGAGGGCATGTGGCCGAGCCAGGTAACCGGGTAAGCAACCCCATCTAGATAATAAGTATATTAGTAACCCTTATAAGACAACTCTAAGGTTAAGCGTGCGGGGCCCTTGCGTGGATCCTGGACAGAGCTCGCAGACCCTGGGCGGCCATGATGTACTATTTGAGCACTCGCAGTGGATTCCATGCAGATTCCTATCCATATCCCCTATTCTAATTAATGTGCTGTAATATAGTGTTACGAGTTATTTTATTTCTGGTATTATATTGATTACCTTAGTTGTAATATTCCATAGATAACAGGCCAGCTACCTTAGTTGTAGTTTTAATGGACCACGCGAACTCGTTTCCCTATGTAATGAGAAAGATTTCTCCTCGTTGGTGACTCTTGACAGAATTCACAAAGCAACACTAGTGTGATCGATGCAGCAATGGCGAGAAGGTGTGCAGTGGGCTAATGAATTGACTATGGTGGATAGAGTTTGAAACTCTGACTGGTCTTCAACTATTGATAAGAATATACAGCAAAATGGCTCGAGATTCCTTTCCATGTGAAAATTAAATTTAGAGCGATCTGCCTGCGCAGACAGATGCTTTCCGCACCGTCTCCATCATAATAATTCAGAGGAACCTGCCAAGAAGCTGCATGCCCAGATGCTTTCGATTAATCTCCTCCCATGTTTATGATATTTCTTGTTGAAGGGAGATGATTTCGATTAATCTGCTTTTGGATAATCGGTGACTACTCCCCAAACAAAAGGTATCATAGATGTAAGTGCCATAGAATTAATAATAATAATATATATATATATCTTTTTAAAAAGTTGAGCCAAATGGTCAGGAGTAAGCTATAAAAAACAATGCAAGCCCCCGAGACCTTTCACACTGGACTATACAAAGTCCGGTTGAGACCGGCGGGAATAGCGAGCAACACTATCCGTCCTGTAATTACAAGATTTAAAAATATTCAAAAATAACACCCAAAAGCCAATACTCATAACCAAATATTTCCAACCAACTCCTCTACTTCACTAGGCCAAAGCTTTGTACCACTGAATATCTGAATCGTTTCGAGTGAGTCCGATTCAACCACCAAATCAACAATCCCACACGAGTAGGTCTCCATCAGCGCTAAAGCTACAACCACAAGTGGGAATTTGAAGAATCGGAATCGATCTCTCTATGATGGGCAAGGTCTCTCTGTAGTCTCTGTCATCATATCAGCCATTTGGCACGCAAGGGAGTGGTCTTTGTTGTACCCATGGAAGTGGTACAGATCGGATCGCTGACAGGGAAACAGCGCAGATCGAGTTGTTATCCAGTCCGACGGGGCCTTCGTTGATGATCAGAGAGGTATCGGCGCGGTTTGCTTGGATGAGAATGGAGATGTTTGTTGGGCGTTCTCTGAATTCTCCCAAGCCAGCAATGCTATAGAGGCTGAAACTAAAGCTGATAACCCGTTTGGTACGGGAATAGATTTCGAGAATAACCCTTAACCCGGGTTAAGGGGGAGAATATTCCTGAAATATTCCCGAATCCACTACTTATTCCACCCCTTAACCCCAAACACCATTTTCCTTATTCCAAGTAATCATTACAAAGTTATTCTCAAAATTTGAAATAAAGTCCCTTAACCCGGAATAAAGTTAACCCCGTACCAAACGAGGGGACTCTAATGGCTGCTAGGCAGATGGGTCATTCAAAAGTATTGTTTGAGCTATATGTGAGGGAGGTTGTTGACTGCGCAGGCGATGACCCATGCACCTCCGAGACGATTTACAGAATATTTGTTGGTATGCCGCACACTTAAAAGAATTCATCATCTTGCATGGCTCACGGGAGGATAATCAGACTGCTGACAGGCTTGCGAGAAACGGTAGAGTGTGTCCTCCCATAGTCCCATGTGTTTTAGGCTCAAAGACCAGGCCCCGCCCGCCACCACCCTTCTGCCGTCCGCGCTGGTTAAGGTACTCCTTTACCCAAACGAGTGATCTGGCACGCCAAGGCCTCCGCCACTGCCCCTTCATCGAAGAAGATGTATGTTGTTTCGATCCTTCCACACCACGCAAGAGCCAAAACCCAAAAAAGCCCTCATCATCTTAACTGCTTCCCCACCAGAAGACCCCAACAGAAACTCCACCAAGTTCTCTACTTTCCAGCGCGGCAGCAGCAGCCCTTCTCATATTCCACACACCCCGTTACCAAGAAGCTTGCATCTCTAGATGTTTAATTTCCTTCCATTTGGATAACTTTATGCTTTCCCACTCCATTTCGAGATGTTGATTGATCACCAGCACTCCAAATGGAAGATGAAATCTAGACAAGGGAAACAACAGTAAAGATGTGAAGATGAAAAGGTTGTAAAGAGGGACCGGCCATTTGAACTGTTATCAAGACTTTAGCTGTCAGGCTTAACTTTTCAGAAAGGGCTTTGATTGGGGTACATGCCATGTGCATGTACCCCAATAGGTCCCTCTTGCCTAGCCATACAAACACCTTGGGACGTGCATAACAATCACCAAGTCCAGAAGCAGAACCTCTGCCCCCCAAACTTGCCTAGCCAGCAAGACTCTCGAGTCTCTCAATTCCCTTTGGCCACTCCATATACATATATTAGCGTGTGCCTAACAGTCAGAAGCAGTGCGAGCTCTTCCCCTGAACCTGCACCTGCACCTGGATTTCAGCATGTCCATGAACGCGGCGGACGAGAAATGGCTTATTAACAGTTTCACCAAAAAGAATGAAAGCTTTTCGACAGTAGCCAACGGTAGGGGGTTCAGCATCCATGCAGCACCAGCATACATCCGCGAAGGCTACAAGGACCTCTTTGAGCCTACTGTCATGTCACTCGGCCCGAAGCACCGGCAGTCCCACCCCAAGAGCGATGACAAATCGAGGTACTTCCATGACTTGCTCCGGGGCGTCCCAAACTCATCAGAGGTCATCCCCAGATTGATCCAGGAGACGAACCAAGTGGTGGAGCAAGCTTGGAACTGCTACGGCTGTACCGGACGGCCCAACAGAGACTTTGTGGAGATGATGGTCTTGGATGGCTGCTTTCTCATCGGGTTCTTTTTCAAGTACAAGTCTGGCGGCGCTCCTGCAGAGATAGCATGGAACCGGCACCAGATCAAAGCCGACTTGCTGAAGCTCGAGAACCAAATCCCATTTCTTGTTCTCCAGAAGTTGTACAGCGCCTTGCCTCCGAGTCTCCACGCCTTACAGAGCACTACAGAATATTCCCTTGTAGACCTCGCCTTGGTTTATCTCAGCAATGGTTCATACCAGAGAGACCCGCCGTGGAGCTTGCCCAACGCTAATCGCGACATCGACCATTTGCTTCATCTATACCAATTGTGGTCCGTGGCTCCGACTCCGACTCCGACTCCGACTCCGAGGCCGCCGCAGCCGGCACAGAATGGGCATCGCAGCTGTTTCTACCTGTCCTCCACGGCGGCGGCCTCAGGAAACGACCCGCGGACCAAATGTTTCGGTCGTATCTCCAGCCTCCGAGCAAGACGGCTCTGTGGGTCTTGCCTCCCAGTCCGAACAAGACAGCAGCCATCGCCATCCCCTTCCCCTCCATCTGAACCCATTCCGACAGCAACAGGCCTCACAGAGGCCGGCGTCACTATGAAGAAGAAGAGTTCATCAGCTAGCCTCCTCCACATAACCTTTAGCAGGAAGAGTGGCAGCCTGGAGATACCCCAGCTTGAGATTGATCCACCCCAAAAAGCAATCCTCGCGAATCTCTTCGTCTTTGAGCAATCTAGAAGTGATCTGAGCAGGCACTGGACAGCTTATGTCAAGTTCGTGAAGAACATCATAGACACTCCGAAGGACATTGACATCCTTTCGGAGGCAGGGGTCATCAAGAATTGTCTGGCCAGCGCCGAGGAGCTGGCCACTTTCTTCAACCAATTAGCTCCGTCCGGCGACCTGAAATCCGAGGACCAAGATATGTACTTTGGCACTGTGGAAAGGGACGTCAACGAGTATTGCAAGGCGGATCGGCACAGGCATTGTGCGAAGTTCAAACGTGACTATTTCAGCAGCCCTTGGTCGATTATCTCCTTGCTGGCTGCGATTGTCCTTCTCCTTCTCACCGCCGTGCAGACGTTCTTTGCCGTATATGCCTATGTCAAACCTCCTCAATCTTCTCCTTCTTCTCCTTCTTCTTGAGTAATGTATACATTCTCTAGCTTGTTATCTTAGCGGGCTATGTATCTTAGCTAGTTGTCATCTTCATTGGAAATTTCTTGGTAGCCAAGTAAGAGAGTCAGATGTATGTATATTTTCCTACGTAATGAGAAAGACTTCTCATCCCGAGCACTTCACCTACACTCCAATAAAGTGGCCAGCTCCGCCGGTCTTCCACCTCATTTTCATTGAAAAAAAGAAAGAAAGAGCTTCAGACTTCTGAGGAGCCTTCCCAGAAGCGGCCCGCGCCGTTGCTTTCCTCCTGTGTTAGTTTACGTCTTCCACTGTAGATGAAAATATCTATGTTAAAGTCTCAGTTAAGATTCCGCACCGTCTCTGTCATAATAATTGAGAGCTGATTATATATGTCGCAGGGCAGGCTGGACTCTTTGCGTCACAATAATTGTGGATGGCCCCCTCCACTGGAGTGGATCAAGCTTGTGAGGATATGCTGGTATTCGGGTTCATCTTTTCAAAATTTAAAAAAAAAAAAACAATTGAGAGGAGCCTTACCAAGAAGCTGCCATGCCCAGATGCTTGATTTCCTTCCATATGATCAAGGGATCCGTTGATTAGGGAATGGAGTCCATCCACTAGCTAGGTGGAGAGGGCATCAGATGTTTGATGAAAATTTGGAATTACTGAGACAAGGAAGTGTTACTTTGTGCCGTCGGGAATCCAATTAATCCATTGGATGGATACATACTAATAACCAACTAGCTAATGGTGGTCCAATCTCAGACAGACAGGCAATAGGCTTCTGCAGGAGGTTGAGTGATTCCATTCATTGGACTGCACTAATTTTAGCATACCATGCATGCTTTTTTTTTTAACAGATAAGCCATAAGGCTGCAGGGTGACAAGCCATGGCTCTCCTACATCACGATTTGTGCCACAACTATGAACTACGTTTTGGAAAGCAATATGCCGTGCCACCGAAGAGGTTCGTTTGGGCTTGAAGTTCACCCCAGTTCCTGACAGCCGCATTGATCCTTTTAAAGAATGGTGGGTTGGGAGGGGCTGCTCTCCAAGCGCACAACCTTGGTTCGTGTAGAAGAGAGTTTGGAGAATTCTAAGCTTGGGAGTTTGATGTGTGATGGACGCTGGTGTAGACAACTACTCTAACAAGAGCTTCATATTGACATGATACAGGAGGTCTTAGAGGTTCAGATCGACTCAAATTTCAACCATGACCAAGCAAGATGGGTATCAACAAAACAGGAAAGATAGATGCCACCTCTATATAGCTATGGTTGGTTACAAAGGAATGTGGAGGGCCTGCAAGACTCCCGCAACATGTTTGGGTGTAACACCTGGAGCTCTCCTGTCAAGCCAAGGGTCCATCACTTTCTTTGAAAGCTACTACATGGACGTGTGCCGTCGAAGGACTGCCTATGACGCAGGGGAATTACTGAATACCGGGAACGCCCGAGGGGGTGTGGCGGCAGAGAATCTATTAGCCATCTACTGTGTGAATGCCCATTTGCATTCAGGTTGTGAAACTCTCTTCTACATTCGCATGGCATAATTTCACTAGGATGGACCTTAGATCGTATGCTTCAATTATTAACAGAGTCATCTTCGACTGATGTGGCTAAAAGATGGACGAAGACATTGGTGGGCTACAGGCTTTGGATACTTTGGAAGAACCACAATGAGGTCGTTTGGAGAGAAGGCAGATTCTCACCCGAATCACTTGCTTGGAGATGCCGGAGGTTGGCAGGAGAATGGTGGCTTGCTAAGGGGTGGAGCAACGACCATGGCCAAATTACCCACTTGAGACAAGGACCAGCATGTGCAATCATACAAACAGATGGGTCTTGGGTACATGACTTGGTGGTGGCAGGCATTGGGCTAGCTTGTTGGCTGGATCATGAGACCCCGACATGAACACTCTCTGAAAGTGTTGTAGCCACCAGCTGTGATAAGACAAAACTATTGGTGATTCGGAGAAGGCTAGTAGAGGCGGTGGCAAGAGGAATTAAAAAGATCATTATTAAATCAGACTCGAGGAACTCTGTCAACTTCATCAATGACAGAGATCTCACCTGTCGAGCTCGGATTGGAGCAATTGACAGGGCTATGTATGTATAGAACCTTGGGTATGTAATATCACCTAGCATCTTTGGCTCAATTAAGCAAAAAAAATAAACTATGAACTACGTTCCTGTATACATGCTCATATCTATAAGAGGTTTTTCATTCAAACATTAATGTTGGTCTCATACATCTTTGCGACTGATAAATATCGAAACATCAGTATATACAACCCAACCATGTCATCTTCTTCTCTTCCAAGGATTTTGCTGCTTTGACTCATGTCCTGCTTTCGCATATCATCAGACGATTATAGAAAAACGAATCCTAGTACATAGACCCAGTGCACATCCGCTACAAAACTTTGACACAATATAGAGCTCGTTCTGTTCCATACTCAGTTTCAAAAGATATTAGCTTTTTTTTACTCATCAATAGATTGTCCTAGTATCTAATCATTGTGATGAAATCCTGGAAGAAGAGACATGATAAACCCAACAGCAATTGTTTGGATCTCTTTTACAATTCCCAACCAGTTCAGTCCGTTGCCTCTATCAGGCTCCTGCTGGTTTCCATTAGCAGCTTGTGGTTCCTGTGGTCCTGCAGGTTGGTGCTGGTTCTCCACTCCAAAATTTTGTTCTGCCCAAAACAGGAACCAATTTGTGAGAAGGGAAATAGATAAACTTTCTCCTGGTTTCCAACTCTAAATTTGTTGCAATGCATTAAAAGAGGTCAGCAGTGTTCATGAGAAAAGCTCATGAGAAACACCACATTACATAGATTGGAACATTGGTTCCAGAGCATGCTCCAACAGGAACACAGTAGTGAGCGTGTTTGGCTGCATTTGTTTGGTGATGCTGCATCTGTAAATACAGCATATGGGCAAAAAAACAATTCTTGGATCGGTAGATATGGTAATTGATGCAGTAAAGAGAAAGCCCCCGCATGCTTCTCTGACAGCCACTCGGACAGAGTGGATGTCAAAGCACTTCCTCTCTTGCATACAAAATCATTGTATGCAACAAACCAAACATATGAAACTCTATCTCAAGTTAGACAACTACAAATACATGCAACCAAAGAACACCATGTTGTATGGACCTCCTTCAGCAACTACTTTTGAATAACTGATAATGAGTGATTAAAATTAAATCTGATAAATTATGAGAGGATTTGAGGAAATGGCCTGAAACAAGAGGAACAACTTAGAGTTAATCCCTTAAAACAAGGTTTTATTGCAGAGTGGATTTCTACTTAAAATAGCAGAACACATCGTGAATTCAGTATATCACAAGTAAAGGTACATACCATCCCTGAGGTCATTCCTGTCACCATGCCCAGCCCGAAGAGCATTTTCTCGCTGAATAGCAGGCCGTGGTTGGGGAACGGCACCACGTCTCATTCGTTGAATGAAGGGATGGAAAACACCAGTTTGGTACCTGCGAGGAGAAGTAAACAAATTGTAAGCCCAGATAAAACTGAAAAATATGTTAACCAGCTTCATAAAATCAGAAATAAGCTCAAGATAAATAAGTGAAACATTTAATTACTGGCTCGTTTGTTTCATGGTATTATAGGTGGGATAGGATTAGTAATCTTATGGACCCCACTTTATCCCACATTTGGTGTGATTTTAGGCATGGGATAAATAATCCCATTGGGACTCCATATCCCATGTACATAGGATAAAATAATCCATGGGGAGGTGGGATATGTAATCTCATGAGATAAGATTCATTGGATTAAAAAATAAGAAAAGTTTAAATATTTGATTAAATCTTCTCCCACCTTATCCTATGTCTTACCAAACAGGAGAGAAAGTTTAACCCCTCAAATCATCTCCCAGGAGAACATATCCCGGGATACAATCTCCCGGGAGATTATACCCACCCATATCCCATCCCATGAAACAAACGTGACCTATGAGTTGACAAGTTTCAAGTTAGCAAAACTTTCCGCCAACAACAACTGCTACTAATCAAGGTTTCATTTCAGAATCGAACTTCTTCTTCTTGGCTGACTTTCAAGTTCCATGCCCGCTTTAAAATTTCCATGTGTTGCTAATCCATTTTAGATCAAGCAAAACATTGGGATACCAAACTTACAGGTACACAAGTGCAGCAAAGCACAAAAGGAGGATGAGCCTCTGTTTTGACCCTTCTTGGCTAAAGAGGAAGACTATAGCTGCCAACTTGATTATGAGAGCCAAGTCAATCTGGAATCCAATCTGGAATCTCCTCACAACCACTTGTCTTTGAGGCCCATTCTGCTGTCGTGCATCTTGTCCCTGCCCCTCACCAACCGGTCCTCCAGAATTTGTCCTCCTAATAAACAAGGATTGATGACGAAGGTCATGCTTATATGGTTTCGAATGTCTCATGGACAAAAAGCAAAAAGAAAACAAGAGAATAACAATAAGCTTTTAGATAAACACAGGCGGCAAGTGGACTTGCTGTTAAAATAGTGCTTGGCAATAGACATACTATATAATCGAACAGATGCAAATGTGAGCACATAATTATTTACGATAATAGGAATTTCCATTTATACTAGTGTATACTTATCCATCATTCCGCATGAACTAACAAGGCATTTTGTCCTCTCGATGGTCAAAAATTGGTCCATTCTGAACGTTTACCACTTCGAAAACATTTCACTAATCTAAATATCAGTGCAAAACGTTTCAACCATGGTTTTGAACTGTTATACCACTCACCATCCAACAAAACAAATATCAAGAAGAGATAACAGCAGCATGAAGCCTCAGAATCGCATAGGTGGTGCGTTTATTTCAGTAACCTTGATTCAAATTGGCATGAGTTTGTAAACGAACTGATTCCTTCAGAAGGAGTAACAAATCATGCAAGCAACATGTTGTCATTAGCAAATGCAAACAGTTCAAGATGTATTAGAATAAATATGAAGCACAAATAACAACTCATGACAATAAATCGGCTCAGTTCAAGTAAAGCACTTTAATACGAGTTCCAGAGCCTTATTAAACTCCATGCATTTTTGTCATGAATGAATAAAAACAAAGAATTTTTAAGCAACATGCATTTTTTACAGAAAAGGATGCGACCTTTTCCGGTTTAGCTATCTACATGTAACACTTACGTGGGTATCTTGTAACTGAGAGGAATAAGCATGCTAGAGGGGAGGCCAGCCATCGGCCCCATAAATGGATGAGATTGGACGGCATAAAGTCCTGGGCCATGATCATTTGACTCTGGGACTAATGGAGGACCAAATCCAGGCATGAGAGGAGGGTACATCATGGGAAACATTTGGGGAGGAGCGTCTGGAGAAATTTGTGAACCAGAGGCATTCGGTACCTTATAAAACATCAGAATAGCAATTATCAGCAATGTCCAAAAAAAAATTCCCATTGATTTAGCAGATAAAAGAGGTAAATTTCCTACTGAGATCATAAACAGGAGCTGTGTCGGGGGGGGGGGGTGGAATTTGAAATGCAATTCGCCACAACAAGAAATAGAGAAAACCGTGTTGAATTTGCGAAGTTCCCCAATTGAAACAATCAAATTCACACGACTAGCACAAAAACCTAGCAAAATTAGCGATAAAAACCCTAGAAAGCGATAGAGATCGGGAGGAGGGAGTCGTCAAGCGGAGACGAGATCTTATTCTTCCGATTCGAACTCACCTGAGATCTCGCTGAGGTTTCCTCCGACGGTGACGGCGACGGCGAGGGATTCGACGGCTGCCCTTCCGCCATTTTTAAAGAGGAGAGGAGATGGCGAGTTTTCCGATATCGGATTAGTGCTCAAAAGTCCCTGTCTGAGACATCGAGTTTTTGCCCACCTATAGGCCTTATTTATATAGGAGGGATGTCAACCCGAACCCGTACCCGTTTAGGTTTTTAGACTCCCGACCCGATCCGGCCCGGGGTGCTACCCTGAGTTCGAAAAGTTAAGGCCCAACGGATGCCTGGTCCAGCCCAAACTTTCTGGGCCAGGGCTGGCCTGGCCCATGGACAACCAGCCCTGGCCCATGGACAACTATGGTATTCAACTTCAAGCAGAGAGAGAGAGAGAGAGAGATGCAGTCACACATCTGCATCAAAACTGTATTTTGAAACAATAGACTTGTTGTTTAACAAAATACATCAAGCACATCCTGTGGATCTTTTCAACAGAACTGAGAACATATGTTGCTCAGTGAATGGAAGCTGCAGTTCACAATAGCCAAACAAATAGTAACAGGAAAAGTAGTGCGAAGAAACTTCAGCATCCAAGACACAGATGATATTAACTTCAAAACAAGCAACTTTTGAACATATGCTAAGTTTAGCAGGACTGTACACATTGCTGCTTTGGAGCATGATAGCAATTTCCCTGTTATGAAGGGTGATCAGATGTAATACTTCCACCTGAACTGACAATGCATAGTTCCCCCACATAGAGAAACAAGTTGCTTGGAATGAGACCATAAAACAAACTTGCAAAGCAGGATGCAATTTCTAAGGGCCAAAGAATAACTTACAACCGCTCATATTGATCAAAATACTCTTTTACAACTAAGTAGCTTCAGCGCACATGAGGAAAAAATAACAGTATGTTTGTTTTCCAATTTGGAGAACCAGCATGTGCACAACTTGCATTGAATTCCTCCAAAAGTACGCCAAGAATTTGCTTGATTTGAGGTCTATGTTGAGAAACAAAAAGAGCTCAATACCAGAAATATGAGGAGCTAATCATGTTCTTTGACCACTGCTGATTTCTCCGCCTTCATTGTGGATAGTTTGGATTTTGCGTCTGATTCATGCCTTGCTGTAGATTCTGAGCATTCGTTTGCATATTTCCAAATCCTCCTTGTGTGACGTGTTGTTGTTGTTGCTGCTGCTGCTGCATTCCTACCATATTAGCATTATTCGACGCACCCATGTTAAACACTGCAAAAGGTACAAAAGCACAAATTGTGATATACATCATCTGAGGAAAGTAAATTCTATCAGGAAGCAATCATTCATTGAGATGCAACTTCCATGACTTCCATATCGCATACAGATAAAAGTTCATCAATTCAACAGCATAGAAGTGTCAATGTGGAAAGGGCGTCTTTGCACATTAAAAGTGCAGTATGACAGTTAAGACTAGACGCCCCATCCGCGCATTCAGACAAATGATTTTCAATTTCAGCCACAGACATTCTTTACTGACAGCTAGTAAGGAGAGCTTTTTGACAGAAGTAGCGTCCTGTGGATTTCATACAAATTTTAACAAGGTGGTATTCCACAGTCAACTCATTCAATGTCCTGTTAACTGAATCTTGTGTGCAATTAATACTTAACCTGAAATTCTTTTAGGTAAAAATCTTTTCCGAGAGATATGGTTTGATACCAGTTTGTCATTTATGCGTAATGTTTATGCCATCAGAATCTTTGCTTACCACTCTTAAATCATAGAGTAAGGTGTGACTTCACCCAAGCTTCTTTTAGCTAAAATCTAGTGTTCCAGAGAGACATGGCTTGATGTCAGTTTCTCATCTAAGCATATATGTGTATGACGTCAGAATTTTTGAACACTCTTAAATCACAGAGTAAGGTCTGCTGATATTGGTTTCTAATTGCGGTAGACGTGTCTTGCCAAGTCAAGACTATAACAAGGTAGAAAAGCGTCCTTAGAACTCATAAGGACTATTGTGCAAGCATTTACCTGAGAAAGCACAAATGAAATGAAAACTGCTACAAGCAATTACTACAAACTAGACCGAAAATAAAAACTGTGAGACTTTTGTCTGCTTTTAACCAGGCAATAGCTTATCCTCACTTCTAGTTGCGAGTTTGCAAGGTGTATCTACTTTCCATAAGTTAGTCTATTCCTAGTCAATGCTTTCCTATTTTCTTGACTGTTTGGTCATTATTTTTAATCAACTTTTGCAATTTGAGAACAACAGATTATACTCTCACCATGCGCTAATAGTGACGTGAGACGAACAGCCAAACAACGACCAAGGGGGAGCTTTTTATATCGATACCTAATCTGCTAGGTAATCCAAAGAATAGCAATTTCCAAAAGCATCAAGACTTACAAAAGGAAAATTAAGTCTATATTTGCACAGACATAATAGCATGTCCACAAGAATAGAATTGAATGGCAAAAGCATGCAAGTAAAATTTAATAACACGACTTATATACACACTTAGGTAAACTGCATCCTTGCGCCGCATGCAAAAAGGCATATGCAAATGCATTAATCACCATCCACGCATACATAATCCTCCAAGATTCTTTGCGAGTTGGCAGTCATTTGGAGGCCAACTGGTAACTCATAATCCAATGACTGTTTTCCAACTAAACTATCGCAGAACAGATGATATATTTCTTAGCTAAAAATAAATTTAGTTCGATAGGTGATGCAAAAGAATGTGGCTAGTATACCCCACCACTTATTCACTGTTTCCTTGTATTCTAGAGGATTCATGCATTTATCGTCTCAAATCCACCTTAATACAATGAGTAAATAGAGAATGGCATAACCCCATTGGGTTTATATAACCAACTTTCCATAAGAAGATCCCCGTGACCAAAAGAAACCTGCTCAAACCCATTACAGCATCTTACTAGTCCATTTTTTGTGTGGCGATCACAGGATGGGCTTCGAGCCCTTGAACCAATGATGTAAATAATTCTTAGCCCTTCGGCTCAACTCATCAAAAAAAAAAAAAAAATCTTTCTAGTCCATTAAATATGCAAACTAAAAGCTGATGAATACTATTGAACACAGGACACTAGTCGAGTTCCTACAGCCCATCCACTTGCAATGAGAATAGAATGAAGCCAGACTTTTGCTCTATCTCCAAAAAACTGGTTTGGTACAAGATAATACAGCGTAAAAGGATGTCCTCCATCAAATTAGCTAGTGCAAAGTCCCACAGTATTTGATAAAAAAAAGGAGAACAGAGGAAGGTATTTCTTAGAATCTGACTCACATTCCAAGGAAGAGAACACAAAGCAAGATAGATCCTGTTCACATACATGTATATTCTACATGAATGTATGACCAAAATAGAAATGAAACCTATCATCTTTATCTATAAGTTTCCATGCATTGCCATGGACAGATGAGAGACTATCGAGACATAAAATGCCAAGTGCCATGAGAGATGCACCAAAGAGAATCTCACTTCTTAAAGTTTTTGTTTTTCTAGGCAAGATTCAGTACCAAGTGATTTTGGTAGTAGTAAATTACTCAGACACCAACAAAAGGAGATCGGTGCATATATTCTTCAAAATAACAAGCTTTTCCCAGTAGAAGGCCATCCCACTTTTATAGCCTCGGGCAAATTCGTGGGAACAGAAAACTAAATCAGTATTGTCTGGAAAAAACAAGGAAATTCATCTGATAATCTCTAATATGGAAGAGAGAATCACAAATCTCCAATTAACCACCTCCATCGACAAGAAAACACTTATGCAATCCCTCTATTTTCTCATGTAAATAATTGGGAATGCATGCTAATCCAGCTCTCTAAAAGAGAGTGGTCCATCGACTTCTTCAGAGGTAGCGCCTGCAGTAGATACCAAGGAGTCAATTGTCATCAGCCAGCATGTCTGTCTACTCAAACATGCATGTACATCTCAAACTCTCTGGACGTGAGAAGTTTATTTGCAAAAAAACAAAAAACATAATTGCTAATTATCAAGCTGTCATTAGATTCCCCAGGCTTCATCTTAATTATCACCTTCATTATCTTACGAGGTCCTCTCATCAGAGAGACCTTTTCAACTACATCTTTTTCCACTAATAAAAAGGCAAAATGTTTAAGTCAAATTATAAGGCACATGCAATCCAAGATTGCTCTACCCGAAGGTGGGATGTTTAAGAATGATGCCATTGCTCCCAGACCACAAGCCAAAAGTGTAATATAATAAGACTCACCAATCATTAGTAGGTTAAATCCTTGAAGACAAGACACAGGTTATAGAAGCAGGTTATGCTGAGTTATTGCTTCTTGATCCCTAGTGTCTAACTGAGTAAAGTATTTACTAGTGTATGGCAATATATGTAGCAGTATCCTTGTCTTTGGGTTGAGAAGCATGATAAGATTATTGATGGTTTGACAATTCATTTCATGATCCTTAGACAGCAATGCTTTGATCAAGGATCACCATGCCGCCGGCACAGACTGGTACATAACTTTAATGGTCCGACACAAGCATTCAACTGTCTGGGACACATAAACTGGATATTTTGGCCCTTTTAAGAGGATCGAGAATTGTTTGGGCAATCAATATTAAAAGTAATTAGTTTTAAGCATCAAACATAACAACATATTACCAAGAAATAGTAATATTTCAAAACTCCGTGTGCAACCATTAAAATTCTGTGCCGGTACATGTCGACTTGCGCCGGCCAGTGCCATCCGGCATGTGCTATTGCCAGTCGGCACCAAAGCACATATCCATGTGCCAGTACGGACCATAGTGTCGATGTCGTGCCAATCCGTGCTGATCGGCACAGTAAACCTTGGCTTTGATATGTCCAGGTTCTAAATTCTCATTATAATACAACCACATTGTGGCGTGTGCAAGACTATTCAACTAAATCAACAACTATCATCCACCCAGCTAGTACATACTCCAGAGCATGAGCACAAACTTCAAAGAATTAATTTGAGGGTGTATATTCCCAACGTATAGTGGCAACAGTAGACTCTTGCATGTGCCATGACATTGTTTACAACCAACTCTGCTTGTTAACAAGTTTTTATGACATAGAATAGCAAAAACCAAAAGAAAAAAGTTGCATTGATTAAAAACTGTAATACTTTGTGCAGCATGGTTTTTATTTGCATTGAAAGAATGACTGTTGCTTGACCATAATCCATATCATATGTAATGTAACTATAGCATAAAAACATTGGGCATACTTTGATCACTTAGAATCTGTGAAGGATTGTTCCGCTGCAGATGCCCACCAGATAAGCCAAACTGAAAAAATAGCAAAAAACAGGTCACAAAAATTTCAATATCCATACAATGAGTGTAAGATATGCATATCGACTTCCTTTCTGGACAATGGAAGACCTATCTAAAGCAATTGTACGGTTCGTACCATGCCGACCAGTGAGGATAATATACCGGCATGATACATTAAGGCTGAAGAGCTCCATGCCTTTGGCAGAGGGTCCTCACCGATAGCACAACATGTGCCACTGGCATGGTAATCCTCAATCTAAAGCTACATTTCGAGTAGGAGGGGGAAAAAACTCCAAACAAACCTGCATTCGTGGCAAAAGAGCCTGAGACTGCATATTAGCTGACATGTTTGAAATCTGAAATGCAAAAAGACTAAAATAAGACTTTCAGATTTCATGCTCTTTAATCAAGCTCTTCAGAAAATTTCTTCTTCACAAGTAGTTTATGTTAGGTACAAAGACAGGCAACAAATTGCATGTACAATACAAAATACAAAATAAAGCAGTATTACTTTGCTCAGGGTATTTTGGGCTCACTCATTCCACAAATCATGGTTGATATATTTAAGTACAAAAGAGAACAAATATGATAGATACAGTTTCTCGTACTGATTCAGTTTAGCGATATAGCACATAACCGATTTTGGTCCTTAAGTTGTTCTTTAAAGGACTAGATATGACTTGAAAATAACAGCCAAAACTATACCAGTTTAATCTGAAGGAATTCCACCAATGTTTGATCTGAAATTAACTTGAAAAGAATCATGCAAAAACTATTATGCCAGCATTGGCAAAATGAATCTACTCGATGTCAAATTGGTGAGGACCGCTATAATACTTTAACTAACAGACAGAGCAACAAAAGTCGGCACAGACTAAATAAATTCAAGGCCAAAACCACTTCATTTCTTCTTACATCTAATCAGGAGAAACCACTATCCTTGCTTATCAATCTAATCAGGTGAAATTAACTATGATCAAGTGGTCAGAAAGATTCAATTCAAAAATCTTTAAAAAAAACAGACTTGAATGTCAGAATGAAATAATAACCAAAAAGTCTGTGCCACAAGCTGCCTTTGAGGAAGGTAAATATTGCAACAGCTATATCCATTAAAGAATTCTAAGTAAAACTTAAAGAATAAGATGCAAAGACTCCAGACGAATTTAAGTTGAGAAAGCAAAATTCGACCACCATTCATAATGTCCATGCAGTATTGAATCATCATCATGTGACTGTACGTTAAAATCCAGAAAAATGACATTAACTGGTAAGAGGCTACCTAACAAGCACAAGAATGACTACATGGGAGGAAACTAACAGATTCGGCGTTGCGGATAAGAAAAGAGGGAAAAAAATGACCATTTGAGAATTTGGCGAAGTCTGTGCAGCATTGAACAAGGCACTGTTGGCAGTTCCAGTAAATTGGCTCAAGTGGTTCCTCAGTTGGTTCCCTTGGTTGAGTTGATTTTGAGAAATGCTTTGCTGAATGTGAGCAGACTGCAATTGCCTGTTCTGGAATTGTTGTGATAGGGGCTGAGAGTACTGCATTTGGTGCTGGCCAGATACCTAGAATGGATATGCATTTGCATGATCATAACTGGATAAACAAATTCTCTTCAAGGAAAACAATCAACAAATAGCTCATGGAAACTGCTCTTATTGTGGGAACATTTCAAAGGAAAGACAACATAAAAAACATATATACAAGAAGAAAAGAGGCTCTGCATAAATACAGTATGAAACTTCTGCTGAGTCTGCCCTTGCAGATCATGCAGTTGAGACATCGTACTCTGCCAGCAAGAAAGAGTTCCCACCAAGAAAGATTTTGAATTATAGTGAATAATCATAAACAACTACAGAACAGACTAGAGAAAAATCCATTTATAGGTGAGCATGATTGAGTGATACAACAAACTGTTTAAATACTGAGGAAGTGGCATCCTAGATTGCAATCATGAGAAATTGTCCTAATATATTAAATGACCATGCTAGTTTCTAAACAATGAACAAGTGGAAGAATTGTTCTAGAGCTCTACATGATTGATCTCTTTTTCTCCATGGATCTATCAGCATCTTTAGAATGTGGACTTAAGTAGGAGCTGAAACTTATAATGCTCTTGGATAGCAACTCCCTAGTATATCCTCTGCCAATTGGGTCTATTCTACTTTGTCTAGAGATAGTCCTGTTCTCGAGGTAAACTTGCTAAACACATGACAAAATTAAATGGTTGCTGAATTGATGCAAATGAACGGTTAAACCAGCTACTCTTAGAATTTAAATGAGCTTCTGAGGAGATAAGAAATAAAACTGTCCTGGAAGAAATTGAAAGGTGCTGCTTTACCTGTCCCAATACTCCTGGTGTCGAAGATTGCCTCAGTTGTTGTTGAGTGAGGAGTTGCTGCTGATGCTGAGGCATTTGCATCATCTTCTGCCTTTGCTGTTGCTGTTGTGCTTGTTGTTGAGGAGAAGGTGTATTCATTGCATTTGGACCAGATCTAGGAGAATTAGCATATGGCAGGGGAGGGGTTGATACATTATCAAAGGAAGTACCTCCTGAAACACAAGAGGGAGATGGAACTGATCTTCCAATTAACTGAGCACCAGAAGCCTGCAGCCAATCCCGTGTCAGATATTTGGACTTACATTGTATTCTTACTTACTTATGACCTTTCAGAAAATTAAATAAATCAAAGACAATCCCAATCTGCTTTTGAAGCACGCTTCATTGAATGTAGATCAAGCATGACAAGACAAGACTGCATTTTCTGATGCTAGATGTCCAGAAAGTGCACGAATGCTCAGAAACAAAAGGCATAGTACATCCTTACTGTGTTTTCTTCTATTTGGTACCAAATGCTCGAGAAAAGGGACAAAACGCAAAGTGTAAGCTTTAAGCTTATTGAGAAACATATAATATAGCTCTTAAAATTATCAGATACAATAAATCGCGCTTTTTGGCGTATATACCATCCACAAAATGCTCAACTGCATATGTACCCTTGTCAAATAATAGATTGCACATATACCCTCCAAAATTTCTTTTTGGCTTACATATCCTTTGCCTAATTTGACCAGATATTGTCCAATCATGAGTACAAAATGACCATAATATTCATTCATTTCTCTAAGAGAATATGCAAAATGATTGTTGACAGTAAAGTTTCTATAGTACCCTCAAAAGTGAAGGATGTTTTAGTCATTTTACATGCAAAATTATTTTAACTATTAGTTTATATAATTTCCTTCAAATAATTCCAAGTCTGTTGATCATAAAACTATAAAAACTATTATGAATATGTATCCTCGCATGAGTGAAAGGATATTTTGGTCATTTTAAGCTCATTTATGAAGTCAAAATGGTCGAAGGGCATATACGCAAAACGCGAGATTTTGAAGGGTATATATGCAATTTCTGATTTTATAAAGCATTGAACATTTTTCAGAGGGTACGTATGAAAAATTTTAAACATATGCATAAGGATGTTTGTGTACACATACATATATATAAACTTTTTCAAAAGTTACCTTCGGTTGTACATTTCCATAAAATAAAGAACATAAACATTGAACAAATCCTACATCGGGATGAATGGACACTAAACTCTGCAGAATAATCCAATAACTTACCAATCATGTCACATTCATATATCGTACCTGCATAACATTTCCCTGAGGATTAACATTGCCAGATGAGAAGGACGTAGTATTCTTCTGATAAGCACCTGACAGGAGCACATAAGTTAAAGAAGCACAGTGGCATTTAGAGGATTGGTTTTACCAAATCATGACATAAACTATGCAGAAACAAATATCGAAACAAATCTAGCAATAGTGGCTTCAGCCATAAAATTAAGAGTTCAAAACAAACCCAGATGAGTTGTTCGTTAACTGCTCATAGTGAAATTTGACAGCTAAAGATCCCCAAGCCACTAGAGAAATCTAACTCAGAAGAATGATAAAGATAGACAAGTACCAGAATTGTCACCAAAATTCGGGGCTCCATCACCAAGGGTGAGCACGTCTACCAAATGACTTGGAAGGCTAGATGGGAGTTGTCGCTGATCCGTTGGTACTCTTAAACCTGAAAGATCATGTAGTAGGTATGCAATAGTATCAGTAAATTGTGTGTGTAAATATGTAAACTAGTTGATTGCTTTATAAATGAGAAAAGAAAGGACAACATTCCAAAACTTAGCAGCAAAAGGAAACTTTTCAAAGCAGCAAATAGACAAGAATACTGAGGTTTAACACCTTCGCCAAAATTTACAGCAGCTCTGAGAATATTTTCTTGCTCTTGAATTTTTGCAGCTTGCACCTTGTCCAATGTTGGAACGAGAGTTGGCCCTTGGCGAGAACCCAACCCATAGGCTTTACGACCATCAGCTATAACTTTTTCAGCAGTTTCGCAGGCTGCAGCGATCATATCAATCCTTGACTGCAAAAAAAAATGTTCAAGTTACAACAACAGAAGAGAATATGTATAGTACATACAAGGAAGTCAACATTGCACTCTAGAGAACCTTTATCTTTTCAATTTGTGTGTGTACAGGGAGGTTTGAAATCCCATATAGCAACTGCTCCCTCTTAGCATTTTCCTCTGTTTCAATCTCCGGCAATAACTTTGTTGACAGCATAACAGGTAGTACTGTAATACCATAGTTGAAAATCAGCATTTAATAACAAAGTGAAGATGGCAAATTGAGGTTGAATGATGTCTAAATGACCCGGCACAAAAATATGACTCGGCACTCTTTGTCAGGGAAATGGCAATTTGGAGCAAATGAAAGCACTCAAAGGCTGAGAACTTACACCCTAAGGACTAGAGCAAGTTTTTCTTCTACCAAAACTTTGTAGCAAGAACTGAATAAGGATTTTTATTGGTGACAGTATATGAGGCCATCTCCATCTAGCATCCTTTAGTTACCTTGGTCTTTAAGTTCGAATAAGTAATTGGTCCACTTCACTGTGAGTAAGACCTGTAAGCTTATAAGATACATAAGCTATGGCGACTCCTTCAAAAGCAAAAGATCCCCTTGGACTTATGCTAAACAAGAGGGAAAATAAATAGAATTTTCTCGTCATAAGAACGCTGTTTATTGTATCCTAAAATTACTCCAAGTATAATCTTGAGTTAATCAAATCTTGCAATATTCAACATACTCGAGGAATTCTCAGCATTAACGTTCTTTGGGTACACCACGAATGCCTTGGAAACCTTCTTTATATCCTCCACAATGTTGAAGAGCTCCATGTTTACCATCGAGAATTGCCCCAGTACATCTTGCCTGCCACACCACCCTCACATATACGAATTAGCACTAGAAATTAAAATAATAGCCCAAAGCCAACACCGAAAAGCTGGCAATCAAGAATTTGCATCCGGCCGGCCGAATTCTTCCAAGGAAAAGCAAACTTTAACCAAAACAAAAGCAAAAACGAAAACCCTAAATCAGACAAGAAAAGGGAAATAAATATCTTACTCCAAGAACACTCCAAATAGAGGGAAAAATTGGAAAACGTTCGAAAACAACAAGAAGGGCTTACAAAACAAAGAACAAGAGGGGGAGAGACGTAAATACCACTTGGGGGTGGTGTTGGATCGCGCGAGGGCGTCGAAGTCCTCTAGGATGCGGGAGATGGCCTTGTAGAGCCCTAAGGCACGCGTCTTCACCGACTCCAAGTTCAGCTGCTGCACCACCGCCGCATTCAACCTCTCCGCCACCCTCGTCGCCTGCTGATCTTGTGGTGGCGCCGCCGTCGGCGCCGCTCCTCCGCCCGCCTCCATTCTCCTCCACGTCACTTCTCCCAAACAGAGAAAGAGAGAGAGAGAGATCCTTTTATAGTGTTTCATTGGTAAGTTTTTAATTTGATGCACGGCCACGCGCGAGATTACCTTACCTGGGTAATGTTATCCGAAAGCAGAGGTTTTATATACTCGCTGTGTGTGTGGATCGTTACAGGCCTGAGTAAATTTTGGTGGATCTCAGCCGTTTATTGGTAGAGTTCTAGCAAGATCTTGATCCAATCTACCGTTGTCTGGGTAACAGAATTTAACTGGAAAGGCTTTTGTAGTGATACTCAGGTCTTCATCGTATCTAACCAATGATATGACTCTGGATTTCTAATTTGATATTTTATTCCGATTTTTTTTTCAAAAAAGATTCTAGTTGGAAATGTTTTTGATAGCTTACCCGTTTGATATGAGGTTAGAAAAAATAGAATTAAGGGGAATAAGGTTAGAAAAAATGGGATTAAAAAATGAGAATGTGAAAAAGTAGAGGATTGATGATAAGTGGAATGAGGATAAAATAATAATGATTACTTTTGGACCCCGTTTGGTACGGAAATAAATTTCTGGAATAACCCTTAACCCAGGTTAAGGGGAGGAATATTCCTGAAATATTCCCGAATCCATTACTTATTGCACCCCTTAATCTCAAACACCATTTCCCTTATTCTAAGTAATCATTATAAAGTTATTCACATTATCTACTCTATTTTTTATTATTTCAAGTAATTATTTAAAAGTTATTTCCAAAACCTAAAATAAAATCCATTAACTCGGAATAAAGTTAAACCCGTACCAAACGAGGCTTGATGTTTAGGGTAGGAATCAAACATGGGCTTATCTGTTAAACTGAGATACCATGCCGTCCAATGAAAAAAAAAGGAAAGTTTCAGCTGTTGATTGAAACTTTTAATTGCATTGCAGAGCTTTAGATTACAATATAAATTATTGGACCGGCAAAAGTTGATGAGGAAGAAGGCTGGGACGTCATGTATAATATCTTATTGTATCTATAGTGAGATGACTAATGGAGGATGTAGATATTAACCCTCTAATCTTAGCTCTGATATCATCTTATTTTGATCACTTAACTTAAAAACTTAAGCCGTTAGGATAGATTCTTCAAACCCATCTTTCTTTTTAAACTCATCATTGTTAATCGTTATCAAGCCCATCTTCCTCATTAAACCCATGGTACTTATTAAACCTATTTTACTTAAATGGGTCACGAGTCGGAATCGAGTCACTTGGCTCAACTTGAAATCGACTCGTTTATAAACGGGTTGTAACGGGTTGATCCATTTTCGACCCGAATCCAGAAACCTTGAACCCGAACCCGAATCAACATGTGGAAGCTGAATCCTCATATCAAAGTCCATAATGAAGGTGGTTGGATAAGTCTCTTGCGCGACCTATAGACACGGGTAATGGGCGACGCACATCTAGTGCCCCCACCAACTCTCATGGGGGGAAGAACTCAACGTTGTCGCTAGGGGAAAGGTGTGACTCTGGTGGTACTCCAAGAGATCTAGGTGAAGATGTTGCAACTCCTCTCACGTGATCCAGGTGGCATCACTATCTCGGATGATCTTGGTCAACCTAGCTCTGATACCATTCCAGGTCTGCCATGACCGATGTTGGAATGCTTATATGGCCAAGAAACCATCATCCCAATAATACATTTTCCCAACCCAGTGCCTGTCTCATCTCTGTCGTAGTTGTTCTTCGCCTCCCGTCTCGCTTCCCATTTGGGTTCATGCGGTGGGAACCAAATAGGGATAGGACAAGCAGGTGGAATCTTGTTGATATGCTTCAACTGGACAAGGCGTGAGGGGAAGGGGCGGACTAGATGTGAACCTATAAGGAACAAGGCCTACTCTGATACCAAATTTAATGCAGCCTATCAGCTAGAACTAGTTAGGAAGATGGGAGGAAAGGGAAGAGTGAGGAGGGAGGAGGAGAAAGGCAGGGAAATCAGGAGAAAGAAGCTTTAGAGGGAAGTAAATATATTTCATTCATCAATAATAACACTTCAAGACATAACTAGGTCCCCTTTTATAGGATAAGGGAACTAACTCATAGGATAAGGGAACTAACTCAACCAATACATTTATAGGATAAGGGAACTAACTCAACCAATACAAACTCAAATGGACTCAACCTTTTTTTTTTCTTTTTTCTTTTTTAATAGTTAAGCACAGCTTAGTAGAGAGAGTACCGGCTGGGGGTGAGAAAGGGTACCAACCATCGAATCCGAGTCCTTCACAAGACACCCAAGCTGTCATACCAGACAAGCTAAGGGAGGTTGGTAAAATGGACTCAACCTAAATAACAAGTATCAAACTCAAATACAAAGACTGATAAAAAGGGACTAGGATTCAAAATAGATGGTGTCCGCGTCAATAACATTATCTTAACTAAATTACATAAGACCCTTGAAAATATTTGAGGAATGGGAACTTGGGAAAGTTAAATTACAGCAATCACTTCCAGTTAAGTAACAACAGAATCTGTATGGAGAAGTGCTAGCCCTTTTATCTGTACGATTCACAGCAGCAGTCTGGTCAATCAGTTTCCAGTATCTACACAGTCTACATCCTGCACCATAAAAAGGGAAACTTCTTTGTTGTATGCAAAGATAGAGCCTCACCAATAAAAAAACCGTGACTACCATGAGGAATAATAGAAACGACAGGTGACAGGTTGATGGAGATCATATATTATGAGATCTCCTTGACAGAGATAAAGATGCATTATGGAGAGTTAATCAGTCTGGCAGCAATGCTCACCCTTTGTTCCATCTCTTTAGATGAGACAAGTATAGACAAGTCAGCCTTCTTCCTCATCAACTTTTGCCGTTGGCTTCTCTGAGATTGGCTCCACTGGATGAGAAGATACTCCTGTTGGAATCCATACCAACAATAAAGCAGAACAAGCACATGAGTCGAAAACAGAAATGCACAATAAAAGCATCACAATATCAAAACAACTAGGGTTTGATAACATCCTTGCATTGCAGAGCAGGAATTTGCATCTCAGATAGACTGGCTATCATCTAATCGTTAAGGTTCATGAGATCTTGAAAGTAACAAACAAAATTAATATCCTTCTCAAGTTCTAATGAAAATATTTTACACTGAACCCCCCTTTGCAGTATATGGACTTATGGGAAAAAATCATGGCCTTCCATTATTTTTACCCTTTTACCCTTCAGCATGTATACAGAATAGTTTAGCAGACGGTTTTGCAAAATTGGGAGCACAAGGAATTTCAGTGGATTATGATTCATTTCTAGCATCATTGTAAAAATCAATTTGCATATGGACATGGGTCCATGGCGTGGCAGTAACATGGAATCTCCCACATGAAGTATGAGGTTCGAATCCTCTTTTGTAATGATACTCGAGTCTTCATTGTGTCTAACCAAGTATATGAACATAGATTTCTAATTTGATATTTTATTCCGATTTTTTTTTCAAAAAAAATTCTAGTTTGAAAACTTATTGATAGCTTCATCTCTTAACCCGAGGTACCAATTTTGTGATAGAATCCTTGATGCCGTCGCATGAAAAATACAAGACTCTCAGCCATTGATAGAAATTTTTAATTGCATTTCAGTTTGCAGAGTTTTAGATTACAGTGGAAATTATTGGAAAATAATAATAACTGTCTTGTATTACCGTTTGTAATAGTGTTAATGAACTGCCAAAAGATTGACCCATTCTATAATAGGTCAGTTTGCAGAGTTTTAAATAACACTAAACCTAAATCCGTTTATTTCGATCAGGTCGAATCTGATTCACGGGTACCGAATTGCCACCCCTAATCCTATTTCATATTTGTTGCTACTTTTTTTGTTTCGAGAAGGAAAAAAAAGAGATGTAGATTGCTGGCAACTTTCTTAATGGCAAGTTGCAACTGAAATTTCTAAAGTCTAATAGATAAATTGCTTTCAAAGCCACCTGTTTCGCATTCTCATAGTCCCATCCAGCATTTAAAGCAGCGTATGAGAGTATGTAAAGAAGACATAAATCGAGAACACAACAATAATCTCTTTGAAGCCTGGTCAGCCTTCATAGCCACAAAGCAACACCTACAGGTAATAGGTTTGACCATTATCAAGGAAAAGTTGGAGGTTTCCACAACTCCTCTCTAGAAACAAGACAAAATCCACGTAGAACACAATGGAAAGTTACAATAAACTGACCACATGTTTGATCGTTATCAATTGAAGCCTTGAATGTGCATTCAATACACTTGCAACCTTCTTAGTTTGCAGCAAATGCGATAAGCCACATTAGGATTCTTGTAAACAGAGATAACAACATTAGCTGAACTAAATTACAGAGGACCCTTGAAAATATTTGAGGAATGGGAACTTAGGGAAAGTTAAATTACAGCAATCACTTCCAGTTAAGTAACAACAGAATCTGTATGGAGAAGTGCTAGCCCTTTTATCTGTACGATTCACAGCAGCAGTCTGGTCAATCAGTTTCCAGTATCTACACAGTCTACATCCAGCACCATAAAAAGGGAAATTTCATTGTTGTATGCAAAGACAGAGCCTTACCAATAAAGAACAGTGACTACCATGAGGAATAATGGAAACAAAAGGTGACAGGTTGATGGAGATCATATACTAGGAGATCTCCTTGACAGAGATAAAGATGCATTATGGAGAGTTAATCAGTCTGGCAGCAATGCTCACCCTTTGTTCCATCTCTTTGGTTGAGACAAGTATAGACGAGTCAGCCTTCTTCCTCATCAACTTTTGCTGTTGGCTTCTCTGCGATTGGCTCCACTGGATGAGAAGATACTCCTGTTGGAATCCATACCAACAATAAAGCAGAACAAGCACATGAGTCGAAAACAGAAATGCACAATAAAAGCATCACAATATCAAAACAACTAGGGTTTGATAACATCCTTGCATTGCAGAGGAGGAATTTGCATCTCAGATAGACTGGCTATCATCTAATCGTTAAGGTTCACGAGATCTTGAAAGTACCAAACAAAATTAATATCCTTCTCAAGTTCCAATGAAAATATTTTACACTGAACAATATGTTCAGTCTCACCCCCCTTGGCAGTATATGGACTTATGGGAAAAAATCATGGCCTTCCATGATTTTTACCTTTTTACCCTTCAGCATATATACAGAATGGTTTAGCAGACTGTTTTGCAAAATTGGGAGCACAAGGAATTTCAGTGGATTATGATTCATTACAGGCCATCCCTGCAAGTCTAATAGGCATATATAGAATGGATAAACATAGGATCCCCTGCTTTAGACACAAGCTGTGACACTTGTTTGTAATAGACAATATTAAGCAATAATAAAGTTCTTTTTTTCAAAAAATAAAACACTGAACAATATGCAACCTCCTCCTATGTATTTTGCATATGATAATAGATATTGCCTTTGAAAAGGTAAGAATAAAACCGGTGAAGAAGGAGTCAGATGAGCAAAGAAAACTAGTTCAGCACAATAGCAAGCTCTGCAACCAAAAGTTAAGCAGAGACAATTGTTGAGTGCTTTGTATTGCACCAGAAATCATCAAAACGGAAATAAAAACCAGCTAGAAACATTAGACTCAAGATACCAACCATATGTAAGTCAAGAAAGATTTCGTTGCTAGATCCTGAAAAGTTGCCGCCCATAACATTTCAATCAAAAGTGGGCTCTAGTTCCACGTTATATGAGTTATTTCATGCTCTATGAATCAAATTGTCATATTTCATTATGTTTGTCATCACCAATTTTGACTCTTTATTGCCAAAAAAAATTTATGCAGTCATGCAACAATATTAAAGTAGGAAAACTACACAAAACTTGATGTCAAGATGATCAACATACAGGAGTTCAAGTTTGATACCGTATCATATACTGGTTCCCTAATTAATAATCAGAATCAATAGCAAACTCTCAACAAAGAAGAAAAGCAAACAGTTACAGGAAATAATGTTACAAATACAAGAAAAAACCTCACATAACAACTATAAGACTAAACGAACACAGGACACCTACAACTACAAGACATATAGGTAAAAATCTGAATCTCAACAGAACAACTTCAAAATTTTAGCACACCATCGAGCAGACCAATTTCTATAAACATCACTAGAGACATACAATATACCAGAATAACCAAATAAAACTACAAGCACGCCAGAAGTCTCAAAATCAACTAGAATTATTAAACAATCATCTATGGAAAAAGATTATTTTTCAAACTTCCCATGCTTTTTTTACCTATCAAAACGCCGTTCTTTGGCTAAATAATTTCTAAAAATCACAAATTAAGCTGTGTACTTTTAAAAAGGTAGACAATTATCAGTAACAATGCCAAATTTCTAAACTTTTTGCGGATTTCTAAATCTACTCAATACAATTAGCTGGACGGATCCCCTCAATCCAACCATCCTGCGACCAGCTATGCAAATCACAAACTTTCCATGATCTTCGTCCCTATTCTTTAGCGTTTTATTAACCAAACCAACATTGTCATGAGGAACAATCCCGAAAGTTTGGATCTTTTGTTAATTCTCCAAATAAAACCAAATAATTGGCTTGAAATCGCAATTTCTCAAGCTTTGACAAAAAAAACCGTTGCTTTCCACGGTTGTTTTGAATCATTCGCCACTAAAAGGAAAAAAAAAGAAGAAGATAATTATTTCAAGCCCCAAGCCTAAGACCGATCCCCATACCTTCCACGAAATAGGTCGATGACGGCCACCCGCGGCTAGTAGAGAAACACAGCACCTCCTCCTCGTTCATCACCGACGACGCCGCAATAGTTTCGATGAGCTCCACCGCCCCGAGATGCTGCCGCCTCCTACTCCTCCTCCTGGGAGGAACCCAATACGACGATCCCGGAAGAAACGGGAGCCAGTCGGGGGCGGCACGGCGGGCCATGACCGCATGCATAGCGTCATGGAACCGCCGCATCTCGACCAACTCCACCTCCGCCGCGGCCGGCGAGGACCCCTCCTCAGCCGGGTCGGCTGGCGGGGGGGGCGGCACCTTCTCGGGTCGGCTAGATCGGGCACGAAGTGCGAGGAGCCGCGAGGAGAGGAAGAGGGGAGCGGATTGGCCTCCGATCGTGGTTCGAAGGCCCCCAACAAGGGCCTGCGAGAGAATTCGAGCCATTATTGGAGAAACGAAGAGGAGAAGAAGGGGGGGAGAGAGAGGGGTATTTATTCTTATATATATAGTTTGGTGGAGAAAAAGGGGATCCTTTTATATAGAGGAGGGTACACCTACTTGGGGGTTGCGTTATACCAGTGAGAACGAAAGGAGATCCCAAGAACTAGAGGCTTATTTAGGATGGGCCGAGCTGCGCCCGAATTCTACAAACTTATTATCAAAGCTTAAATATGATGATATGTATCGCTTAATTGTACTTAAATGTATAGATGAAGATTTCTTTTTTCACTTGACTCATTTCATTAAATTCGACTAAAACTGTGGCTGAATTAGTTCCTCTGTATGGTGGCAATAAGAGTTGTGAGAACTCTCATGAATAGAATGTGAGAAATGCGTGAACGATGTAACACGCAATCCATATGGATTAACAAAATACCTTGTCACATTGAAAGCCATGTCTAAGAGACTGGGAATAACTTTGGTGGAACTACTTGGCAGTTGTGGCTTTCAGATAGCCGGAAACTGAAGTCCAGTTTCTTTGGTTTTCTTGTACTGGCTTCCCTTCTTTCTCAAGCTGGCAGGATTTTGCAGTTAAGATGCTCGACATAATTTAGTGAACCAAGGAATAGAACGCTTTAAATCACCAAGGAGTCCGCTAAAGAGTTACCAGTAATCTCCACAAGAGCAGTAGCCATCTCTGAAGTGATGAAAGCGACTTGAATCTCTTAAAACAATCTCACGCCTCACAATCATTGATATCATCTTTATGGCAGAGTGACAATCGCCGCAAACCCGAAGGTTCTTCATGACCCTTATCGTGCTGCCCTCTACTGTACTAAGAAGTCCAAATGCGATAGCAAGCTTCTCACTGTGGTAACTCAAAGCAGCCTCCTTCTGTTCGTCATCCACATCATGCAATGCAAATCTCTTATCAGAAACATATCCACACTCCTTTAACTTAACACCCAGCCATGCCAGCTTCTTGTATATTTCTTTGGTCATTGGATGGGATCTATCATCGCAAACAAATTCATGCCTTGCTTCTTTTAGCGTAATCCAACTGCAGCCAATAACCTTGACAACTCCTCGGCATCTCATCATCACTCTAACTTGGGATACATCATTCCATCTACCGGCAGAGGCATATATGTTCGACAATAAAACGTGTGCTGCACTATTATGTGGATCGAGATCAAAGATCATTTGTGCTGTTCTTCGGGCAACGTTTACATCACAATGGACCCTACAGGCACTAAGTAAAGCAAGCCAAACTGTGGCATTTGGTTCAATAGGCATATTTCGAATGAACTCTTCAGCTTCCTCCAACTTCCCAGACCTGCCCAAAACATCGACCATGCAAACATAATGCTCGAGCTTCACTTCAACTAAAGGATCTCGCTTCACAAGTTCAAAAAAGTGCCTTCCCTCCTCAGGCATCTTCGAATGGCTGCAAGCTGTTAACAACCCAATGTATGTAATTTCATCAGGTTGTATATGACAATCTAACATGCTGCTATAAAGCTTGAGTGCATGGGATGCACACCCATTCTGTGCACACCCAGCTATGGTAGAATTCCATGAAACAATGTTCCTCTCAGTCATGTTCTTAAAAACCCTCAAACCAAAGTCTATGGCTCCACATTTTGAGTACAAGACTATAAGAGAATTGCCCACAAACACATCCAGATCCAAACCTTGCTTAATTGTTCTTGTATGGATCTTCAATCCTCTATCAATAGCTTCTAAACCACAACATGAGTTCAATGCGCTGGTGTAGGTGGATGCATTGGGCTTGATTCCATAGACAAGCATTTTATTGAACTCATCCAATGCTTCCTCATGTCTACCATTGAGCCCATAACCAGTTACAAGAGCAGTACATACCACCAAATTCCTGTGCTCATTCTCCTCAAATAGTTTGCAAGAATTTTCAATCTGCTTGCAGTTGGCGTACATGGTGAGTAGGGAAGTACAGACATACGTATCAAACACATACCCAGATTTTACAAGGCAGGCATGGATTTGGATACCTAGAGGTAAATTTGAAACGTTAGCACATGCTGTCAACACACAAGCAAAAGTACTCGATGTGGGCTCGATCCCGGAAACCAACATCTCTCGAAAAAGAAGCAAGGCATTATCACTCTCCCCATTTTGGTCGCACCCTCCGATCATCGCAGTCCAAGAAATCACATTCGGCCGAGGAACTCTTTCAAACAACAAACGAGCTTCTTGAGTCCTACCATTGTTGCAAAACCCAGAGATCATCGCATTCCATGCAGCTGTATCTCTATGAGGCATTTTATGGAACAACTCCTCTGCAGCATCGATGCTTCCGGACCGCGACAACCCATTTACGATCGTGGTCCAAGAAATCACATTCTTCTCCGGCATCTTGTCGAATAGTTCCCGAGCATGCCACAGATCTCCACAATCCAGACACCCCTGGATCATGGAATTCCAAGAAGCGACATCTCTAACTGGCATCTCATCAAACAGATCCAGCGCCTCACCAATCCGATTGACCCGAGAGTAACCAGCGATCATCATGGTGTAAAGACGGACATCGGGAGATGGGATTTGAGAGAAGACCCGACGAGCTTCGTCGATCTCACAGTTGTTGAGGAGGTTGGAGAGCCTGGACTTCCAACGAGAAGTGACCACTTTGGTGGAGGACTTGCTTTTGTGGATAATGTCTGAAGAACCACTGTTAGAAGGCGATGAGAGATGGCGGGAACACCTGCCTGCGGATCTCAGATTTGAAATTAGCCCGGGAATAGTCGTCTTCATAAATTTTCTAGCTCTCTTTGCAACCTTGCGTTTAAATAGGTTTATGTTGCATTCTACACTTCTACTCAACATCGGATTAAATACACAAGGACGCTGGTTTGGGTAGCAAGACATGTACGCCTTTCAATCGGCAAATATCTATCGATTAATTCACCTATTTCATTCGGTAGTGTTATTCACCTATTCCATTAATAGAACACTCATAAATTAAATCTAACTAATTAATAAATATCTACCGATTGAATGTATTAATCATCTGATGATTGTTGTAATTCATCGGTAGTACCGATTGATTATTGTAATTCATCGGCAATCAATCGGTACTACCGATGGATTAGATGCGACAATCTTGTCAGGATGTGTAATGTACATGGTTACGTACAAGGATCTTTGTCCAATAGAGAATTTGCACCGAAGTCAAAAGCCTAATCTTTTTAAACTGAAAAACTAAATTCGAGTTGACTTTGTCCTTTGACGCAACTCTTAATGAACTGTTTATAATAATAATTGGACCACATTAAAATGAAGGTGGTCTCGAGATTATTTGTCGAAGAATCGAAGTTGAGTTCAATCAAGCTTGATTCTTTGACCTAAAACAAACCTAATTTGAGCATGATTTTTCAAGCTGAATTGAATAATTCTCAAGAGCTTTGCAGCAATACAATGTGGTCGAACAGGAAACTGGAGATCTCTTTTGTCTATATAAACAATAGAACGCCAAAAATTACAAGCAATGGTGGTAAGAATGAAAGCCCTGGATTGATTGCCAGAATCTCCCAGTACAAAGAATCAGATGCAATAGAGACTCTCGAACATTTATACAAGAGTCTAATGAAGACCCCCTCATTCGCATCTCTCAGAGATGGAAAACATTTATAGATCAATGAAAGAATATTGAAGAACTCAAGACACAAATGTTATAACAAATTAGTATTGCCTCGCGGAGGAGCAGCCTGTATTAAGCCGGCAAATGGATCGCTGAAGGGATTGTTGGCACCGAGCTGAGGAGCAGCAGAATAAGGCGTGGATTGGGTGTGAGGATAGTAAGGTTGGTACGCATGAGGATTCATCATCATCATCTGCTGCTGTTGCTGCTGATAGTAGTACTGCTGCTGCTGTTGTGACATTAGAGCTATTTGAACGTTGGGCGGAGGCGCTATGCTGTTGGACATGGCAAACGGGTCCTGTGACTCGAAAGGATTGGTGGCAAAGTCACCCCCGCCATAGGCTGCAATCTGCTGTCTCCTGCCTGCATCTTCATAAAGGCTGTCGAGTAGGAGCTTGTCAAATCCACCAGCCTGTTGCAGCAAACCAGATTAGGTGTTAGAGATGGCAATATGGAACCCCTAACATGTGCTTATATTATACTATCCTAATATGCCTTCGTTTTTGTTCCTTGCATCTTCTTTAAGTTCACTGCATTCCCTTGTAAATTGGAGATGTATCATTGATTTAAGTGGAACATATTGCAGCCTCGATAAAATATTTTGCAAGTTTAGGTGGGTAAATGCAACTGCTAGTGCCCGTGTGTGTGTGCGCGCGCGCGCTCAGATATGTTGGAATGCATGTCCTAAGGTGCTAGGGACCACAAAAAAGACCTCGTCCTAAGTTTCCGAGAAGAATTCAAGAGCAAATAAGATCATTCAGTTTCAAAAAGATAAGATGGAAGAAAGACGGAAAGGTCATTAGCGCGGTGATTTAAGAAAAAGTGATGTTTTCCAGCTATTGTTAACGACACGAGTATAGGTTGTTTGAATTGTTCAACACATACAAGTTTGCTCTCAACCACGTGGCTGCTCTTGCTGCTTGGAGCCGTCACCAGTGCTAACTCCCAGCCTGAAGAATCAGAACCACTTCCAAGGAAGCCTCCCATCCTAGAGGCATTGGACTCATCCCCTGCCCAAAAAATGGATTTAAATACAGTGATTACTGGTAAAGTTACATAAAATCCATCACATGTCTGCCACCAAAGAGCAGAGAGAAACAGAGTTCCAGATCTGACACATCTTTCTTCATCAATTGTGCAGAATATTTCCTAAGCTTGATGGCATGAGCTTTTTTTCCAACTCCAAGAGGTTGAAAATAACAGTCTCCTTGGCACAAGATTTACGCACCAATGATGACATCATTAAATAAGGTAGAAGATGTTTCACTTACCGGGTTGAATGATCGCTAATGCCAGTGCATTGTTTTGCTCAAGTTCGACCGCAAGCGGATTGATTTCATCAAGACCCTGTAGCATGGCAATTTGGAGTAAAAAAATTCTTAAACTGCAACTCAACAAATAGGAGTATAAGACAAAGAATAGAGGAGATAAGACACTACCAACAGATCTCCAGTTGTTGCAGGTTGAGGTGCAGGCTCACTGATAGGCTCTGGCGTTTCTTCAGCCTCCACAGGTGCTTCTTCCTCATCTTCTACAGTAGGCACGGGGCTTTCTTGCTGAGGAGCTTCATCTTCTTTGTAGGTCAATAGGTTCTTCTCTTGATATTCCTGCGTCAAAAATGGTCTTTACTAATATGTAATGGAGAGACTCCCTTGCCTAATCTAGTTTTTCTTTTTACTTTTTTTTTTGATTAATTGAGCCAAAGTCTGGTGAAAAAAGATTACAAAACTTTGGGAGGAACAACAGGGGTTTGCATTCCAGAGTCCCTTTACCAAACGAAACTATTGCAGCTCCTCCCACCTAGTTTGGTTATGTTATCCGCAAACTAAATCTCCCTTGCCTAAATGTAGTTGCAGGCAAATTCTTCGAGCATGTGCAATGATTACACTCACCAAAGCCTTACTTGAAAGAGAACTAAACTGAGGTGCTTCTCGAATATATTCTTCCATTGTTGCAAGAAAAGAAGGGGGTGGCTGTGGAAGAAAAAAAAGGGGAAAAGGACACGTATAAAATTGGTGAATATAAAATGAACACAATCATGCATTTAGCCAAAGCCAATGAAGATAGACGTAGGACCTGTTTCAGAGTTGGAAACTGGAAGTTCCTTGCAAGCTCCATATTCTTGCAGAATTCATAGAAATCAGAAAGATTTTCTGCCTGAAGAGAAAAAGGGGAAAAAAGAAATAGAGGAAGTTATGTAGTATAGACTCTCGATTCTCAGGGAAAGTAATTTCACTGGTGTGTCAGTATGCAATCACTAAGCTCGTCTCCAATAAGAAGCATTAAACCACGAGTAAATTTTGCACACCTGCTGTCCAGCTCTTTTATAAATGTCAAGGGCTTTGATGGCATCATATCTTGACATCTCAAAGAACTGCAAAAAAGTTGAAAGGAGTTGGACAAGGAAAAAAAGGCTGCAAAAAATGCGCATTTTCGATTACCAGTGCAAGAAAAACCCTTTATACATTACCATGTCCACGAGATTAATGATCCCATCATTAATTGCACAGTAGATTTTGAAGCTCTCTTTCAATACCTAAAAACAATTTCAAAATGTCATATAAATTCTGTCTATAATCTAAGACAGAATGACTATAAATTGCCCTAACAGTTTACTTCAAAAAAAAAATTAATACTTCGTAAGCAATAGAGTCAATTACTAAGAGTGAAATTGACTGACCAGAAGCTCATAGACTTTTTCAGAGAAAATAGAGCCAGTTATGGAGAAAGCATCAAAATGCTCGGACAGAATAATCATAGCCTGATTTCAACCTGGTCTAAGCCCTCTTTAAATTGGTGGTAGCCTCTTTAATGTAGATTATACAACAAACACTTCATGAGTTGATCTTATTTCTTTTATGGCCTATACATGTATCACATCAGCAAATTTAAGATAGAAATTGCCTGTGCTCTAGTGAACTCCTCGTTAAGACCCAAAATAGTCACTACCCACCAATAAGCCCATAACCCACAGAAAGCAACTCCAAAATTCATCAACTAAAATGGCCTTAAAAGCTAAAAGGCAAGTTCACATGGCGCTTACCAGAGCCAACGCATATTGTATAAGATAGTGGCTAAGAGCTCCTCCTTCAGGCTACAAAAAATCAAAACTTTATTTATTAGGAAGGTTACAATCTGCAAGGAAACTAGCAAATAAAACACCAAAAAACAAACTAATCAAAGACACTCCCAGGTTCAAATTTCATGCAAGAGTGCAGCAGTTTCTTCCATAGAACATTACCTGGCAGCCAACAAGGCGGAATAGCAACTGTTGTAAAGCTGGAAGTTGCTCTAAGAGATCCTGACAACCTAAAGTCCTCGTTCTACCATGTCCCTGAATATTAGCCAGCATTGGAAATAGAAACTCAGAAAGAAATTACCAATCACCATGAAACAGATTTGATTGCCAAATGATGAAAAATAGCAAGATCACCTTGGCAGCGCCATGTGAAGGCTTCGTCAAACGCTCTGCTTCGATATCGTATTTCAAAACTCTAAAGCACTCGAGCCGTTCCTCTAGGAAGAGTGCATAGGTTCGAACATATGCAGAACAATCCCAAGCTAGATAAACAAGAACCTATAATTCTTAGAGAAATGAACAAAACAAATGGTCAACCCTAGATGTATCAGTTGTAGATAATAACTCTCAGCCAAACTTACCTAAAGGGCTTGAATCATCCTTGAAGTTAGATATCTGAAGAACATGTCCCCTATGGGAATAGTTCAGCAGCTCCTCTCTAAATGTAGGATCACCCTCTCTCAATGTCCTGTGAATAACTATTAATGTTTTCAATGCAACCTGTGAAAGTTTCACCAGTACATAATCATTCATTTGGAAGAGATGAGAAAGCGAACAATCAATTCAACATCATCCATCCGAATGACTATCTAAGTTCAGTTTGAAGGAAAAATTACCTGGCAACATGGAATAGTAAAAAAATAATTGGCAGAGCATTGATTGCTAACCGATACGAGCATGTAGGCATACTCGATAAACAAGATGTGTAAGGCATATTCTGGAAACGACAATGAGGCTCTAAACCATCTTTATTAAAGTCGAAAAGTCAATCTAATACTTCATCTTTTTTTTGTTCCAAGCCTTGCTAACACCAACCCTGCCATATTCACCTGTCTCTTCTAAGAAATACATGCCAGGCATATTTACTTGTATCATGAGGATTACATTTGCTTTAAGACTACAGTGAGTTTTTAGTCAGTATCTTAAAACTGCATGAGAGCCTGTATGGAGTCCATGGACTAATAATGGTCGTGATTGAATAGGCATATCATAATCACACATTCTGTCAAAAACATAAAAAGGCTAACTTGCTCTCTTTGCTCCCAGACTTATTCGGCTACAATCCAAAATCCATATCTAGAGCATGACAAAGGCATCTAATGTCGCACCTCATCTCTGAGGTCAAAGGGGAAGAAAACATAATTGTGGTTGGATTAAAGCCATTTATTTCAATTAATATAGAATCCCTCTTCTTATCCATTCAAGACAACGATGCCCATTCTGGTAATACTTAATGTTAGGAGCATATGTCAGTAGTAGTGAGCAAGTCAATTTCATGATGGGAAAGGTGAGCAAAGGGGACCAAGTAATACCGTCCAATTCCTCGTCTTGGCCAATCTCCTGGAAAGCGCATGTATGCAGTAAGCCACATCCGCCCGCGGACGAACAACAGACGTCGCAGCGAATATTTCTACAACACACCACATCCATGAAAAAATCACATCAAATCATCAAAATCCCAAGAAAAAGAAATCCCAAATCCGCTATCAAATTCAAACATTCCAAAATGCCACAAAATCCTACAATCATGAACCAAAATCAGACCCATCCAATTCCCGCAACCATTGCACCAAATTCCACCAAGAACAATGCGAAAAGACAACATTATCAGAGAAGAGCGATATACTCACTCCTGACGTGGCGCTCCTTGGGCGGGCACTCGACATGGTTGGTGGCCTTCACGATCGCAATATCGAGATCCTTTTACCGTATAGAAAAACAAAAAAAAAATTCAAAATTTGGACAAATCCCTAGCATTATCCACTAGAACGGAATCAATTGGTAGCGAGAGAGAGGGGGGTGGGGATGGAGACCTTGAACTCGCTGTTAACCTTGGCAAGGCCGACCTTGGTGGAGTCCTTGAGGGCGCCATAGGCCTTGCGCCAGGTCCCCATGCCTCCTCGCCTCCGCTCCGGTGACCCCCCCAACCCAACCCGAGATCTAGATTGTTATGTACGAGATAGGAGGTGGAGATCGGGACGGCGAAGTCCTATGGTAACAACCACCACCACCACCACCCTCCCTTCTCTCCTCCCCTTGTAACACGGCGGTGGCGACTTCGCGGGGTCGTCGTTAGATGAGAAACCCGATTCCTCGGAGGATAAGGGTGCGATTCCCATGCAGAGACAAGAGTCCGTTTGATAACCGTGCATGGCTTAATTAGGACGAGACCATCTTATAATAACACTTTACTCCCCCCCCCCCCCCCCCCAAGTGTTTTAAAACTTGATAAAATGACCTTCAATTTGTCAATATGGTCGTTTTGGACCCAACTGTCAAATGGAGTTAAGTCGGGTTATAATAAACCGGCTAAATAGGTCAGTGCATCTGTTTGATCGGTTTTCCTATGAGTACTCATGAGTAACTGTAATTTTACGAAAAAACCATACATGCAATCCGCCGATCCATCCCCTCACACCTTCAAAGCCACCAGCGGTGCCCCCTAAAATCCCGACCGAACCCATTTTATTGCTCATAGATAGAGTCCATATCATCCAACTCCATATTCCTTTCTATGAAAGACATCTCTGGGAGTAGATCCGACCCATCGAAAACTTTTAGCTGGTACTCTGGTCCCCTCCAAACCACAACAATAGTCACCACATCTATCGTTATGCACACGGTCTCGTCTCCACCTACAACCCCTATCTCGCTCGCCTCGAGCTCCTCCTCGCCACAGTCGACATCATCCGGCTTCCTCGACATGAAGTCGAGCATATAGTCGCACTCGCACACCTCGCATCGGAGAGCCTCGACGCACGTCTTGAGATTGGCCTCATATCACTCTAGATCGGCTACCTAACCCTTGAGTGCTTGGATTTCGCCATCTTCGGTCTCGACCCCGCCATCCTCATGCTTCTTGGACATTAACTCGATCAACTCGTCACGTTCACTCACTTCACGGAGGAGAGAATAAGCACAGGCCTTGAAAATCAGTCACAAATCGCTCGAGTTCAATGATACGAGCGGCGAGGGACTCAATCTCCTCACTAGCGGCGTCGAGACGGTGAAGTAGTCGCTTCTCCTCCTGTTGCCACGCGTGGTGGTGGGATGTGAAGATCTCCACGACTCGAGTGTTGGCCTTGGAGTCCTTGCAGTGGCGGTGTTGTAGGCAAGTGAGCTCGTCCTCGCCCTGGAAGAGCTTGAGGGAGAGTATCCTATGCCAAGACTGGAGTGATGAGACATGGGAGAAGGAATGTCGGGGGAGGAACCTTAGAACCACCGCAAAAGTTGATGCCTATGTAGGACAAAAGAATAGATGATGTGCTTGCCGTATAGGGCGTCGTTGTGGCGGCGACGGAAGCTGTAGCGAGAGAGGTTGCGACCGCGACTTTGATGGAGGGTTTTGGAGGTCGGCTTCATGGGGCAAATAAATTAGAGACGGACAAAACCGATCAAACCAGATCACATGCGTCTTTAGCCAGTTTACCATCGTCCGACTTAACTCTATTTGATGGTTGGGTCCAAAGCGACAAATTCAGGAGCCATTTTGTCAAGTTTTAAAATACATGGGGTAAATTGATAATTTTTGAAATTAAAGGAGAGTAAAGTGTTATTAACCCTAGTTTATTACATGCAGGGGATTTTAAAAATAGCCCCCCTATAGATATATTTTGAAAAACCTCTGCCTTGTTGATATTCACGATTTGCCTCTTTTTTTATTGATTTTTTTTTTTGAAAAAAGCACTTTGCTATTTAATCACAGTTAAACTTCATTAGCAAATCAAATTAATCATAGTTATTCTAACTCATTCAAGAAATAATGGACAAATTATTCTGATTGGTCCACTTCTCATTTGGTGTATTTTTTTTATCAATCCTAGCTATTCAAAATCATTTAAGAAACAATAATCAAAATACGTAACTTTTCATTGGTCGATCTGCTCTTTATTGATTAATTAGTTTTATGCAATAAAGCCAATCAAATATAACTACTAATAAGGTAGGGGGTTTTCTCAATATAATTATAATTTATAAAGTAGGGGCATGTTCGCAAAAAAACCCTTGCATGTAAATATGTGATGGAGTGACGTAGGGTGATGGCATTGAGATTTTGGTCCAAAATTGAGAGGTCTGGACCCGACATGGGTCCAGATTATATATTGGTTCCTCAATTTGGTCGAATCTATATCTCTAGGATATGGGCCCAAATCCATGGGCAAGTGTAAACACAAATGGATCCATGCAAAAAAAGCTTTTCTCATGTGGCCCATAAATGGCTACATTGTGCCCATTCTTACAGGAAATGGCCTTCTCAAAAACTGGATGGTGCTGAATATTAATTGCATCAGGGAGTCTTCCGTGGTTTTTTTCATATACTCCATTTGATTCGTCTTATCTCAATAAGAGTGTTATAGACTATATTAATATTAACTCGTCTTTATTCATTAAATTACGTCTCATTTCCACTCAACTAACTCTGGCCACTGGGGGAGTGCGACCTGGAATGGGTAACACCAACAAGTTGATCACATGAGCTCTGATGTTGGCATTTCCCTGTCATTAGGATTTAGAATTATTTCATGAATGGGAAACATCGTAAATTTGAACAACCCCTATTAATTGTTGTAATTTTGTTTCAAGGGTCTTTGTTTGTAACTACTAGCCTTTGGCTATCAAAAAAAAAAAAAAAAAAAAAAAAAAAAAAAAAAAAAAAAAAAAAAAAAAAAAAGGTTCAGAGCTCTCTCCATCAACACAGGTGAGGCCGTGAGCGAGAGGACATCACACCCAAAATCAAGTGGTGTGCTGTACTCACACCCATGATTTTCTGCCACGTGGAGGGTATTTTCAAATTGGCCCTCGTGTATTTCGCTTTGTAATGAAACATTAGTTAAACGGTCTTTATTTTTTTGCTGTTAGATCCCTCCAATTTTTATTATTTACAAATATATCATTATTCTAGTCACTTTTATTATTGACATTATTATTTCTTCTAAAAAATATGAAGCATGGTGTTAAATACGGAAAATTTTCTTTTCTTTTTGGTTAGATATAATTCAGATAGCCTAGGTTTAGCAATGATTAGTTAGTCAATCTTAAAGAGTGAAAATATAAATAAACAAAAAACAGTTCTTTGCAAAATATAATAAACTTGGGGAATTAAATTGGGAATACAGAAAATATTCAGATTTCTTACAAAAATCACTGAAATATAGATGGTAACAAGTAAAGAAGAGGAAGAAGAAGAACAAAAAAACCCAAATTAGAATTTTATTTGAAAAACAGTGTATAACAGTGAAAAAAAATATAAGAAAGAATCAATAAACCCTAGGGGTGGGTGGTTTGGTCATTTCATTCATGTGACAGTAGAAAATGGAGAGGGAAAGAGCTGGAAGCGTGGAAGGTGTTGCTCTCTCTCTCTCTCTCTCTCTCTAGCTTTCTCTCTCTTATTTGAAGGTCTTTTGGGAAATAAGAGGAAAAAAAACAGAGTACTTATTAGAGCTATCTTTCTATGACCATTGGGACTGGTGTAAGCTGGAGACCCTCCTACTCCTAGTCGCCTATGCCTTCAAATGCGAAGATCTCCGTGCCCATTGATTTCTCTAGGTATGGGGATGTATCTTTTCTTCTCATATTGCCCATCTCGCTCTGTTTTCGCCTCCCCTGGGTTCTTGAATCTAGAAATCTTGGTTGGCTTTTGTTTGGAACCATGGTGGTGGTTGTTTGATGCGAATGGGGAGTTGGGGGAGGTGGGTTTGTGTTGTTTTTGCTATTTGAGACCTGGGGGTGGAAAAGGTAGGATCTTTTGGCCTTTCGAGGGGTTTGGTCGTTTTATGGGTTTAGATCTCTTGCGGGTTTGGGCTTGTTTTGGTCGAAATGGAAATGTGGGTTTGTTTGCTGTGGAGATTTGGGATCTGGGGTTTTGGTTTTTGGTGGTTTAGGTGTGGAAACTTGGTGGAATTCGCACGGATTTGCAGTAGCTTTTGTCTAGATAATGCGGGGGATGTGTGTATTCGTGTGGTCTGTGCTGCACTGTTCAGAGATTCGAGAACGGGGGTTCACATGATGCAGTAAAAGTTTGGCCTGGGGGATTGGTGACATTGTCGCTTGAAATGAGGCTGATTGAGACGGTGAGTGGTGTATGCTTCGCCTGGTGATAGATCCTGACTTACTTATTTTCGTAAATCCACCATTCTGTAAAGTTTAGAGCTTTGGGCTACTAGATCCTTCCTGAAAATAAACGTTTTGGAGTTGCCTTCGGTTTTCTCGTGATTTAAAATTCTATTGTTTTGATGGCTCTGAATCTGACCTCTGCTTAGTATTACCTTACTTTTCATCATCGCGGTCCTCTCAAATAGGGTGATTTTGTACCGTGATGTGCTCCTGTTTCTTGCTCTAGATTTGTCGATGTTGAACTCTGGATTGTTGCAGAAATTTGTAGTTTGACTTTGACATCCAGCTTTCTTTTGATTTCTTGAGGTGTTGATTTAGTCAGAGTTTGTACCAGAATGCAAAGAGTTGATTGGCGTTTAGAATTTAGCTCATGACTTCCTGTGAATTTTAGATGTCGGAAAAGAGAAGAAACTTCTATATTTGAGTATCGCTCCACAGTGCTTAAGCTTACGTGAGATTTTGACTTCAATAAGAACTTTTGCTACTTTGATTTGACATCATTTTCCTTTGTCGCATTGATTTGGACATAAGGGATTAGAAGTAGTTTGTTGACCAGTTATTACAACCCTTTTGACTCAGTCTGTCTCTCAAACATATATTTGTCTTATTCGTCACCGGAAGTGTATTTCTTTTCCTTTTCATCTTTTTGTTGGTAATGGTGAGATGGATCGCCTACATGTTAGTTTGCATTCTGATAGTACGCAGCTATAGCATACGGGCACCTTCAAGGATTACCACATACTTGACTTGGCTCTGAGCTAATTGAGCATAAGATCAGAAATGGTTTTACTATGTTCCGAGTTTGCCAAATGGGCATGATAAGTGAAGAGTGGAGAACTGGATCAGACTGTAGGTCATAAAATGGCATGGTATATTTACAGCTCGAAGTAGTGAATCTGTGTTTTGAAGATAGTGTTAATTTTCGTAGACTTGTTTGTAGATGGGAAAACTGGAAGATTTGGGTCTATAGATCTGAACAAAAAGGAATGAGGTTCTGAAATCTGGGGTTTGCATTTGATACGCAGATAGCAAACAGTGTTTTTAAACCTATTTTTGGCTTCTGACTGATGGAGAATCATATTATATTATTTGGATGAAGTGCATCTTTGTTCACTGAAATTTTGTCAATTCTTGCTGGTTTTACTTTCGAGTTGTTAAATGGTAGATTTAACATATGCCTGTGTTAGCTTATTCGTTGTGAGTTGTGGCACTGAATTTCTCAAGCAATGCAAATGCCTAGTTGTGTACTAAATGCCAGGGAAGAAAAAAGACCCGCCTTTTGCATGTTGCTGTTGCCTATATTTACTGCTCTATTATTCTGCTAGTAACTTTGTATGGTGGAAGTTCGCTCCAAAAGTAGGAGGTGAGATTATTTGTCATGTTCCACTTAAGGGCAGATTTTATGCCATTTTATCAGTATGTATTTACCCAATTTATTGCTCTACAAATTCAGTTTCTATTTTCTCCTGTTTGTTGGATATGTGTGCCTTAACAGTATTTGGTAATGCTGTTTTGCGCACGTTCATGAATGCTTATTGTTGGTATGTGCTATCAGATTCCAGATTGGTCGTGAAAACTGATTATCAAAGTAGTGGTGCCTGTGGATTCATAACAGATGATAATGCGTGGGGGTGTTAAAATTCTTCTTTAATCCTGCTATCTTGGACTATTGAGACGATACTTTTGACATCTCGCCTGCCGAAATTGGTGGTAATCTCGATGGGCTCCAGGTTCCCATCACATCAGCTCAGCAATGGTCTCTATGTTTCAGGGCGGCCTGAGCAGCCAAAGGAAAAGCCTGTAACGATCAGCTCTGTGGCCATGCCATATACAGGTGGAGATATTAAAAAATCTGGAGAGCTCGGGAAGATGTTCGATCTTCATGTAGAAAATTCAAAGTCCAGAAAATCTGGACCTATTACAAATGCTCCTTCACGGAGTGGATCATTTGGTGGTGGTGCTTCACATTCAGGGCCTATTAGTAACGCTGCTGGAAGATCAAGCTATTCTTCTGGATCTGTTCCATCATCAGGAATGCCAGGGTCTGTCACCGGATGCTCGAATAGACAGAAATCTAACTCTGGTCCACTTAGCAAACATGGGGATCCAATAAAGAAGTCGTCCGGTCCCCAATCTGGTGGGGTCACCCCAATGGCTCGTCAGAATTCTGGCCCTCTCCCCCCTGTGCTCCCTACCACAGGGCTTATCACGTCAGGACCAATTTCTTCAGGCCCACTTAATTCATCTGGTGCCCCTCGAAAAGTATCTGGTCCTTTGGATTCTACTGGTTCAGTCAAACTACATAGCTTTTCAATGGTTCATAATCAGGCTGTCACTAATCTCAGCCAGGAAGATGACTATTCCTTCAGGAGGAGTTTCCCCAAGCCAATATTGTGGGCTGTGATCCTGCTCTTTATTATGGGGTTCATTGCAGGAGGATTTATTCTTGGTGCTGTTCACAATGCCACCCTCCTAATAGTTGTTGTCGTTATATTTGGACTTGTTGCTGCACTTTTTATCTGGCATTCTTGCTGGGGAAGGCGAGCTATCATAGGATTTATTTCACGCTACCCTGATGCTGAGCTGAGAACTGCAAAGGATGGACAGTATGTTAAAGTTTCCGGAGTACGTGTTCCTAGCTGATAGTGGGTGTCTGAAGGTCATTAGGCGTTCTAGGGAAATTTGCTTTAAGAAAATTTGTTTGGGATAGGAGGGGCTTCATGGCCAATAGGAAAAGCTTTTTAACTTGTTTTGTCATGGCAAGCATACCATATGACTTTTATAGTCTTAAAAAAGGATATAATTCACACCCCTGCTAAAAGTTTACTTTCATCTGTGTTTTACCCTTGAAATTTAGGTGGTTATAACTAAAAAAGGAATGCTTTTGTTCATATGACTTCAGCTAGCGACTTGCCTTTTGTTTCTTGAAGTCAACTTTTTTTTAACTTTGATTCTCATTGTCCACTAAATGTTAGATTCCCCCCTTCGATAAATGCAAGGGATGTCCATGCTATTTCTTATTATCATTGCATTTCTTGTATGTCTTTCTTGATAATATTGGCTGATAAACAATTCTGCAGGTAGTTACATGTGGGAATGTTCCGCTCGAGTCATCGTTTCAGAAGGTTTCGAGATGTGTCTACACATCTACTAGCTTATATGAGTACAGGGGCTGGGATTCCAAGGCTGCGAATCCCCAGCATAGGCGTTTCACTTGGGGACTCAGGTCAATGGAAGTAAGTTGTGCCCTGACTTGGTTACAGTTGGAGTATCTATTTTGACTGAAGGACAATCCATGCTAGTTTAAGAAGAGAGCTGGACTCCCACATACATAACTTGCACTCTCATGATTTTATTTCACTGTCTTAGTTGAGTACATGGTTAGTTTTTTTTTTTAATTTTAATGTTTGGTTGTGGTTGTGGGGCTTCTGTTTTGAAGGCATAAGCTAGATCACCCAACCTGCCAACTTGTTTTTGGTTGAGGCAAGCTTCCCTCTTTTGTGTTTCTGCATTGATATAAAATTAGCACTCACTTAAACTGACAAAGTCTCTTGCCATGCTCCTTGTTTGTATTCAAGGGCCTTGTAGACTTAGAAGTATGTTCTGTAGTCAACCCCATGATAGCACGGCTTAGATGTTTACAGCAATAGGGGCTCTTTATATGTTTCTTCTTTCTGTGTTCCCAAAAATCTTGTTTTCTTGCTTTTCCTCAGCTGACCCATTGCTAATGCACTTTGACAGAGGCATGTGGTGGACTTCTATATATCAGATTTCCAATCTGGGCTAAGAGCTTTGGTCAAAACTGGTTATGGCGCAAGGGTGACGCCATATGTGGATGACTCTCTTGCTGTTGACATCAACCCAAGCAACAAAGACATGGCTCCTGACTTTCTCAGGTGGATTAGGGAGCGGAATCTCTCAGTTGATGATCGTGTAATGCGCTTGAAAGAAGGGTAATGTGAACTTTGTTTCGACTAGCATCTTATATGGAAATTTCAACATCTTTACCATTTTTTTTTTCTGTTGTGGAAATGTTTTTTTGCCAAGAACACCTGAACAAAAAGGGTGAAGTGATCTGAACTTTCCTTTTAACCTTAAAGATGTTTTGAGTTCAAGTGCACCCCGAAGACACGAGCTTTGTCCAGAAGATTTTTGACCAGAAAGTCCATGCTCCCTTCAGCTCTTAGCCTCTTACCCTGAAATTTTGCCATGAACCTTTTGAATTAACAACCATGTCTCTCCTTTTTAACTAATGAGAATTATTTAACAAAGCGATGGCAGTTGAATTCTTGGAGTTAACTACTGGTTCATCTTTTCGCATAGCAGGTACATTAAGGAGGGTAGCACTGTTAGTGTGATGGGTGTTGTCCAGAGGAATGAAAACGTGTTGATGATAGTTCCTCCAACCGAGCCCTTCTCCACAGGCTGCCAATGGGCCAAGTGTATCCTTCCTGCTAGCCTTGAAGGCATAGTACTAAGATGTGAGGACACTTCGAAGATCGACGTCATACCTGTCTAGTGATACACCATGCCAGTTCCAGAATTTGTTTGTTGGTTCTTGGCTATCAATCTGTAATGAAGACTGGTCTTTGATGTTTGTTGTAATTGGAGGAACTTTTTTCCTGGGTTTTGATTGTATAGTTTCTTTGTTTTCACCCTTTTTGTTTACTGGGCTTGAAAACTTTTGTAACAAGGATGACTGGTTAGTACTGCAGAGGGGCTATTAGGTTCTTCAGTGTGTAGTTGGATTCATGCTGAGTAAATGTTTCATGTTATCAAGTTCGAACTTAACTAATATCCTGAATAGTTATCAAGCATTATGTGATTGGCCTCTGCTTCTTGTGATGATTTATATTGTGCAGAAGTTCAACTCTGGTCTTTTTATTCTTTGAAGAGCTAACTCTTTGCATAACCCAAGGATCTTTTGAATCCAAATGTCTCTTTCTTCTAATGAACAAAGTGCGTGATGTGAATAGGTATTCTGAACGATTCATGGGTAAAGAATTGAAATGATTATATCAGGTTTGATGCCATGGCACTCAATTTTACAATCCCTGCTCTGAATACTTTTGTGTATTTCTTGTGTGTGGCAATCATCTACTGACATGATCTCCTTTTCAGGATCGCATCATGCAAAGCTTAGTACCACTGGATCTCATTGCTGATGCAGAATGGCCCTCTTATGACAATCATTTCCGAGCATGGCCATCATGAAATCGATCTAACGACGAGCTCACTGGAGGGGCCACACCGATGCGATCCTGTGCCCCGCCTTCGTTGCAACGTGCACCCACGTTGGAATGCATGCATGCAGACAAGCACACTATTCTCTTGCACATGCGTGGGCCTCCATGATCCAACAATCCGATCGTCGCTCCTAGTTTTACATTCATCGCAAGCTCATTACTGTATGTGTCAGTGATGCCTGCTCAAGGTGCCAATGATGCACCTCACCTGCGAAAAAGGATTGATTTCTAGCTTCTGCTCTTTATAGTTGAAGGTTGTGGGATGCCTTCCTGTATCTCTACGATCCATCTGATCTGTGCCATGCAATGAATGTTCTTTACCTATTTTCTCTCAATTTGAATCAGTGTTGATAACGAAGAGATAATGAACCAGTAATTTTGTGAGTGGTGATTTGAGAATCGAGTGGATGTTCTTGGAGAATACCAGTTTCCATCAGCGAGGATGGTAGTCTAAATTTGTCCCCCCCATGCAGCTGGGTCCTAATTTAAGCTGTTTCTACTTGAGGGGGACCGGTATCAATAGCCCTTCAACATGCCTATCCCTCTCAGCATCAATGCTCGAATTTGGCGTAGATCATCTGAATTGAAAACAAGCAGCCTCGTGGTAGGAATGTTTGTTGCTGCCACCGGCTGCTGCCGCCTCCTTTATTGTGTCTGTGGGGGGCCATTCAAGAGGTCATCGCCGATGAAACCTGGGTGAGTTATTGAAGATCCACATAAAAACAATTGTTACATCCACTGGTCCAGTAAGAGCGAAGCAAAATCTTCAAATTTATCGGACAGACGAACCCTCCTATTGTTGAAGCACATTCAGCAACAATCTTAATAAACCAAATGAATATTAATAAGGCCTTTCATCAGAGAACGGCTACAAACTACGTTCAATCTTAGCTGATGTAAGTGCTAACAAGATTGAGGATAACAAATCTCAAATGAATCTATGCTCTTAACAAATCGACCATATACAACTTCGCAGAATTTTCAGCCTGAAGTCCAAAAGTGATTTTTATTGTGCTAGCAGCACATATTGCACTGATCATCAGTTTATTAGTATCTAAATCTACATTAAAGAGAGGCAGATAACTCTCTGGTATCAGGAAGGTAGACTAATATCTACAAGTTTTACAAGGAAAAAAGCAATTTGGTCCTCTAGAACCGAGGAAGAAGTTCCAGAAGATACAGATCTCCATCAAACCTCAACCCATAGGGTTCAGCAGTATGAACCACACCATCCACCATACCTCCAAACAAGAAAACATAACGGCCAGACTTATCTGCGCATGCTCCATGGAATGACCTGCAGTTTGGGCAGTGACCTTCGATGTTTAGTTTCTTCCACATCTTATCTGATGGTCTTCTCAAGCTCATTGTTTGAAACCTGGAAACAGTACTTATGTCTAGGATCCAGAAGTCGTCTTTCCGACGCCTGTGAGAATCTTCTCCGCCATAGATAAGAATGCGCCCGCCTAATGTAAGTGTTGCAGAGTGACCAACTCGTGGAAGGGGTATCTCACCTTGCATGTTACAGGACTCATACTTGAGCTCTATCCATTGGGGGTGGTCTCCTCCTATGTTGAAGAGCCACGCATCGCTCAGCACTTCATAGCCCAAACTTCTCCCACCGAAGAGAACCATGTGATTCCCACCAATCCAAGTCAGAGTGTGACCTGAACGAGCTGGAGGCGATGGCCGGACATTCACTATTTGGCGCCATCGGCCAGAAGTAAGGTCCTCTGATAGGTCCAATAGCCACATATCGTTTAGTCGAAGCCCATAAAGCCCGATACCTCCATTGACAACAATCCTTTTCTCGCCAGCACAGCATGCTGCATGGGCTCCCCGAGGGGGAGGAGCAATTGGACCGACATCAAGGGGTCGCCATGAAATCTTGATCTCCATGGATCCTTGGTGGATGACTTGCCCGATCCATGTGTCATTAAGGCGCACACCATTATCATTGATGCCACCAAAGAGAATGAGAGTGTCATCAACAACAGTACAGCTGTGTCCAAAACGGCCGCTTGGAATGCCTGAATTGATTTTTTGCCATCCCACAATCCTAGTGAACCCACTTCCAATGTAAGCAACCCATGTGTCATCCAAATGTCGACCTATACAGAAAAAAGAGAGAATATCAAGATCAGATTTTCACAGAAGAAACTTTCCCAGTAGTAGTCTTGAAAACTCTTCTAATTGTCTTGCTGCAACTTCACAAATTGCATGTTTATATAAACTTAGGAGTCATAAGAGAAGGTTGGCGTAATTTAGACAATAAGTGGTATCAGATGCTTTGGGATCTTTTGTCCGGATATGTTATAGTCTTCTCCATATGGATGAAATAGTTACAGCTGTGATAAAGAAAATTGCAGAGTTTTCCCAATACGAGAAAAGGATGAGGTAGTTCTCATGTGACAGTTTTTTCCTTTTTCTTTCCTAGTAAAAGGAAAGAATTCAAGCAGTGATAATTTTCATCTTATCCATATAGCAGGCTCGTATTCAAATCCTAGATGAAAATTACTCTCTACAAGATTGTTCTTCCTATATAGAAATGTTTCTTATGCAGCTCTACAAGCTAACTTTTCAACAGTTTGAAGCACTGCAGCTTCACTTACTCTATTCATTTTTTTTTGTTGCCAAATTGAGCCAAAAGGCTAGGTTTTACAGCTCAAACTACATACTCCACTGGCCTACGATCCCCGCACCGGCAGCCCCAAGTCTTGCCCGGCATGCGAAATCGTCCACCACCGCATTTGCCTCCCGTGGTACAAACATAAAAATCACTCCGCCCATAATGGCAGCTAAACTCCAAATTTTCCTAAGGGTACCTTCCATGTCTGGAATCCACACCTCCCTCCTATTAATGGAGTTAACAGTATTCCTAGAGTCAGTCTCAATGATGACAACACAAGTCCCCCGCGCAACCGCCTCTTGTAGTGCCCGGAGTATCACCAACAACTCAGCCTCGTTGCTGCTACATGCCTTGACCTTCTCCGATAAGACCCATGTTGATGCGGCTCTCCCATCCTCCAAACAAACCACTCCAATACCGGCTTCCGAAAACCCATATGCCCAAGAACCGTCGGTTTGCAAAACAGAGCCTACCGACTGCTGTAAAGCCGGACCCTGCTAAGGTTCTAGTTTCCATCCTTTGCTACGCCAAAGCTCTTCTACCATTTTCCGAATCCGCCACCCCAAAGCGTCTAGCATGTAGCTGCTAGTCCTCCAAATAATATCATTCCTTTCTTTCCAAAAAAGCCAAAGACCATAACCAACAACAGTTTTGGTCCATCTCCTGTGAACATTGGCAGATGATGATGATGCGAATAAGGCCATAAGATCATCAAACCGCAGCCCACCTCCCAGTGGCAACAGGGACTCCCAGACCCGCCGTGCAAATGGGCATTCATCAAAAATATATCGGATACATTCAGCCTCTTCGCATTCACGGGGTCCATCAGAAATGAGACCAATTCTTTGTAGAGAATCCCGAGTAGGTACTTTCATGTGAAGAATTTTCCATAAGAAATGTCTCACCCTCGGCCCAATCGGAGCATTTGAGCAATTCACCCATACCTCCCGTTGGATAAGTGAGCACTATGTTCTTTTGCCATCAGCCAAGAATAAATGGAGCTAGATTCAGGCTTCCCAGAACTATTGAACACCCACCTAGCCTTATCCTTAGCCAAAGTTGTATCGATCCTCACATCAAGGACTTGTTGCACCAAGGCTGGGTGGAAATGTTCAGTTACCTTCTCCCTGCACCAGTTGCTATCGATGATTAGGCTGCATAGACTTGCACCTTCCAAAGCACCCCCAACTCTCAACATTGTTGGCCGAGAAGAGAAAGGTCCTTAGCCGCACCACCAATCCTCCAAAGGATTTAAATTGCTGTTAGGGGCCGGTGTGAACAGCAGACCACTGTGAATATCTCTAGTAGCCCGACTAATAGCCTTCCAGAGAGGAGAACATGGACGCCTACATACTGTCGGTGGTAGGGGTCCAGTCCATCCATACTTGTCTCTTGTCATAGCAGCCCAAATCAAAGTCCGATCATCCATCAAGCTAGCCGCTCTCCGCTCGTGCAACGCTCTTTGCCACAACACGATGTCTCCAACACCAAGTCCACCCCATTCTACAGGTCTACAAACGGTCTGCCAATTCACTCTTGATAAAGAACCGGCCTCTTTCCAAAGGAACATACGGTCTACAAACGGTCTCTAATACCAAGTCCACCCTTTCTATAGGTCTACAAACGGTCTGCCAATTCACTTACTCTATTGATACTTGTAAGTGGACAGTCCAAAAAAGTTAGTAGCAGAACATTGTTGCTAAAGTTGGTCTCCTCAATAATCATCAGATCACCTCACCCTTTCCACTATTTTTTATGTTTGTTTTCAAATTATTACATCGAAAAGCAGAAAGCAGACCTTAATGTGCTCTCTTTTCATGTTATTCACAGGTACTACAATATAGTCGCAGGCACACCTTTTTACCTCCATATCAAATGAGAAGCATGTAGCACCAATTATCATCAGAGATACTAGGGTGTCAGCAACAACAGGCAGCAGCTATGTGTTGCCCTTCAACTTTTATCATCCTTGACATGTCAGCACAATTGTGTGGTAGCCTGTAGGAGAGTGGTCTTATGAACAGCCCACTCGTTTGCAATCAAGACCAGTATCAAGTTCGAATGGTTAACATCCAAAGCTGCTGTAAATGGAGACCTAGCATACTTCTTATGCAATATCCTTGGTAACGATTCCCCCTTTAACTTCCAAAAGTGCTTGAACTACTTTCCGCAAAAGGTTTCAAGTTATCACTGTTGCACTACGTGATACTTATGATTTTCTGGCCTCGACACCTCGATGCATTGGAGACAAAAGACAGTGTAATGGGAAGAGTTCTTAGGATATGTGTTGCGACATCAGATCAAATATCAGTGGGAAGACAAAATATGCATCAAAATACTCAAGTCCTCAACCAAGCAAAGAAGCTCATTAGCAAATAGCCAGAAGACGGGGCTCTAAATCATTTCTAGACCTGGTAAACATAAACTATCTACTTATCCCTGAATTTAGCTTCCTTGAACGAGCTTCCAACCCATTGTATACGTGGCCAAACATCAGCTTCAAAGAATTCAGTAGACAAAAATTTTCTATTTAGTAGTCCTCCGCCTAGAATCCTGCCCTTTACCAAGCAGCCAAGCCATAATATACATAATTCACAAGGATACCTCTCACAACCAATTGACAATTAGTGTAGAAACCTTCTCCCACCCTTCTCTTTATTCATGGATTTGTTTTCTAGACCAGACAATGACATCTTATGTTAATATCAGTTTCTACATGTGAATTTCCTATTAGATTTCACAGACCCTCGAACCTTTTCTAGGATTGCTAATCTTTCCAAAATCAGGTCAATAGCTGTGCCGAACAGCACATACTGGCATGTATTTATGCGGGTAAATTACCGGCATAATGCATCCATTGGTACAGACCCCTTGACGATACATGTATTAACTAGCTTGTTACTGTCAGCAGGAGGTGCATGATGAGTATCGGCATTGCAGTCCTTACCAAAATCCTACACCTAAGTGCACTTTCCAATTCTAGAAGCCAAGCAAATAATACTTGCTAGCACTGATCATGTCATCACATGCTGAAACAACATTTCTCTACTTCCCCGAATGCATCCCTGATAGTTTTCCATCACTTTTTAACAACCCATTTCGAAAAAATTTCAGATCACTTTTATACTGCTGCTTGTCCTAGAAAGTTCACAGATGCACTTCAAAGCTTATGAACTGCAAAAGCTCATAAGGAATCCAACACCTAATTTACCAACCAATACCGTCTCTAATTCATTTGTTATGTGAGCTTTCACCGCCCTCCTGTAATCCTGTTGTCTTCATAAAATGACTACAAGGCATCAAGTAAACTTTCGATCACCCACAAATTACTAAACCTTCGAGCCTTCAGTAGAGGTAGATTTGGATATCTTTTTCCCAAGTTAATCTTGGAGTTCCTCATTCACCAAACAAAACTTGGGTTTCGGCGTGTAGTTGGCAAGGTGCTTGGATTTCAGAGGTAGATTTTTTCGCCTTGCCAATGTCATCTATTATCAATAAAGAATACTATCATAAATTTGGCGCACCCTAAACACCCCTAGAATTCTGCAACTGCAAGAAGAGAGGAAAGAACATACATCACACATGGAAAGGCCTGTCAGGGAGAATCATAGTAACCATAAAATTCCGGCAGTCTCCATTCAAATTTCATTTCTCTTTCCAGAACTTAATTGCTCCAACCTAAAGGATGAAGGAACTAAGATATCACTCTCTGAATTATGAACACAGCAGTAGCCAAAGACAACCTAAAGAACCACCAGAATTCAACTGTTACTACCAAAATAGCAATCCGTGCAAAAACACTTATTTTATGGAAAAATAAATCAAACACGCAATTACTGATCCTCTAAAGACACATATAAAGAACAACAATCATTGAAAGAATCGCTACGATTCCATCTTCAAATCCAAATCAAGAGACAAAATTACCCAAGGACAAAGAACTTAGAAATGGGCATCTACGGAAAACGAGGACCAACCTCCTTCGCTGCCTCCGCCGAAGAGAACAAGGCAATCGGAGACAAAATTTAGCGAGTGGGAGGCCCTGGGCCTCGGAAAGATTCCATCTTTGCTCGATATCCGGAGACAAGAGAGCGATCCAAGACAGGAAATTTGTTCGTAGATTCTCTTCCAAGACAACCCTCTCCTCTGTTCGGCTGATAAGGAGGCGACGAGGGCTCCGACGAGGCCATCGCCGAAGTCTCTCCGGCAAAGGGACTCCCATAGGGGGTCATAGGAGGCCAAAGATCTCAGCTTTTTACAGGTCATGGAGAAGGATACGATGGATTCCAAGGGGAGGAGGTGGAGGATGGAGAAGAGGTGATCATGGTCCATGTTGGCTATGTTGGCAGAACTATGTGAAGGAGAAGAGGAGGATGGCATGGTGGTATCAAAGCTGGGAGTGGGATTCTTGGATCCCGTGATGAGATGGTGGGCTTTCTTGGCGCGGAGAGTTGGGAAGAAGTGGTGCTCTGTTTCAGTGCTGGGATTCATAAGAGCATTGGAGGAGGAGAACGGTGGTGGGTTGGGGATGATTGATGTGAACTTTAGGAGAAGAGAAGAGTGTAGGCTGGAGTCTGGACAGGGAAATGGTTACTTTTACCTAGTAAAGAGTGGATATTGATGAATGCTAATTTTTGTGTTTTTTTTTGTTTGTTTGTTTGTTTTCCTAAGAAACTTCTCTTATTAATCAACTAAAAGGTTTTACCTGAGAATTATTCTTCAAAATTGTCATCTTTGCTCACTCTGTTTGGCTATGAAAACCACTGAGAAAACTGCTGAGCAAAGTGAGAACAAGCAGGAATTCCAGAGATAAGTCCAGAGCAAGTTGCCTCAGTGGTAGTATTATTATTCCTTAGTATCACGACGTCTTTCCCTTATCAAGGAACAGTAGTGACTGTGATCCTTCCCACACACATCATGGCTAGCTGAGTACTGGGACCCCTGTTTAGGAGAAATCTTCCTGCTATTATGACACTTGGCATGTTCTAAAGAGACATGATAGAAGAGTATCATGAACAAAGTCTACGGATTTATCCACGTACCTGATGGAGACGAAAACAGAAGTGTAATTTGCTACTCTTACCTTGAATCATATCTTCATTTTGCTCAAACACCAGTCCAGCAAGAGCAAGGAAAAACTCATCAACTTTGTAGAAAGACACATCCTCCTTTTTTGATCATACACATTCAACTTCGTTTGAAAAGAAATCACTTGCATCAACTTTAGCTGCTGATGAGAGTGCTTAGTCAAATACTGGAAGACAATGGCAACAAACTAGAGGATAGCATTTGTCTCAATTCCTCCTTTTATTCAAGCACATCACTTGCATCAACTTTAGCTGATGAGAGTGCTAAGTCAAATACTGGAGGACAATGGCAACAAACTAGAGGATAACATGAGTCTCAATTCCACCTTTTATTCAAGCACATATTCCATCAGTTCATTAGTATCTCTACAAAGCATTTAATCCACGAGAGATGGATAGCTTTCTGGTAGAAGGAAGACCGAACTCATAGCTACAAGTTCCAAGACCAATTATAGATCTTCCAGAACTGAGGAACAAGATCCACAAGATAAAGATTCCCATCAAACCTCGACCGATGGCCTTTCGCGGGAGGACGAACCACGTCACCACCATAGAAGAAGACGTACCGACCAGACTTATCCGTACATGCTCCGTGGAATGACCTGTCGTTTAGGCAGTTGTCTTGGATCTTCAGCTTCTTCCACATCTTCCCCGGTGGGCCTCTCAATCTGATTGTTTGAAACCTTGACAGAGCACTTAGGTCTAAGATCCAGAAGTCATCATTCAGACCGCTCTCAGAACCATCACAGCCATAGATAAGAACCCGCCCACCTACTGATAGTGTTGCAGAGTGACCAGTTCGTGGAAGTGGTATCTCACCTCGTGTGTTAGAAGAGTCATACTTAAGCTCTACCCATTTTGGGTGTTCTTCTCCTATGTCGAAGAACCACAAGTCATTCAGCAGTTCATCATCGCCCAAACCTCCAAAGACAAGCACGTGATTCTCACCAATCCAAGTCATTGAGTGACCTGCACGAGCTGGAGGCTGTGGGCAGTCCTTTGCCATTTGGCTCCATCTTCCAGAAGTAAAATCTTCCGATATATCCAGCAACCAAATGCCATCTTGGTAAATCTCACCTCGTAACCAACCTCCAGAGATTGCAATCCTCTTGCTACCGACACAACATGCTGCATGCCACATACGAGGGGGAGGTGCAATAGGACCAACATCAAGTGGTCGCCATGAAATCTTGACCTCCAAGGATCCTTGATCAATGACTTGCCCGATCCATGTGTCATTAAGACTTACAGCGTTGACGGTTTTGCCACCAAAGAGAACGAGGGTGTCACTAACTACGGTGCAGCTGTGTCCATAACGGCTGCTTGGAGTGCCTGAACTGACATTTTGCCATCCTACAACCCCAGGGAAACCACTTCCTATGTATGCCACCCATGTGTCATCCAGAATTTGACCTAATAAAAAAGAAAGGATACCAAGTTCAGAGTCCATATAAGAAACTTTGCAATAGTAGATTGGAGAATTCCTATAATCATCATGCTGTAAATTGACGAATTGCATTTATGTAAGCTCAGAGGTGTAATAAGAGAAGGTCAGGGACAAATGATGCCAAATACTATGGAAGTTAGATTACTCTCAAGTCATCTTCATATAGATGCACTGTCAAACTGTTGTCATAATTGGAATTGCAAATAAAAGTGTTTCAAAAAGAACACAAAGGAGCGTTTTCTTTGTCCATTTTTCCTCCTGAATTTGTAGACTCGGTTTTTTAGCTTGGAACGGAAAATACTCTCAAATAAATGTTCCTCCTACCTAGACATGTATCTTTTGCAGCTTTACCAGCAAATATCACAAAAGGTTGCATCACCGCAGCTTAGTTTACTCTACAGAAACATATAACCTGGCAGTATGAAAAAGGTTGGAAATGAGACGATTGTAGTTAAAGTTGTTCCCTTTCATATCGTCAGATCACCTTATCCTTTCGCTTTCACTGTATGTGTTTTTTCGTATTCTCATATAAAATGCAGAAAGACATAGTTTGCCTTCTTTTGGTGTAACTCAGAGTTATTAGAATCTAGTCGCAGTCAAAATTTTCCACCTCCCTGTCAGATGAGAGGCATGTGGCACAAAGTAACCTGGCAGTATGAAAAAGGTTGGAAATGAGACGATTGTAGTTAAAGTTGTTCCCTTTCATATCGTCAGATCACCTTATCCTTTCGCTTTCACTGTATGTGTTTTTTCGTATTCTCATATAAAATGCAGAAAGACTTAGTTTGCCTTCTTTTGGTGTAACTCAGAGTTATTAGAATCTAGTCGCAGTCAAAATTTTCCACCTCCCTGTCAGATGAGAGGCATGTGGCACAAAGTAACAGGAGAGATATCAGGGAGTCAATAACAACAGCAGCAGCCGGTGACAGTTAACTCAGTTCTCCAAGGTGAGATGGAGGCTATTTTGGAGGCGTTGAAGAAGGCCAGTGAGGTGGGGGTGACTTCATTAATTGTGAAATCAGATTCTTTGAGTGCTATCCAGATCCTAAATGGGTTGAGGGGGTGGCCACTGGATCTAGAGGGTCTGGCCAAAGATATATGGGTCTATGCTCTCAAGTTTGAGTCAGTACTTTTCCTTTTTCTTTCGAGAGCTTGTAACACTAGAGCAGATGATGTAGCGCATGTGAGTCGTCGGACTGGTAGGGTGTTTACTTGGTCTAGTGAGTGGGGACCCGCGCTGATTGACATCATTTAGTTGTAATAGGTTTTAGTTAGCCTACTTGGCTCATCTCATCAACAAAAAAAAAAAAAAAAACAACAGCAGCAGCCAATATGCCCCTTCGACTATTGCCATTCTTGTTCTTGACCTATCATAGCGACTGTCTTGTTGAAGACTGCTCTTGTGAACTGCCCACTGGCTTGCAATCAAGGACCGGAATCAAGTTTAAAAGATAACATTTAGAGCTCCTGTAGCCGGAGACCTTTGCAACTAATTTTCCTTTTAACTTCCAAAAGATGTTTCATCTATTTTCCCACAAGTTTTTTAGTTATCAACGTTGAACTATGTGATACTTTGTATGGAAACTAAGATTTTCTGGCCTGGGACCTCAATGCATTGAAAACAAAAAAAAATTATGTATCAGGATTTGTTCCTAGGAAATTTAGCTGCCACACTCCAAGACAAAATCTACATCAGATTGCCCAAGTTCTCGACCCAAGCAAAGGTCATTGGCACATAGCCAAAAGACGGGCTCTAAATCATTTTTAGACCTGGCACTCTGGCAGGCATAAGCATTCTACTGGTCCCTGGATTTTGCTTCTGTCATCCAGCGTCCAACCCGTTGTATTCATAGCCAAAACATCGACTCTAAAGCACCGAGCAGACAAAAGAAACTTCTATTTAGTACAGGACTCTACCTTGAATCTTGCCCCTTGACCAAGAAGTGAATCCAATGCATACTTGATCCATTGCATGGCATTTCCTTTTATTATAATGGCCAATTGTGAGTTAATGTCGAACCTTATTTGATGCTTCTCTAGATTCATGGAACACTGTTGCCTAGACCAGCCAGTGAGATCTTTATGTCATATCTTTGACAGCCACCGGAACAAAGTTTATCGGCCCTTAAAAAGCTTTTCTGGTATTGCTATTGAATCTTTCCAAAAAGCTACACCTGCCTATGCTCAAAAAGAACCGGATAAATACACATTCCTTCATAATTTCCCTATCAGGTCTTTTCCTCACTTCTTAGGGATCAATCTATAAAAAAAAATTCAGACTACTGCCATGTCGTGCAAATTCGAAAGGTTATGAACTCATACCAGTAAATAATTTCAAAAACTAAAGAACATCATCAATCATTACCAGAACCAATCGATTCCATCTCGAAATCAAAATCAAGAACCACCAAGACTAACCAAGGACGAAGAATATACAAATGGGCATCTAAGAGAAACGAAGGCCGACCTGTTTCGCTCCCTCCGCCCAAGAGAACAAGGCAATCGGAGACGAAGTTCAGCGAATGGGAATGCCTGACCGGCGGAAAGACTCCATCCCTGATCTTTATCCGGCAACAAGAGAGCGAACGAAGACATGATATCTCTTCGTAGAGCCTCTTCCAAGACAACCTTCTCCACTGTTCGGGTGAGAAGGAGGCGAGGAGGCCTCCGACGAGGTCTTCGCCGAAGTCTCTCCGGAAATGGCGCTCCCACGAGTGCTCAGAGTCAGCCAAGGATCTCATTCTCTTGCAGGTCGTGAAGAAGATGATGATGGAACCCAAGGGGAGGTGGTGGGGGGATGGAGACGAGTGATCATGGTCCTAATTGGCTATGTTGGCAGAGCTATATGAAGGAGGGGAGGAGGATGGCGCGGTGGTATCAAGGTTTGGAGTGGGATTCTTGGATTCCAGGAAGAGAGATGGTGGGTTTTCTTGGTGCTCTGTTTCAATGGTGGGTTTCTAATAAGAGCTTTGGGCGGAGGGGAAGAGTGGTAAACCCTTTCATAATCAGTCCTAATTTTGGAATTTCCTTTTTTTTCGTCACGAGAAACTTCTCTTTTTTTTTTCTTTTTTTTTTTTGACCTGAGAGAATTTATGTGTGTGTATATAAAGGATTTATTGTATGTTAGGTATTGTTCTTTTTAAAAAATTTAATAGATTTTTAACTGTGAACGTACTATATTTTCTCAAGATAAATTAATATATGTTTCACAACGGACCTCGTAGTTTCGATCATATTTCAAATATAAGACCTTTAATTTTACAAAGTTACAAATAAGACTCTCACGTTACAAATCCATTGCTATCAACGGGTATGACGGAAATGAGTAATGTGATATTAAGGGTCTTATTTGCAACTTTTGAAAATTAAGGGTCTTATTTGCAACTTTTGAAAATTAAAGGTCTTATTTCAAAGTTTTTTTTTTGGGGATTTGTTGTTTAGCCTTTTAGATTACCCATATTTGTCATTTGGTCTCCTTAAAACTTCATTCAGCCTTTTACTACCCTAAAATAGAAAGAGGACCAAAATACCCCCCAAACCCCTCCTAATTCCCCCCCCCCCACCCTGCAACCCCCGCAGCCACCCCTTCCGACCAGCGCCGCCCCGACCGGCGCCGCGGATCCGCCTCCCCCAACCACCCAACCACCGATCCACCTCCCCCGCCGCGGATCCGCCTCCCCCAGCCGCGGATCCGCCTCCCCGCCGCCGATCTGCCCTCCCCCGTCGCGGACCCGGGCCTCCCCGCCACCAGATCCACCGCTCCGGCTTCCAGATCCGCCAGCTCCCAGGCTCCGCCGCCCCCTCTGCCCCAGCTCCCAGCCGCCCTCTCCCACCCTCTGCGGTCCAAGCAGCCATCCACCGCCGCCGCACCAGATCCTCTGCCACCCTCTACAGTCCAAACTGGGAAGTAACTACGAATATTGGTAGTTACTTCCCATAAATTGTAGTTACTTTTCCATAATTTGTAGTTACTATCCTAGAAAAAAGGGTAGGAAAACTAGGAAGTAACTACCAATATTTGTAGTTACTTTCCAGAAATTTTTTGTAATAACTTCATTGAAAAGTTTTTTAGAAATTTTTGTAGTTACTCTCTCGTTTAACTGGTAGTTATTTTCCATTTTAAGTGTTAATTACTTTACAAAAAAACTGTAGTTACTTCACACTTCAACTGGTAGTTACTTCCCCCATTTAACCTGGTATTTACTTGCCAATTAAACTGGTAGTTACTTCACAGTTAACTGGTAGTTGCTTCCCATATAAATTGATAGTTACTCCCCAGTTAAACTGGTAGTTACTTTCCACAAATTGTAATAGAAAAATGCTTGAAACTATTTATAAAATGTCTATTTTTTAAATATTAAAATTACTTTACAGTAATTGTAGTTACTTTCCAGGAAAGTAACTCCCAACATTTGTAGTTACTACACAATTTTTTGTAGTTACTTTTCAATGCTCGTAGTTACTTCCTCAATATTTGGTAGTTACTTCCCCATTTTGGTAGTTACTTTCCGAAAATATTTCATGTTTACTTTACAATTTTCTCCATTTTGATAGTTACTTCTCATATTTGGTACTTACTTCCCAATATTTGGTAGTTACTTCCATTATTTTGTAGTCACTTTCCAAAATTTGATAATCACTTTTCAATATTTGGTAATCACTTTCCAATATTTAGTAATTACTTTCAAAAAAAATTCCGCAAAAAAATTCTATATTCCATAAATTTTTCCTATTTTCTGCATATTTTTCTATTTTTCGTTAATTTTTTCTACTTTTCAGTAATTTCCTTTTTTACTGTTAATGGTTGCTCCCAAAAAAAATTCCAATTTTTTTTATATTTACAAGTATTTTTTTTTATACTTTTCTACCATTTTTCTCATTTTTTCCGACAATTTCCCTATTTTCTGATATTTTTCCTCTATTTTTCAGTATTTTCTTTCTTACTTTTAATGCCCTCATTAATGCATGTAATCAGCCATAAAATGGATGCATGCATGCCTTTCATGTATTGGTAATAGGTGTATGTATTCCCAACCACTTCAATTAATACCCACCAACTAATTCATTTAAAAAAATACATAAAGGATATTTTAGAGATAAAAAAATACAGCTGTCCAGAAAAGAGATTAAATGGCTTGAAACTTTTCAAGAAGACTAAATAGCAAAAACAAGCCTAACAAGGCTACAATCCCAGATTACATGAGGTTCATACTAGCTCGGTACTAGGGACAGACCCCCATAACCATTATAGACATCTACCGCCGACCTTCGAGCATAACTGGTTAAATAATTAGCCTGCTGATTACATTCTTGATAGATTCACAAAACTAGTCAACATCCTTCTTATTACTGGTACTAGTCTACTAACTTGATATCCAGGAAAGGATTTGATCATTAGTACATGAAAAGAACCATCGTTATCATCATTATCTTCTCATTCTTCTTCTTCTTCTTTTGTATTTTCTTTTGACAGTAAAGTTGTCATCTTTTGCCGAGCACTGTTTGACAATGAACAAAGCTACAACAAACAGGCAATATTCCTCAGTTATTCAGCATTCTCTTGTCAAAGCAGGGGCTACCTGAGTAATGGGGCCAATGCTTAGAATAAATCTTCCTACTATTATGACACTTTGCATGTTCTAAAGAGACAATGATAGAAGAGTATCATGAACAAAGTCTATGGATTTATCCATGTACCTGGTGGAGATTTAAACAGAAGTGTAATTTGCTACTCTTACCTTGAATCATATCCTCATTTTGCTCAAACACCAGTCCAGCAAGAGCAAGGAAGAGCACATCAAACCTTGTAGAAAGACACATCCTCCTTTTTTGATCATACACATTCAACAGCGTTTGAAAAGAAATCACTTGCATCAATCTTAGCTGATGAGAGTGCTAAGTCAAATACTGGAAGACAATGGCAGCAAAACTAGAGGATAACATTTGTCTCAATTCCTCCTTTTATTCAAGCACATCACTTGCATCAACTTTAGCTGCTGATGAGAGTGCTTAGTCAAATACTGGAAGACAATGGCAACAAACTAGAGGATAACATTTGTCTCAATTCCTCCTTTTATTCAAGCACATCACTTGCATCAACTTTAGCTGATGAGAGTGCTAAGTCAAATACTGGAGGACAATGGCAACAAACTAGAGGATAACATGAGTCTCAATTCCACCTTTTATTCAAGCACATATTCCATCAGTTCATTAGTATCTCTACAAAGCATTTAATCCACGAGAGATGGATAGCTTTCTGGTAGAAGGAAGACCGAACTCATAGCTACAAGTTCCAAGACCAATTATAGATCTTCCAGAACTGAGGAACAAGATCCACAAGATAAAGATTCCCATCATACCTAGACCGATGGCCTTTCGCGGGAGGACGAGCCATGGCACCACCATAGAAGAAGACGTACCGACCAGACTTATCTGTACATGCTCCATGGAATGACCTGCGGTTTAGGCAGTTGTCTTGGATCTTCAGCTTCTTCCACATCTTCCCCGGTGGGCCTCTCAATCTGATTGTTTGAAACCTTGACAGAGCACTTAGGTCTAAGATCAAGAAGTCATCATTCAGACCGCTCTCAGAACCTTCGCCGCCATAGATAAGAACCCGCCCACCTACTGATAGTGTTGCAGAGTGACCAGCTCGTAGAAGTGGTATCTCACCTCGTGTGTCATACTTAAGCTCTACCCATTTTTGGTGTTCTTCTCCTATGTCGAAGAACCACATGTCATTCAGCCGTTTAAAGCTCAAACCTCTTCCGCCGAAGAGAAACATGTGATTCTCACCAATCCAAGTCATGGAGTGACATGCACGAGCTGGAGGCTGTGGGCAGTCATATGCGATTTGGTGCCATCTTCCAGAAGTAAAATCTTCAGATATATCCAGCAACCAAATGCCATCTTCCCGAAGCCCATCTTGTACCAAACCTCCGAAGATTGCGATCCTCTTGCTACCGGCACAACATGCTGCATGCCACATACGAGGGGGAGGTGCAATAGGACCAACATCAAGTGGTCGCCATGAAATCTTGACCTCCAAGGATCCTTGATCGATGACTTGCCCGGTCCATGTGTCATTAAGACATACAGCGTTTTCATTGTTGCCACCAAAGAGAACGAGGGTGTCACTAACTACGGTGCAGCTGTGTCCAAGATGGCTGCTTGGAGTGCCTGAACTGACATTTTGCCATCCTACAACCCCAGGGAAACCACTTCCTATGTATGCCACCCATGTGTCACCCAGAAATTGACCTATTAAAAAAGAAAGGATACCAAGTTCAGAGTCCATATAAGAAACCTTGCAACAGTAGATTGGAGAATTCCTACAATCATCCTGCTGTAAATTGACGAGTTGCATTTATGTAAGATCAGAGGTGTAATAAGAGAAGGCCAGGGACAAATAATGCCAAGCACAGTGGAAGTTGGAGTACTCTCAAGTCATCTTCATTTACATGCACTGTCAAACTGTTGTCATAAATGGAATTGCAAATAAAAGTGTTTCAAAAAGAACACAAAGGAGCGTTTTCTTTGTCCATTTTTGCTCCTGAATTTGTAGACTCGGTTTTTTAGCTTGGAACGGAAAATACTCTCAAATAAATGTTCCTCCAACCTAGACATGTATCTTTTGCAGCTTTACCAGCAAATATCACAAAAGGTTGCATCACCGCAGCTTAGTTTACTCTACAGAAACATATAACCTGGCAGTATGAAAAAGGTTGGAAATGGGACGATTGTAGTTAAAGTTGTTCCCTTTCATATCGCCAGATCACCTTATCCTTTCGCTTTCACTGTATATGTTTTTTTCGTATTCTCATATAAAATGCAGAAAGACTTAGTTTGCCTTCTTTTGGTGTAACTCAGAGTTATTAGAATCTAGTCGCAGTCAAAATTTTCCACCTCCCTGTCAGATGAGAGGCATGTGGCACAAAGTAACAGGAGAGATATCAGGGAGTCAATAACAACAGCAGCAGCCAATATGCCCCTTCGACTATTGCCATTCTTGACCTATCATAGCGACTGTCTTGTTGAAGACTGCTCTTATGAACTGCCCACTGCCTTGCAATCAAGGACCGGAATCAAGTTTAAAAGATAACATTTAGAGCTCCTGTAGCCGGAGACCTTTGCGACTAATTTTCCTTTTAACTTCCAAAAGATGTTTCATCTATTTTCCCACAAGTTCTTTAGTTATCAACGTTGAACTATGTGATACTTTGTATGGAAACTAAGATTTTCTGGCCTGGCACCTCAATGCATTGAAAACAAAAAAAAAATTATGTATCAGGATTTGTTCCTAGGAAATTTAGCTGCCACATCGGCAGCTCCAAGACAAAATCTACATCAGATTGCCCAAGTTCTCGACCCAAGCAAAGGTCATTGGCGCATAGCCAAAAGACGGGCTCTAAATCATTTTTAGACCTGGCACTCTGGCAGGCATAAGCATTCTACTGGTCCCTGGATTTTGCTTCTGTCATCCAGCGTCCAACCCGCTGTATTCATAGCCAAACATCGACTCTAAAGCACCGAGCAGACAAAAGAAACTTCTATTTAGTACAGGACTCTACCTTGAATCTTGCCCCTTGATCAAGAAGTCAATCCAATGCATACTTGATCCATTGCATGGCATTTCCTTTTATTATAATGGCCAATTGTGAGTTAATGTCGAACCTTATTCGATGCTTCTCTAGATTCATGGAACACTGTTGCCTAGACCAGCCAGTGAGATCTTTACGTCATATCTTTGACAGCCACCGGAACAAAGTTTATCAGCCCTTAAAAAGCTTTTCTGGTATTGCTATTGAATCTTTCCAAAAAGCTACACCTGCCTATGCTCAAAAAGAACCGGATAGATACTATCTACTACCAAGACATGATGCAACAACATTTCTTCTCCTCCTCCATACACATTCCTTCATAATTTCCCTATCAGGTTTTTTCGTCACTTCTTAGGGATCAATCTATAAAAAAAAATTCAGACTACTGCCATGTCGTGCAAATTCGAAAGGTTATGAACTCATACCAGTAAACAAGTTCAAAAACTAAAGAACAACAATCATTACCAGAACCAATCGATTCCATCTCGAAATCGAAATCAAGAACCATCAAGACTACCCAAGGACGAAGAATATAGAAATGGGCATCCAAGAGAAACGAAGACCGACCTGGTTCGCACCATCCGCCGAAGAGAACAAGGCAATCGGAGACGAAGTTCAGCGAGTGGGACTCCCTGGGGGGCGGAAAGACTCCATCTCTGCTCTTTATACGGCGTAAAGACAGCGAACCGAGACAGGATATCTCTTCGTAGAGCCTCTTCCAAGACAACCTTCTCCACTGTTCGGGTGAGAAGGAGGCCAGGAGGCCTCCGACGAGGCCTTCGCCGAAGTCTCTCCGGAAAAGGCGCTCCCACGAGTGCTCAGAGTCGGCCAAAGATCTCATTCTCTTGCAGGTCGTGAAGAAGGGGATGATGGAACCCAAGGTGAGGTGGTCGAAGATGGAGAAGAAGAGGTGATCATGATCCAAATTGGCTATGTTGGCCAGGGGGAGGAGAGGAGGAGGATGGCGCGGTGGTATCAAGGATGGGAGTGGGATTCTTGGTTTCCAGGATGAAATAGTGGGCTTTCTTGGTGCTCTGTTTCAGCGGTGGGTTTCCAGAAGAAGAACTTTGGAGGGGAAGAGTGTAAACCATTTTATAGTGAGTCCTAATTTTGGAATTTTTTTTTTTAACTCGGAAAATTTATGTGTGAATATATAAAGTATTGATTATATGATAGGTACTATTTTTTTTAAAAGAAAATTAATATATTTTTGAGTGTGAACTTACTATTCTGACTCAAGATAGATAAATGAGTTCTTAGGCATGTACCCAAATCACCACCGCATCCCGGTTCAATCCAACGGTGGAGATCCGTGTACATGAGTACATTCCATGTACACGGATCTTTTTTCTAGATAAATTGTTCGTAATATTTCCGATCAAGTTTCAAATAAGGCCTTCAATTCCATTCCGATTTGGACCTGGTAGGGATGCTATCAACAGGCCTGACATCATACGGTCACGTGACATCAGTGATTGGGGTTTTATTTGTAACTTTAAAAAATTGAGATGCTTATTTCAAACTTCACGCAAACATCATGTACTAAAGTATATTTCAATTTAAAGACCGTCTTTGGTATGAGATTAGAAAAAATGAGGTAGAAGGGATAAAGTTAGATAGGGTTAGAAAAAATGGAATTAATGAATAAGTGCAAGAAAAAATAAAGAGGAATGTGATAAGTTGAATAGTGGTAACTCCGTAATCATTATTTTGATGTTTAGATAAAAAATAAAAATAATGAGAGATAAAATGAAGTTATTCCCCCTTTTTCCCTCAACCAAACGAGGGCTAAAAGATCAAGGAAAAGGGGTTACATGATGTCTTATGACCCATTTTCCGTTCGCATGTTGTTGATGTCATCGCCCCTCTAAGAATTGAAAAGGATTTCTAACATCGGGATCTTATTTGTAACTTTTTGAAGCATAAGGCCTTGATTCACAAATTGTAAACTTATGACCAAAAGGTTAATCTAATTCATAAGCTTACTCTACATGTATATGCCTTTCTTGATAGATTCACAAAACTAGTCAAAATCCTTCTTATTACTAGTACTAGTCTACTAACTTGATATCCAGGAAAGGATTTGATCATTAGTACATGAAAAGAACCATCGTTATTATCATTATCTTCTCATTCTTCTTCTTCTTTTGTATGTTCTTTTGACAGTAAAGTTGTCATCTTTTGCCGAGCACTGTTTGACAATGAACAAAGCTACAACAAACAGGGAATATTCCTCAGTTATTCAGCATTCTCTTGTCAAAGCAGTGGCTACCTGAGTAATGGGGCCAATGCTTTGAATAAATCTTCCTACTATTATGACACTTTGCATGTTCTAAAGAGACATTGATAGAAGAGTATCATGAACAAAGTCTATGGATTTATCCATGTACCTGGTGGAGATTTAAACAGAAGTGTAATTTGCTACTCTTACCTTGAATCATGTCTTCATTTTGCTCAGACACCAGACCAGCAAGAGCAAGGAAGAACTCATCAACCTTGTAGAAAGACACATCCTCCTTTTTTGATCATACACATTCAACAGCGATTGAAAAGAAATCGCTTGCATCAATCTTAGCTGCTGAGAGTGCTAAGTCAAATACAGGATGACAATGGCAACAAACTAGAGGATAACATGAGTCTCAATTTCTCCTTTTATTCAAGCACATCAATTGCATCAACTTTAGCTGATGAGTGCTAAGTCAAATACTGGAGGACAATGGCAACAAACTAGAGGATAACATGCTTCTCAATTCCTCCTTTTATTCAAGCCCATATTCCATCAGTTCATTAGTATCTACACAGCATTTAATCCGCGAGAGATGGATAACTTTCTGGTAGAAGGAAGACCGACTCATAGCTACAAGCTCCAAGACCAATTATAGATCTTCCAGAACTGAGGAACAAGATCCACAAGATAAAGATTCCCATCCAACCTCGACCGATGGCCTTTCGCGGGAGGAACCACGAGACCACCATAGTAGAAGATGTACCGGCCAGACTTATCCGTACATGCTCCGTGGAATGACCTGCAGTTTAAGCAGTTGTCTTGGATCTTCAGCTTCTTCCACATCTTCCCCGGTGGGCCTCTCAATCTGATTGTTTGAAACCTTGACAGAGCACTTAGGTCTAAGATCCAGAAGTCATCATTCAGACCGCTCTCAGAACCTTCGCCGCCAGAGATAAGAACCCGCCCACCTACTGATAGTGTTGCAGAGTGACCAGCTCGTGGAAGTGGTATCTCACCTTGTGTATTAGAAGAGTCATACTTAAGCTCTACCCATTTTGGGTGTTCTTCTCCTATGTCGAAGAACCACAAGTCATTCAGCAGTTCATCATCGCCCAAACCTCCAAAGACAAGCACGTGATTCTCACCAATCCAAGTCATTGAGTGACATGCACGAGCTGGAGGCTGTGGGCAGTCCTTTGCCATTTGGCTCCATCTTCCAGAAGTAAAATCTTCCGATATATCCAGCAACCAAATGCCATCTTGGTAAAGCTCACCTTGTAACCAACCTCCAGAGATTGCAATCCTCTTGCTACCGACACAACAGGCTGCATTCCACATACGAGGGGGAGGTGCAATAGGACCAACATCAAGTGGTCGCCATGAAATCTTGACCTCCAAGGATCCTTGATCAATGACTTGCCCGATCCATGTGTCATTAAGACTTACAGCGTTGTCGGTTTTGCCACCAAAGAGAACGAGGGTGTGACTAACTACGGTGCAGCTGTGTCCATGACGGCTGCTTGGAGTGCCTGAACTGACATTTTGCCATCCTACAACCCCAGGGAAACCACTTCCTATGTATGCCACCCATGTGTCATCCAGGATTTGACCTAATAAAAAAGAAAGGATACCAAGTTCAGAGTCCATATAAGAAACCTTGCAACAGTAGATTGGAGAATTCCTACAATCATCCTGCTGTAAATTGACAAGTTGCATTTATGTAAGATCAGAGGTGTAATAAGAGAAGGCCAGGGACAAATAATGCCAAGCACAGTGGAAGTTGGAGTACTCTCAAGTCATCTTCATTTACATGCACTGTCAAACTGTTGTCATAAATGGAATTGCAAATAAAAGTGTTTCAAAAAGAACACAAAGGAGCGTTTTCTTTGTCCATTTTTCCTCCTGAATTTGTAGACTCGGTTTTTTAGCTTGGAACGGAAAATACTCTCAAATAAATGTTCCTCCTACCTAGACATGTATCTTTTGCAGCTTTACCAGCAAATATCACAAAAGGTTGCATCTCCGCAGCTTAGTTTACTCTACAGAAACATATAACCTGGCAGTATGAAAAAGGTTGGAAATGGGACGATTGTAGTTAAAGTTGTTCCCTTTCATATCGTCAGATCACCTTATATTTCGCTTTCACTGTATGTGTTTTTTCGTATTCTCATATAAAATGCAGAAAGACTTAGTTTGCCTTCTTTTGGTGTAACTCAGAGTTATTAGAATCTAGTCGCAGTCAAAATTTTCCACCTCCCTGTCAGATGAGAGGCATGTGGCACAAAGTAACAGGAGAGATATCAGGGAGTCAATAACAACAGCAGCAGCCAATATGCCCCTTCGACTATTGCCATTCTTGACCTATCATAGCGACTGTCTTGTTGAAGACTGCTCTTATGAACTGCCCACTGGCTTGCAATCAAGGACCGGAATCAAGTTTAAAAGATAACATTTAGAGCTCCTGTAGCCGGAGACCTTTGCAACTAATTTTCCTTTTAACTTCCAAAAGATGCTTCATCTATTTTCCCACAAGTTCTTTAGTTATCAACGTTGAACTATGTGATGCTTTGTATGGAAACTAAGATTTTCTGGTGCGGCACCTCAATGCATTGAAAACAAAAAAAAATTATGTATCAGGATTTGTTCCTAGGAAATTTAAATGCCACATCGGCAGCTCCAAGACAAAATCTACATCAGATTGCCCAAGTTCTCAAATCTCAACCCAAGCAAAGGTCATTGGCACATAGCCAAAAGACGGGCTCTAAATCATTTTTAGACCTGGCACTCTGGCAGGCATAAGCATTCTACTGGTCCCTGGATTTTGCTTCTGTCATCCAGCGTCCAACCCGTTGTATTCATAGCCAAACATCGACTCTAAAGCACCGAGCAGACAAAAGAAACTTCTATTTAGTACAGGACTCTACCTTGAATATTGCCCCTTGACCAAGAAGTGAATCCAATGCATACTTGATCCATTGCATGGCATTTTCTTTTATTATAATGACCAATTGTGAGTTAATGTCGAACCTTATTCGATGCTTCTCTAGATGCATGGAACACTGTTGCCTAGACCAGCCAGTGAGATCTTTATGTCATATCTTTGACAGCCACCGGAACAAAGTTAATCGGCCCTTAAAAAGATTTTCTGGTATTGCTATTGAATCTTTCCAAAAAGCTACACCTGCCTATGCTCAAAAAGAACCGGATAGATACTATCTACTACCAAGACATGATGCAACAACATTTCTTCTCCTCCTCCAAATACATTCCTTCATAGTTTCCCTATCAGGGCTTTTCCTCACTTCTTAGGGATCAATCTATAAAAAAAAATTCAGACTACTGCCATGTCGTGCAAATTCGAAAGGTTATGAACTCGTACCAGTAAATAAGTTCAAAAACTAAAGAACAACAATCATTACCAGAACCAATCGATTCCATCTCGAAATCAAAATCAAGAACCACCAAGACTACCCAAGGACGAAGAATATAGAAATGGGCATCCAAGAGAAACGAAGGCCGACCTGTTTGGCTCCATCCGCCGAAGAGAACAAGGCAATCGGAGACGAAGTTCAGCGAGTGGGAATGCCTGACCGGCGGAAAGACCCCATCTCTGATCTTTATCCGGCGCCAAGAGAGCGAACGAAGACATGATATCTCTTCGTAGAGCCTCTTCCAAGACAACCTTCTCCACTGTTCGGGTGAGAAGGAGGCGAGGAGGCCTCCGACGAGGTCTTCCCCGAAGTCTCTCCGGAAGAGGCGCTCCCACGAGTGCTCAGAGTCGGCCAAGGATCTCATTCTCTTGCGGGTCGTGAAGAAGATGATGATTGAACCCAAGGGGAGGTGGTGGGGGGATGGAGAAGAGTGATCATGGTCCTAATTGGCTATGTTGGCAGAGCTATGTGAAGGAGGGGAGGAGGATGGCGCGGTGGTATCAAGGTTTGGAGTGGGATTCTTGGATTCCAGGATGAGAGATGGTGGGGTTTTCTTGGTGCTCTGTTTCAGTGGTGGGTTTCCAATAAGAGCTTTGGTGGAGGGGAAGAGTGGTAAACCCTTTTATAGTCAGTCCTAATTTTCGAATTTCCTTTTTTTTTCGTCACAAGAAAGTTCTGTTTTTTTTTTTTTACAAGAGAGAATTTAAGTGTATATCAACCTTATAAGGAGCAATAACGGTTACAATCGTTTACCTCCTATTAGTTTATTTACATATATATTTTCCTAAGTTAACTTTGTATATTTTTATCATCTTCCCTAGGTTAGTTTTAAATATACATCCTTATAATCATAAGTCAGGAGATTAGTTTTAAATATACATACTTATCTATCTTATAAGATCCAAGGTAGTTACTTTTATGACTCATCATCTGAGTCATAAACTTATACACACATGGCATACACGTGACATACACGTGGTATAAAATTATAATTAAATAAATAAAAAAAATGATAGTGGCTGATGTGGCGTAAGTTATAATAGAGATAGTGGGGACGGACAATTAGCCGTGCCAGGTGGCACGAACCCACCACCTAGTATATATATAATAAAGGATTTATTGTATGTTAGGTATTGTTCTTTAAAAAAAAATTAATATATGCTTCACAACGGACCTTGTAGTTTCGATCCTATTTCAAATAAGACCTTCAATTTACAAAGTTACAAATAAGGCTCTCACATTACAAATCCATTCCAATTTAAGCCTCTCAAGAGTGGGGAGCTATCAATGAGTCTGACGGAAATGAGTAATGTGATATTAAGTTAATAGGATTTTATTTGCAACTTTTGAAAATTAAAGGTCTTATTTCAAAGTTAATACAAGGGTAAATGATACTTTATTGCTTATAATTTGAGAAATGTTTAGTTTGAAACTTATGTTTTAAAATCGCTCAAAATGAACCATACATTTCAATGAATTACATTTTAGACCATTTATCTACACGCCTTTAGAAGAAGTTGACGGCAAATCGGTCACGTGAGCGATTTTGATGCAAAGCTCGTGCTGATTTACCGTTTAGAGAATTAACGTCTTTGGGTGTTTAGTAGTAAATCGAATGGTTTTGCTAATGTAGAATTCATTTTGAACGGTTTTAAAATATAGAATCCAAACTGAACATTTCTCAAATTACAGGGTAGTAAAGTGTTATTTACCCTTGATACAAACATCATGTACTAAGGTATATTTTAACTTCAAAAGATCAAGGAAAAGGAAAAGGGGTCACCTGATGTCGTCAATGTGCTGATGTGAAGCTAAATTGAAAAGGAATTATAAGTTGATGACCTTATTTGTAACTTTTTCAAACTGTAAGGCCTTATTTGACAACTTGTAAAATTATGACCAAAAGTTCAAGGGTGATTTTATATGCACTACAGAATTTGATAGTGCACCACACTGATTTTTTTTTTCGGTGGCTTGCCACCGAATTTTATCAGGATGCCACCGAACTATGTTATTTCGGTGTAGTTCGGTGTCATTCTATCGAATTTTATCAAAAAATTCGGTGACAAGCCACCAAATTTGTATCAAAAATTCGGTGATTAATCACCGATTCAGCTGAGTGTGGTGCACTTATCAAACTGGGTGGTGCATATATAACACCAAAGTTCAATCTGTTTCATAAGCTTATTCATGTATATGCGTTACTTGAGAGATTCACAAAATTAGTCAGCATCCTTCTTATCACTAGTATCAGTCTACTAACTTGATATCCAGGAAAGGATTCGATCATTAGTAAATGGAAAGAACCATCATTATCATGATAATAACCATCTCTTCTTCTTCTTTTGTATTTCCTTTTGACAGTGAAGTTGTCATCTTTCGCTAAACACTGTTGGATTATGAACAAAGCTACAACAAGCATGTAATGTTCCTCAGCAATACAGCTTTCCCTTTGTGAAAGCAGGGGCTACCTACCTGAGTAATGGGGCCAAAGTTTAGAATAAACCTTCCTGCTATCATGACAGTTAGCATGTTCAAAAGAGACATGATACCAGGAGGATCGTCAACAAGTCTTTGAGGAAGCCCCACTAATGTCTACAAGTTCTACAGGGGGGGGGAGGCAAAAGAAAATTATATAAGTAATATATGAGGGAAAAGATGAAACCCAAACCCTAAACCTAACGCTATATATGAGGAGGAGGAGGCAGGGAATCAGGCTTAACAAATTTGAACTAGATTTGGAGGAGGAGGCAGGGAATCAGGCTTAACAAATTTGAAGTAGATTTATCAAATCAAAATCTTATCCCCAATATATGATTTTTACCTAAATTTTATAAAAAAAAACAAAGCCAACATTATAAAAGTAATCCAGTATTAACAACCGAGCCCGATCGAGCTGACCGCTATTGAAGCTCAGCTTGAAATCGACTTTGAGGCTGACAAGAGTGATAGCTCATCTTGTTTATATTGGAGCTAAGCTTGCATCTTTTTTTGTTATCTTTATTTGCTTGCTTGTATCCACTGACCCAGTATTAGCTTATTTTCTATTTGATTGGTATGTATTGAATCAGTTAATACAACTGTTTCATCCAATCCAGTCCTTCATTTTCTGTTTGATTGATATATGATATCACATGATGCATCAACTGATGCTACATCACCTGATACTGCATGAAGCCATCTTTTTGTGTCAACCGATGCAGCATCAGTTGATACAAACGCCCCCAAGTTTCCAGATGCAAATTCAAAGGTTTTGAGTTCATTCTAGTAAACAAATTCGCAAAAATGATTCTTCTAATACGCTATAAACATCCACAAAGAACAACAAACATTACAACAGAATCGGTCCAATTCCATCGTGAAATCCAAATCGAGAATCAAGACCACGCAAGGACGAAGGATGTAGAAATGGGCTTCTAAGGAAAACGAAGACCGACCTTTCCTGCTCCATCCGGTAAAGAGAACAAGGTAATCGGAGACGAAATTTAGTTATTGGTTATGACCCATACCTTAAAGCAGGGGATACCTGAGTAATGGGGCCGATGTTTAGAATAAATCTTCCTGCTGTCATGACACTTTGCATGTTCTAAATAGACATGATAACAGCAGGAACATCAAGTCTTTGAGGAAGCCCCACTAATGACCAGAAGCTACAAAGACAACAAAATTCGGCCCTCTAGAACTGAGGAACAAGCTCCACAAGATACAGATCCTTATCATACCAAACGCAACAAGGTTCAGGCTCATCCAACTCACCACCATACAAGAAAATGTAACGGCCAGACTTATCAGTACATGCTCCGTGCCACGACCTGGATTTTGGGCGGTGACCTTTGATCTTCAGCTCCTTCCACATTTTCCTTGATGGTTCTCTCAAGTTCATTGTTTGGAACCTTGATAGAGCACTGATGTCTAAGATCCAGAAGTCATCTTCCAAATGTAGAAAGCTCCCATCTTCTGAACAGCTCCGAGAACATTCGCCGCCATAGACAAGAAGTCGCCCACCAAATGCGAGTGCTGCAGAGTGATCAGCTCTTGCAAGGGGTATCTCACCTTGTATGTTACGGGAGTCATGATAAAGTGGCACCCATTTGGGTTGTTCTTCTCCTATGTTTAAAAGCCACATATAATCATGTAGCAATTTAAGGGCCAAATCTCTTCCGCCCAAGAGGATTATGTGATTCCCACCAATCCAAGTCATTGAGTGACCCAAACGCGGTAGAGGCGATAGAGAGAAATCATATGCTATTTCACGCCATCTGCCGGAAGTAAGGTCATCTGATATATCCAATAGCCAAGTGCCATCTAGTGGAAACCCATGTTGTACCATACCTCCGGTGATCACGATCCTCTTGTTGCCGGCACAGCATGCTGCATGTCGTCCACGAGGGGGAGGTGCAATAGGACCAACATCAAGTGGTCGCCATGAAATCTCGACTTTAAAGGATCCTTGGTGGATGACTTGCCCGATCCATGTGTCATTGAGAATTGACTCATCGCCATTGTAGCCACCAAAGAGAATGAGGGCGTCATCAACGACGGTGCAGCTGTGTCCGAAACGGCCACTAGGATTGCCTGAATTTACTTTTTGCCATCCTATAACCCCAGTGAACTCGCTTCCTATGTATGCCAACCACGTGTCATCCAGAAGTTGACCTAACCAAAAGAAGAAAGTATACCAAACTTCAAAGGCTTAATCTAAGAAACTTTGCAATACAGGAATGGAAAAGTGCCATAATCATCCTACTGTAAATTGACAAATTGGGTTTATATAACTCCAGGAGTGTAATAAGAGAAGGTTGACATCATTAGATAATAAATGATACCAAATGCTTGGAATTTGTTTAGAGACTCTTTAGTCATCTTCATACTGGTACACTAGACACTGTCGTGATAAAGAGAATTGCATACATATAAAAGTGCTTCCAAAAGATACAAAGCATATTTTTAAAATTATTATACCTGATATCGTAGGCGCAATTTTTATTTAGATGGCACAATATTCTTCAATAAATATTCGTCCCACATACATACTCCAATTGCAGCTTTATCAGCAAAAATTTCAAAAGTTTGCAGCACAGCAGCTTCATTTACTCTACGAAAACTTGTAACCTGGTAATTTAAAAAAAGGTTAGCAACAAGAAAATTGTTTTTAAAGTCGGTCTCATTGCTAGTCACCAGATCACCTCACCCTTCCATCTTCCTGTATGTACCTTTTCATATTATCACATTCAAAAGCAGAAAGGAGGACTTTGTGCAGCCTCTTGTCGCATAATTGAGAGATATTAGAATGTATTTGCACTCAAAGTTTTTTCCACCTCCCTATCAGATGAGAAGATACTAGGGAGTAAATAATGACAGGCAACAGCCATATGCCACCCCTTCAACTTTTGACATCCTTGTGGTTTGACCTTCCATAGCAATTGTGTTGTACAAGACTGCTCTTATGAACTGGCCTCTGGCTTGCAATCAAGGACCGCGATCAAGTTCAGAGCTCCTGCAGGAGACCTGGCACGTTTATTTTGCAATTGATCCCCCTTTGACTTGCAAAATGTTATTCAACTACTTTCCCCTAAAGTTCAAAGATCTCCAGTTATCACAATTGCACAATGCGATAATTTATGAAAACTAAGATTTTCTGGCCCTCGCACCTCAATGCATTGAAAACTAAAAAACTATGTATCAGGATTAACCCTTAAGATATTTGGTTGCCACGCCAACATCTCAGCAGATTGAAAATCAATGGCAAGACAAACTATTTATCAGAATTCTCAAAGTCCTTGACCAAGTAAAGAAGCCCATTGGCACATCGCCAAAAGATGGGGGCAATCATTTTTAGATCTGGTAATACAAGCCCTTCTACTCGTCCCAACATTTTTCATCCTTGATCTAGAGCTGGAGCCATTGTATACACAGTCAAACATAAACTCCAAAGAATTGAGCAGACAAGATTTTTCTACCTAGTATGGTACTCCAACTTGAATCTTGTTCCTTTACCAAGCAGCAAATCTAATGTATACATGATCCATATGTATATACCATTCCCTTTTCTATGACGACCAATTGTCAGTTAATGTTGAACCTTACTCCCTTCCTTTTCTAGATTCATGGATCAATATTATCTAGACCAGCCAGTGAGATCATATGTCAAAACTTTGCCACCAGAACAAACTTTACAAGTTTCTAACACATGAATATTACCTAGTAGACATAAACTATCTCAGGCCTTTAAACCTTTTCTGGGATTGCTATTCTTTCCAAAAACGTACACCTATGATCGAAACGAACTAGATAGTATCTAGTACCATCACATGATGCAACAGGATTTCTTCTCCTCCTCCAAAAGCATCCTTGATAATTTTACTATCAGGTTTTCTCCTTGTTAGGAACTAGTTCATAACAATTACTCATAGCACTGCCATCTTGAGCTTTTCCTACTAAGTTTCCAGATGCAAATTGGGGTTTCCAGATGCAAATTGGAAGGTTGTGAAATCATTCTAGAAAATACACTTCGTCTACTAAAACTCTACAAACACCCACAAATAACAAGAAACGGCAACAGAATCAATGCGATTCGATCTTGAAATCCAAATCAAGAACCAGGACTGCCCAAGAACGAAGACTATAGAAATGGGCATCCACGGGAAACGAAGACCGACCTGTTTCGCTGCATCCGCCGAAGAGAACAAGGCAATCGGAGACGAAATTTAGCGAGTGGGAGTCCCTGGGCCTCGGAAAGATTCCATCTTTGCACGTTACCCGGCGACAAGAGAGCGAACCAGGACAGGATATCTTCTCGTAGAGCCTCTTCCAAGACAGCCTTCTCCCCTGTTCAGACGAGGAAGAGGCGAGGAGGGATCCAACGAGGCCATCCCCGAAGTCTCTCCGGCAAAGAGACTCCCATAGGAAGTCACAGGAGGCCAAAGATCTCAGCTTTTTACAGGTCATGGAGAAGTAGATGATGGCGTCCAAGGGGAGGAGGCGGAGGATGGAGAAGAGGTGGTCATGGTTCATGTCGGCGATGCTGCCAGAGCAATCTGACGGAGAAGAAGACGATGGCACCATGATGAGATTGCGGGCGTTCTTACTTCTTGGTGAGCTTGTAGAGGGGCTTCTTGATAGGAGCTTGGAGGAGTGGAAAAAGGTGTATGGTTGGGATGATTGATGTGAAGTTTAGAAGAAGAGAAGGGCGTTAGACAGGGAAAGGGTTAGCTCCACGTCCTATAAAAGGCTATAACGGTCATCCTTCGGATTTACCTTTTGATCATTCCCCCGCCGCCGCGAAGAAAGCGCGGCACATTCCCCCGCCGCCACGAAGAAAACACGGCGAAACATAGATTGGAGTTATGAAACGTAACATCCACTCATGTCTCTCGTTCTCATCTAACCCTGACCATAGGCCCTCCTCCTTTCCCACCCGACCTTCCACCCAACATTTCTTCCGCGATTCTCCCCATTTCCTCGCTCAGATGGCGATTCTCTGACGAACCTCCTGACGTCATCTCCTTGGCACGCAGCCCTACTGGTCCCCTCCTTCCCCATCCATCCACCCTCCACTTGACCATACATCCTTCATGTTTCCTCACATTTCTCCGGTGATCTTCCGTTGAAATCATTCAAAATCTTTTCGTCATTCTTGTCTTACTCTCTGGTGAGTTTTTATCTTAAAATTTTAATTATATATTTGTTAGGTTTATATGAAAAGTTACGTTTTCATTGACAATGTTAAAAAAATGAAAGGCCACGCGTGGCGCTAATATAGTCAGAGGAGGCATATACACATTAATATTTTCTCCACATGTATATATTCATAATATTCTTTATTAAAATAATATTATTTTTTTAAAAAAAATCCTAGCATATACGTAAATATCCCTAAATTGATATGTATATATAAAGGATTGATTATATGAAATGTATGATTCTCTGCAGAACATTCAATAGAATTTTAATCATGATCTTACTATTCTATTTCGAGATAAATTCATGATCGAGAACTTGTAAGACTATGACCAAAAGGTAATATCTATCTAATTCATAAATTAACTCTACATGCATATGCCTTTCTTGTTAGATTCACAAAATTAGTCAGCATGCTTCTTATTTTTACTACTAGTCTACTAACTTGATATCCAGGAAAGGATTTCGATCATTAGTAAATGGAAAGAACCATCATTACCATAATTATCTTTTCGTTCTTCTTCTTCTTTTGTATATTTTTTTACAACAAATTGGCATCTTTTGCTAACACTGTTTGATTTGAACAAAGTGACAACAAACAGGTGATATTCCTCAGTATAACAGCTTTACCTTGTCAAGTAACAGTCATGACCCATACCTCACAGCAGGGGTTACCTGAGTAATGGGGCCAATGTTTAGAATAGATCTTCCTGCTACTGTGACACTTTGCATGTCATAAAGAGACCATCATACCAGAATCATCATCAAGTCTATGGATTTATCCATGTACCTTATGAAGATGAAAGCACAAGTGTAGTTTGCTATGTTTACCATCAATCATATTAATGTAATTTTTTCTTCAAATACCAGTAAAATAAGAGCAAGGGAGAAACGTCAAAATTATCAGAAAGACCATTCTCCTTTTTTTCAAACACACACAACAAAGAAATCACTTGAGTCGAATATGAACAAGGGACTTTTCTTCCAACCGAGAATGGCAACAAACTACATTCAATATCTGCAGAAAGACACATCCTCCTTTTGTTCTAACAAACTCAGCGACAATCAGAAAGAAGTGATCAAGGAATTTTCTTCAAACCAAGAATGGCAACAAACTACATTCGATCTTAGCTGATGACAGGCGGAAATGGCAACAAACTAGAGGATGACATTCAAGTCTCAAATCCTCCTTTTGTTCAAGCACATATTGCTCTTCCCATCTGTTTATTAGGAACCCCGACATCTACAACTTCAAAGGAAAAAATTTTGGTCCTCTAGAATTGAGGAACAAGGTCCACAAGATACAGATCCCCATCAAACCCCAACCGATAGCCTTCAGCAGGACGAACCACCATACCACCATATAAGAAAACGTACCGGCCAGACTTATCCGTACATGTTCCGTGGAATGACCTGCAGTTTGGGAAGTCACCTTCAATCTTCAGCTTCTTCCACATCTTTCCTGATGGTCTTGTCAAGTTCATCGTTTGAAACCTTGATAGAGCAATTATGTCTAATATCCAGAAGTCATCTTTCCGACGCCTCTGATAACCTTCCCCGCCATAGACAAGAACCCGCCCACCTAATGATAGTGTTGCAGAGTGACCAGCTCGTTGAAGGGGTATCTCACCTTGTGCGCTAAAAGAGTCAGACTTAAGCTCTACCCATTTAGGGTGTTTTTCTCCTATGTCGAAGAGCCACACATCATTCAGCACTTGAAAGCCCAAACTTCCTCCGCCAAAGAGAAACAGGTGATTCTCACCAATCGAAGTCATTGAGTGGCCTGCACGAGCTGGAGGCGATGGACAGTCATATGCTATTTGGTGCCATCTTCCAGAGGTAAGGTCTTCTGAGATATCCAGCAACCAAGGGCCATCTACCTGAAGCCCGTTGTGTCCCATACCTCCGGTGATCGCAATCCTCTTGTTGCCGGCACAGCATGCTGCATGTCGCGCACGAGGGGGAGGTGCAATAGGACCAACATCAAGTGGTCGCCATGAAATCTTGACTTTAAAGGATCCTTGGTGGATGACTTGCCCGATCCATGTGTCATTAAGAATTGCCTCATCGTCATTGTTGCCACCAAAGAGAATGAGGGCATCATCAACGACGGTGCAGCTGTGTCCGAAACGGCCACTAGGATTGCCTGAATTTACCTTTTGCCATCCTATAACCCCAGTGAACTCGCTTCCTATGTATGCCACCCACGTGTCATCCAGAAGTTGACCTAACCAAAAGAAGAAAGTATACTAAACTTCAAAGTCTTAATCTAAGAAACTTTGCAATAGAGGAATGGAAAAGTGCTATAATCATCCTGCTGTAAATTGACAAATTGGGTTTATATAACTTCAGGAGTGTAATAAGACAAGGTTGACGACATTAAATAATAAATGATACCAAATGCTTGGAATTTGTTTAGAGACTCTTTAGTCATCTTCATACTGGTAAACTAGATACTGTCGTGATAAAGAAAATTGCATGCATATAACAGTGCTTCCAAAAGATACAAAGCATTTTTTCATTATTATACCTGATAATGTAGGCTCATTTTTTTCTTAGATGGCATAATATTCTTCAATAAATATTCGTCCCACATACATACTCCAATTGCAGCTTTATCAGCAAAAAATTCAAAAGTTTGCAGCACAGCAGCTTCATTTACTCTACGAAAACTTGTAACCTGGTAATTTAAAAAAAGGTTAGCAACAAGAAAATTGTTTTTAAAGTCGGTCTCATTGCTAATCACCAGATCACCTCACCCTTCCATCTTCCTGTATGTACTTTTTCAGATTATCACATTCAAAAGCAGAAAGGAGGACTTTGTGCAGCCTCTTGTCGTATAATTGAGAGATATTAGAATATATTTGCACTCAAACTTTTTTCCACCTCCCTATCACATGAGAAGATACTAGGGAGTAAATAATGACAGCCTGACAGGCAACAGCCATATGCCACCCCTTCAACTTTTGACATCCTTGTGGTTTGACCTACCATAGCAATTGTGTTGTAGAAGACTGCTCTTATGAACTGCCCACTGGCTTGCAATCAAGGAACACGATCAAATTCAGAGCTCCTGCAGGAGACCTGGCACGTTTATTTTGCAATTGATTCCCCTTTGACTTGCAAAATGTTATTCAACTACTTTCCCCTAAAGTTTAAAGATCTCCAGTTATCACAATTGCACAATACGATAATTTATGAAAACTACGATTTTTTGGCCCTCGCACCTCAATGCATTGAAAACTAAAAAACTATGTATCAGGATTAACCCTTAAGATATTTGGTTGCCACGCCAACATCTCAGCAGATTGAAAATCAATGGCAAGACAAACTATTTATCAGAATTCTCAAAGTCCTTGACCAAGTAAAGAAGCTCATTGGCACATCGCCAAAAGATGGGGGCAATCATTTGTAGATCTGGTAATACAAGCCCTTCTACTCGTCCCAACATTTTTCATCCTTGATCTAGAGCTGGAGCCATTGTATACACAGTCAAACATAAACTCCAAAGAATTGAGCAGACAAGATTTTTCTACTTAGTATGGTACTCCAACTTGAATCTTGTTCCTTTACCAAGCAGCAAATCTAATGTATACATGATCCATATGTATATACCATTCCCTTTTCTATGACGACCAATTGTGAGTTAATGTTGAACCTTACTCCCTTCCTTTTCTAGATTCATGGATCAATATTATCTAGACCAGCCAGTGAGATCATATGTCAAAACTTTGCCACCAGAACAAACTTCACAAATTTCTAACACATGAATATTACCTTGTAGACATAAAGTATCTCAGGCCTTTAAACCTTTTCTGGGATTGCGATTCTTTCCAAAAAATCTAGACCTATGATTGAAACGAACAAGATAGTATATAGTATCATCATATGATGCAACATGATTTCTTCTCCTCCAAAAGCATCCTTAAATTTTCCTATCAGGCTTTCTCCTTGTTAGGAACTAGTTTATAACAATTACTCATAGCATTGCTATCCTGAGCTTTTCCTACTAAGTTTCCAGATGCAAATTGGAGTTTCCAGATGCAAATTGGAAGGTTGTGAAATCATTCTAGAAAATACACTTCGTCTACTAAAACTCTACAAACACCCACAAATAACAAGAAACGGTAACAGAATCAATGCGATTCGATCTTGAAATCCAAATCAAGAACCATGACTGCCCAAGAGCGAAGACTAGAAATGGGCATCCACGGGAAACGAAGACCGACCTGTTTCGCTCCATCCGCCGAAGAGAACAAGGCAATCGGAGACGAAATTTAGCGAGTGGGAGTCCCTGGGCGTCGGAAAGATTCCATCTTTGCACGTTATCCGGCGACAAGAGAGCGAAACAGGACAGGATATCTTCTCGTAGAGCCTCTTCCAAGACAGCCTTCTCCGCTGTTCAAATGAGGAAGAGGCGAGGAGGGATCCGACGAGGCCATCCCCGAAGTCTCTCCGGCAAAGAGACTCCCATAGGAAGTCACAGGAAGCCAAAGATCTCAGCTTTTTACAGGTCATGGAGAAGTAGATGAGGGCGTCCAAGGGGAGGAGGCGGAGGATGGAGAAGAGGTGGTCATGGTTCATGTCGGCGATGCTGCCAGAGCAATCTGACGGAGAAGAAGACGATGGCACCATGATGAGATTGCGGGCGTTCTTACTTCTTGTTGAGCTTGTAGAGGGGATTCTTGATAGGAGCTTGGAGGAGTGGAAAAAGGTCGAGGGTTGGGATGATTGATGTGAAGTTTAGAAGAAGAGAAGGGCGTTAGACTGGTCCACTGGACAGGGAAAGGGTTAGCTCCACGTCTTATAAAAGGCTAGAACGGTAATCCTTCGGATTCTTTTGCTAAATTGGACTGGCAGGATAGTCTATTCGGGATTAGAGGGGATATGGATCGATAATCTGAGATAAACAGTGGGATATGTATGATATTTTGTTGAAAAGTAGTGATAAATTTTTATTGAAAAAGTAGGAATAAAGTTGATATAATTGGTTGAAAAATAGGGATGATGAAGTAATAATTGATTGAAAAGTGAAAAAGTAAAGATAAAGTTGATGTGATTGGTTGAAAAGTATAAAGTAGAGATAGAGTGGGGATAGGAATAGGGATAAAAGTGGAGATAAAAATGGGGATTAGATGGTGTTTGGTTGCAATGTAGGGATAAAATGGGTTTATCCCGGGATAGGGATTCCCTATCCCCAAACCAAACGAGGCCCTCAAGTTTTTTTTTTTTTGCAACAGAAGACCCCTAATTATATAAATCTCGATTTTACCCCTTTCCTCTCATGCCATGGATGGCCATGTCAGTATCCTGTTTCTCACATTTAATGCATCACTTGATTTTGGTTAAAAAATGACAAAAACATCCCGTCGCATTTAATGCTACGGGATGTGTCTTCTTCCCAAAACTTCTTCTTCCCGAATCCTCTTCCTCCCTCCCGCCGGACATAGCTCCTCCCGCCATCTTCTTTTCTTCCTCTCCACTATCTCCTCTTCTCTTCTCCCTAACCACTCTTCTCCTTTATTCTTTCATCTCTCATTCCTTTTCACTGTCTCCACTTCTCTACTTTTGCCAAAATAGTTCACCGAAGAGAGCTCTCCACATATGCAAGGTAATGAGAAGCGTTCCGCTACATTGCCACTTCAACGGACATGTTATAAATCATGAATGCAATCCATATTATTTGGGTGGTACTTCCACGATCGACGAATTCTCGTCGGACCTTACTCTTGCTCAACTGAAGGCTCAGTTTTACGTTCTCAGCAATTTATCTCCTATTGACGTTGAGTTGTTCTTAACATACGAGATATCAAATGATTAACGGACTCACACCGGAGGCCGAGGGGTAAGTTATAGAAGCACGAGTATAATTATAAGATGTGTGTGTATAAAATTCTACATACGTGTCTGAAATTATTTCCACGAGTATTTATATGCTACGCGCGTGTACAAAATTTATGAACGTGTACGCGGTTTATATGCTTTTCACGTGTATTACTAGCTCACACACGTGTTCATGCACGCGTATAAATCGGAACACATGTATGTTTTGGTCCTTTTACGTGTGTGAGCTAGTAATACACGCGAAAAACACGTAGACCTCGTACACGTTCATAACTTTTGTATACGCGCGTAGCCTATTAATACTCGTGAAAAGAAGTTCAGACACGTATGTAGAATTTTATACACACGCATATTATAATTATATCCGCGCTTCTATAACTTACCCTTAGGCCTCCGGTGGGAGTCCGTTAATTGTCATCTCTTCCACCAGTTGAGCTAATTCTTGGTCTCCGCTTGGACATGGTTCGAGATGTGTGTTCAGATCAATACCACCCAGTATGCGGGGAATAGTTGCTGGCTCTAACAACGGGTGTTCAAATCAATGTCTAGACGGCTATATGGTCTATATGGATCGTCGGGTATCTCGTATGTTAAGAACAACTCAACGTCAATAGGAGATAGATTGTTGAGAAAGTGAAAGTGAGCCTTCAGTTGAGCAAAAGTAAGGTCCAACGAGAACTCGTCGATCGTGGAAGTACCCCTCAAATAATATGGATTACGTTCATGATTTATAGCATGTTCGTTGAAATGGCAATGCAGTGGAACACTTCTCATTGCCTTGCATGTGTAGAAAGCTCTCTCCGGTGAACTATTTTGGCGAAGGTAGAGAAGTGGAGGCAATGGAAAGGGATGAGAGATGAAAGAATAAGGGAGAAGAGTGGAGAGGGAGAAGAGAAGATGAGGTAGTGAAGAGTGAGAAGAGAAGATGACGGGAGGAGCCATGCCTTGATATTGTTTGGGTGGTATGCAACAAATCTCGTACACATTCATCAATATTATACATGTGCGTATCATGAAGATACTCGTGAAAAGAAGTTGAGACACGTGTTTTTCAAACAATACACGTATCGTCATAAAAATACACGTGTAGCGCCAAAATGACTGGTTTTTACATTGCATCAAAAGGTGTACTACACTAGCCGCACCATACAATACACATAAGATAGACGCAAACATCATGCAGCGGACGGAGCTGGTGTTGTACTGGGCACAGCTACAGGACGTACGGATGCATCGGGATGAATGGGTGCTCTACAAATCTTATTGTTGTGCCCAAGTACCTTACACCTCGAACATCTCCGCATTGTTTTCGACTGTGCCTCGCCTTGAGACGGCAACCTTCTCTTCATAGTGCGTATCTTGCGAGCGACATATTAAGGGTTGCCTTGTCGGGGTACCTCTCTCCAACATATGGTTTGGTGACATTCAAAAAGTAGGTTGCTTGAGCTTCCGGTATTTTGAAGTTGAGAGCGTACTCATCTATCTCGTCATAGTCAAACATCTCCGATGGCTCCTCGCAGTCGCTACCAGCTACCCAGTCATTCGTAAAATATATTTCCTCGTATGGGTCATATGTGTCGAAAGCAGATCAGTCTTCATGATTGCGTGTACAAGGAGTTCAAAAATCAGTACTCGTGAAAAGACAATAAAACATATACGTGCTTCGATTTATACGCGTGCATAAACACGTGTGTGAGCTAGGAATACACGCGAAAAGCATGTAAACCGCGTACACGTCCATAAATTGTGTACACGTGCGTAGCCTATAAATACTCGTGAATATAAGTTCAGACACGTATGTAAAATTTTATATACACACATATGATAATTATACCCGTGCTTCTATAACTTACCCCTCGACCTCTGGTGTGAGTTCGTTAATCGTCATCTCTTGGACCAGTTGAGCTAGTTCTTTGTCTTCGCTGGGACATGGTTCAAGGGGTGTGTTCAGATCAATGCCACCCAGTATGTGGGGAATAGTTGTTGGCTCTAACAGTGAGACAACCGTTGTTCGAATTGAGACAGTGTGGGATGCGTTAGAAGGCGAGAAAATTACCTTATTCTTCAGTTTTTGCCAAATTAGACCTGTGAGAGCTCTCTCCGGTGTGGGATGACTTGCATGTGTGGAGAACTCTCTCCGGTGAATTATTTTGGCGAAAGTAAAGAAGTGGAGACAGTGGAAAGGGATGACAGATGAAAAAATAAAGGAGAAGAGTAATTAGGGAGAAGAGAAGATGAGACAGTGGAGAGGAAAAAGAGAAGATAGTGAGAGGAGTCATGCCCGGCAGGAGGGAGAAAGAGGATTTGGAAAGAAGAAGTTTTGAAAAGAAGACATATCTCATCGCATCAAATGCGACTGGGATGTTATTAATTTTTAACTAAAATCAGATGATGCATTAAATGTGAAAAACATGACCATCCATGGTACGTACGAGAGAGCAGCGGTAAAATCAAGATTTATATGTTTATAGGTCCTCAATTACAGGAAAAAAACCTTGAGATGGGTCTCCTTCTGCCAAAAGGAACAACACGGGTCCAATTTGGAAAAAAAAACCGTCATCCTTCTCCTGTACGCTATAAATCCCTGTCAACCCACCGCTTTCTAAAACCCTTTCCCCACCCCTCCGTTATAGCGAGCTGCAAAACTTCGAACTCGAGATAGTTCACTGAGAGAGAGAGCTAGCTCGACTGGAATCCCGATTGGAGCTAGAAGTTAGGGATACTGGGAGGTCTTGATCTTGAGAGCTGGAGATATAGGTCACGAGAAAGAGAGAGAGGGATGACGGATGAGACGGTGCGGTTTGGGGTGATGTGCAGCATGTTCCAGGCGATGCTGAGGGATAGGACGGCGGCGAAGAAGCGGAAGAGGCTGAGGACGTTCTTGGATCGGGTGTACACGGGGCGGGAATACTTCAGCGCGGTGCGGCTTGTGCTTCCCGCCCTCGACCGCCACCGGGGATCATACGGTCTCAAGGAGTCAGCGCTCGCCAATGCTCTCGTTGATGCCCTCGGCCTCGCCAAGGACTCAGAGGATGCGCGGAGGCTTGTTAATTGGAGGAGAGGTGGCGCCAGGACGGGAACCAATGTGGGAAATTTCGCCCTCGTCGCTGCCGAGGTTTGTGTACCTTTCAAAACAAGATCGTTCTTAGAAGAATATTTTGAGCTAGAATGGTGAAAGTTTCGATCGTTGTAGTCCTTATTTCTAGGATTCTTATGGCCTTTGGTGTCCAAATGATTCAAGTTAGGATTCTTGGACGTTTTAGAAAGGACCAATTCGATTATGCACTTGCTTTTGCTGATCTAAATACAGAGCTCTTTTGTGTTTTGATGGTCAAAGCTTTCATTTTCGGGACTTTTATGGTGATCTCTTTTGGCTGCTGACCTCATTGTGGTTATTTTGCATTGGAGTTTAGTTGAAGAGATCAAGTTTACATCATCTGAGTATGCTGTTTTGCATCCAGGGTTTATGCTAATTCATATCACTCAAGCTTATTGTTGGTGATCTTAGTTTTTTAATGCTGCCCGTTGTTTAGGTGCTACAACGCAGGCAAGGCATGGCTTCTGGCGGTTTGACGATCAAGGAGTTAAATGTCGCACTTGATCAGCTAGCCTCAAATGAAAATAGGTAGATGCCTCTAAGCCTGGTTCATTTCACATACATACGATCCAAATCTGGAGTTGTCTTCCTCATATAGATGACTTTTATTTGTTGTTTCTCTTTCTAAAGCAATTTCTCTTGAGGCACTATTTAGGAGTGTAGAATAGGTTTTGGCTTTGTTTTGGCTTTTTTTTTTAAACACCCAATTAATATGTTGTCTTATCAGGGGAGACAAGGCGGCAATTCTTTCTGATCTTATTAAGAAAACAAATGCACTGGAAATGAAATGGATTTTAATGATTATTCTCAAAGGTAAATTGTTGACAAGAACTTCCGATATCTGTTTGATCTTCTATTCTTGTGAAAAATAACATTGACTATGTGTATAGATTTGAAGCTGGGAATTAGTGAGAAGAGCATTTTTCAGGAGTTTCATCCAGATGCCGAGGACTTGTTCAATGTTACTTGTGACTTGAAATTAGTTTGTGAAAAGCTTAAGGATCGAAGTCAAAGACACAAAAGGCAGGTGATTTCAGGTTCTGTACCATTAGTTTCTTGTCCCTTTCACACACGCTTCCTATATCAGGTATAGCGAAGAGGCTCCGTGGGGGAATCATATCTGTTTTAGCAGTGCTTCTCCTATAAGCCATATGCCCGACTTTTCTTGATTGTCAATGTTCGACAGTATTTTTGTGAACTTGCATCCAGTAGTTGGACAATATGTGAGAGCAAAATGTGCTACCTCTATGAATGTTGAGAAAACTGTTTGACCGAATTGTAATACAAGTTGAAGTTTGGTGTTACCCAGTTGCAAGTTCATTGTGCTGATGTGATGTGGTATAAGAATTATTTGAATTCTTGACAAGCTAAAATAATTTGTTTGAACCAGTAATTGGAATCTACTGCTTCCAAGCTGAACTATCGGCATCATAGGTGGCAACAAGTTGGATTTAGAACTCTCAGTTTCCCTTCCTCTTTATATTATTTTAGGTGAACTGGTTCTCTGCTGATTAGCTTGCTGAATGATCAACTGTGCTGTCTGAATGACTAATTTTGAGATCAACTGTGCTGTCTGAATGACTTTAGATTTGTTCAGAAGGATGATGTTGAACCTCTTCTGTAAAAAAATTCTCTTGAAAATCTCATTGTACTGTCGACTCAGGTGTGATCAATGAGGTTTGACCTTTTGTTTGAAGAAAAACCCATAATTATTGAATTACCGTTATGTGTTATTTTTCATCATAGCAGCGGCAGCTGTTTGTATGCCTTATGCTGGGTAGGAAAACCTTGCAGATATTTTAATGCATCATGATCTAATATTTATATGCCGTATGATATTTTCGTTCAAAGATATATGGAAACAAGAGATATGCTCGAAGTCATGACCTTTGGGACATTAATGCTGCTGATTAAGCAAGTTATTGATCTTGACTGATTTGTGATTGACTCGTAGTGTTTATAATGCTTATTTTTTTTCAATTTCTTACCAGGATATAGAAGTGGGGAAAGCTGTTAGACCTCAATTAGCTATGAGAGTCAGCGATGCTGCTGCAGCATGGAAGAAGGTAGTTTATTTTTAAGCCTTTGATGTATAAATGCTTACTTGCTTATACGGATTTCCCCTGCGCTCTGGCATCACCATGTTCCCCTGTTTCTTATCCTGTTTGCACCATCTTAGCAAAGCATATTTTCAGCCACAACCTTGTCTCTGTTTAACTCCTGTTATTGCCATTACATGTTCCTTATGAGCAAATGATTATATTGCTATCTGATACTCATTTGATCACTATCTGTGAGGTCTTTTGTACTCCATGTTAGTGAATTGGAAAGTTTGATATGCTTTATGATAAAATTAGGGTGTTAGGTCATACTTTTTTCTGGGCATGGAGCTTTACTATTATTGTTCATGGCCTCTCCATGCTTTTGTACCATCCTGTACCCTATCTATGTTGTTATGCTAAAGTGATAATTTTGCTTCCTTTGGTTCTTTGTGATGGTATGCTGACAAGTGCACTCAAAAGCTTTGCCTTCTCTGCTTCTGACATGGTATGATCGGAGCTGGATAATTGGAAATTGAGAACTTAACTGGCAATATGCCTTGTTGAGACTGCATTTCTATCCATATCGACTTGCATAGTCATTATGAATATCCTTCTTATATCAGGCATCATTTTTCAGTGGTAATAACCAGTTAGTTTTGTGGGTTTGTGGTCCCACTTTGATAAAATTCTTTTTATCTATGTTGTTATTCTTGACTTTTGATTCATGTTTATGCTGTTGTCTAGCTCCATGGGAAGCATGTGGTTGTCGAGTGCAAGTTTGATGGTGATCGCATCCAGATCCACAAGAATGGATCAGAGATACACTTTTACTCACGGTAAATGACCTAACATTAGTCTTGCATTTAGTGTTAAGTTTATTGCTTTCAATGTCTTGTTTCTTTTGACAATTAATGCCAACTTCCACAGTCAATTGTGGTAGGTTTTGCCTCTTTGCTTCTTAAATTTGTTCGCATTGGACTAATTTGCAAACATGATTGTGATTCCTATGTTTGTATATCACTGACGGAGTAGCATGCCAGTTGCTTGTGACTTTTGGCTTTTTCATATTGATGCAGGAATTTTCTTGATCATCCTGAATATGAACATGGCATGTCCAGTGTTATCCGACAGAATGTCCTGGTAGATAGGTAATCATCTATTGAATCCTTTCCTAAGAGACGCATTGCTCTTTTACATTTCACTGAGTGCAATAATGTTATGGAGTTTATATGCATTCGCTTATGCGAATGTGATGTTTTCAGATGTATATTGGATGGAGAAATGCTGGTGTGGGACACATCAGCTAATCGTTTTGCGGAATTTGGCTCTAATCAAGAAATAGGTCTGTGAACATGCAATCCAGTAATTTGCTTCTTGTGGTTTCCATAGTCCTCTTATGGTGCAGTCTTAACCATCCTGATACTCTTTTGCAGCAAAAGCGGCTAGGGAAGGGTTGGAGAGTGATTGCCAGGTTCCGTATTTAGAACTTCGTTTCTTTTGGTTTCAATTCACTGATATATTCTGGGCACTAATATCATGCATTTTGCCTCGTGCAGTTATGCTGTATCCTTCACATTTACGCTTGATATATCTAGACTTTGTCTTGCATCTGCAATTCTGCTGTATCATGTAAGAAGTCTTTTGGGTATTTGGCTAGCTCTAAGGTTCTGCTAGACATTGATGTTTAGATCATATAATCTTCCTGGATTTCTTTTATGCAATCCTCAGATCTCATGCAAGCTTGGCTCGTATTTCGTTTATTTTGATATTGGTAAGTGGTTATGTTTTTTCGCTTGGTGTACTTATGGTCATTATTGTTTCCCATTCACATTACTTGTGCGGGTGGTAAAGTGTAACACCTTTCCCAGCATTATGTTTATGATTACAAACTCAGTAAATTTTGTTATGAATTTTGTTTTTTAAGTCATTGTTCTGCTTGACATTGTTGTATAGATGTTGCTTTTGATATCCTTTATGCTGGAGACACTAGTGTTATCCATCAGACCTTGATGGAACGACATGATCTTCTAAGAAGGGTTGTGAAACCTGTAAAGGGTCGTTTAGAGGTTTTGGTTCCCAATGGGGGGCTTAACGAGAATCGTTCGCAAGGTATGCATTGAATGAACCGATCCTCAGCTCTTTCTCCCCTTTACGTGGTAGAAAATATTTAGGGTTTTTTACATATATATATCCTTAAAAAAATTTCAAAATACGTATTTACCCCTACATTCTTCATATTTTCATATATACCCCTGAAAAGTTTAAGTGATCACATATATGCCCCTTGGGTTACCTGCCGTGGAATCAAATGGGAATATTCTCTAACGCCGTTAACGGTGTGGGGTCAAATTACCTTTTTGCCCCTGATACTATTCATCGTCCCTGCCGTCATCTCCGGCGACCTTCACCGGAGAAGATCCAAAAACTCCAAAAAATGCCACGAAAAATGTCCAAAAATATATGGAAAAACCTGGAATCAACAAGGAACCTTATTTACACCAAGATGAAGAAACAAATCGACGATTACCCAACGCTACAGTCGCTGGAAAAAGGGGGCGGCGGTGTCTCCGGCGACCTTCGTCGGAGAAGATCCAAAAACCTAGAAAGATGCCACGAAAAATGCCCAAAAATACATGGAAAAACCCGGAATCAACAAGGAAGCTTATCTACGCCAAGAAGAAGAAAAAAATCGACGATTACCCAATGCTACAGTCGCTGGAAAAAGGGGACGGCGTCGTCCCCGACGTCGTCTCTGGCGACCTTCGCCGGAGGAGATCCAAAAATCCCAAAAAATGTCACGAAAAATGCCCAAAAATACATAAAAAACCCGGAATCAATAAGGAAGCTTATCTACACTAAGAAGAAGAACAAAAATCAATGATTACCACTCAAATCTCGAAAAAATCCGGCGAAAACCCCTTTTTTTCTTCTATGTTTTTGTCCGTTTCTTTCTCTCTCAAACTCCTCCTACTAGCTTCTAGTGAGAAATAGTGGGGAGATGAAGGGGGATGAGAAGGGGAAGGAGATCAGTAAACTTGGCCGGCTTTTGGCCGCAAAATGGCCTATGTCGGCGGTGAAAATTGAGAATTTGCATAAAAACCCCTAAAAAAACCCATAGTTACACGAAAATCCCCATAAATTTACAAAAAGCCCCCTAAAATATGATTTAACCATGGTTAAGTTACTTAACATCACGGGAGTTGCCGGAAGGGTATATACGTGATCACTCAAACTTTTCAGAGGTATATATGAAAATATGAAGAATGTAGGGGTAAATACATATTTTGAAAGTTTTTTAAGGATATATATGTAAAAAACCCAAATATTTAATATGCTCGCAATAATGTAGCACTGTCATCAAACTTGAGTTCAATGCTAAGTAGCCAATGAATGAATACTAAACTAAATGGAAGATTTCTTAGAGCAGACTGCAATCTGAAGATTAAGTTTTATGAATATTACCAGCAGATGTTGACTTTTTGTTTTTGGTTGTTTTTTTTTTTTTGAGTTCAGAAGTGGTGAGTCGGTGACTACTGTATTTGGGTGAGAATTAAGCCATAGAAGTTGTAGTACTTGCTTAGCTAATATTTACCTGTTTGTTAGGGATGACTTAAATAATTGCTTGTGATTTTATTTGTGCTGGGTTACAGCTAGCTTTACAATGCTAACATGTCTACAATTTTTACGTATATGGCACTCTTCCTCATTATTCTAGCTGACTTTCTACTCATCGAATTTCAGGTGAACCGTGTTGGTCCTTTGTTGCCTACAGTTTGGAAGATGTTGAGAAGTTTTTCAAAGCAACAGTTGAGAATAGGTCATAGCTTGTTATACAAATCCATACTTAAGGACTAGATGCTAGCTTGCTTTGAAAAAATAAATATCAGTTTTATTTTATAGTCCTTTGTACCAGTTCTTTTCTCACAAATGTTTCTAGTGTTTAGCTTGATTCTACATGGATTCAATTTGCTTTTGCTTCCAATAATGCCATCTAATTTATGAATTCCGCTTTCTAACGTTATAGCCTAGACAATTATGCATTTTCTTTAACTGTATTAGACATTTTGGAAAAGCTTGGCGACAAAATATGCATTTCGCAAGCCAGAAAACCATTGTTTTTTAGCACAAAATACCTGTCGGACATGTAAGAGACAACTGTGTAAAATGGAAAAGTTACTTTCAAGTTTGTTACAGAGGATCAAGATGCACGTTTGTGAAAACCATTTGGTTCCTTAAATTGATTTGCCACTGGGTCAAGTGATGTTGGTGCTGAAAGGAAATAGGTAGGAATGTTGAGGCAAGGGAGTAAATAGCATTGACTTATCCTCTAGAGCGGAAAAGAAAGCTTGCTTTTCAGCACGGGTTTTTTTGCCTATGGATATTGTTATTGTCAGCTAATGATAACTTGATGTTATTCTCCAACTGATTAAGGCACCTCTTAAGAGAACAAATGTTGACACCGATATCTCGTGCGAGGTATTGGGGGGCTAGCACATGTTTGGTTATGTACCTCCTGTGTGAGGTAGGTCTTGGATTTTGAGTCCTCATGAGGACATTGTGGTTGTCAGGGCATTTTCCCACCCTAAGCCAGGGTCAAATCCAAGATTGTTCCTTGAGAAATAGCTGTGAAACATATTATCAACCTATCATATGATTTGTTGATGTGCTAACTCGCTCTGAGTTATCAAAGCCTAGAGGCTGTGAGTTATCAAAGCCTAGTGGTTGGCCCTTTCTGAACATGAAGACCATGCCATAGAGAGGACTAGTCTCTTTCTCAGGTGGCAGATAGCATTTAAATCATTTGACCTATTCTTCTCAATCTATGTGCTTCTCTTTGTAAATCAGCATGCAGCTGGGGTGAGTTTTATTTCTATGCACAGGCGAGACTCTGAGAGCATATATAAGATCATAAATGGGAAATATTTTCCCTGATAAGTTAGAAGCCTCAGATGAGTTATTTAGAGATCTTGTGGATAAGCTGATTTACTACCTTTTTGACGAAGATTCAAGCTCAATCCTTAGCCTATTTTTGGTTGCAAACTTGTGGTTAGTGTTGTACTGTGTGGGAAATGTGTGTCAGGTCTTCCTACTTTCAGTTGCTTAATCATTGAATACTTAGTCTGTCAGTGCTATCTCTGAATATATTCAATGCTGAATTACCTATCCTTTTCCAGAGATGAAGGTATAGTGCTGAAAGACCTTGGTTCAAAATGGGAACCTGGTGATAGAAATGGAAAGTGGTTGAAGTTGAAGCCTGATTATATTCATGCTGGTGCTGATCTGGATGTTCTGATAATAGGTTTCTTTCTTTCTTGTAAGAAATAAAATATGTATCTTCCTGCTTGCTCTGTGTTTCTAAACTCACTCAATTCGTGGCTGATAATGTTTCTCAATAGGAGGATATTTTGGCTCAGGGCGCCGTGGAGGAGAGGTAGGTCTTACATTGTGTATTTGACGTAGTATGCTTTCAATCTGATCTCTAATGAACTTGACAGAACTCTTAAGCATGAATATGCTAAAAAGGATAGGTAGCAGTACCTAGATTGGTCCTACTTTGCTTGATGAGAGCCACAAAGTTCATTCACTGATGAATGGAGATCAAGTCCCATGAGTTTCGTCTTGCCTGTTTTACTTTCTGCTTGAACTACTAATGGCTACTATTCCTTCTGCTTGTGCACTTGCAGGTTGCTCAGTTTTTAGTGGGCCTTGCGGAGCGCTCAGATTCCAATGGTCACCCCAAAAGGTGATAATTATCTTTTGATTTCCTGGATATTTTGCAATGTTGTTTTGGAAAATTTTCTAGTAGTGCATCAGGACCATAGTCTAAGCCATAGAAGTATAACCAAAGTCCTGGATCTTATTTATCTTTTCATCTTGGTTGATATAGATCTCATTTGTCAAAGCCTATCTTGCATGTTGCTCACACAAACAAGATGCAGTATGGAAATTCTTTTCATTGTCAAGCTAATCATGAAATTTGATGTCAATGGTTTCCCCTGGAGTGTCCTGGATATTGCTTCCCTAAGATCAATGTGATGATTTCACACTTGATCTTTCATGCAGGTTTGTTTCTTTCTGTAGAGTGGGTGCTGGTCTCTCTGATGAGGAGCTTGATGCTTTGATAACCAAATTGAAGCCATATTTTCGGTAGTTACGACTGCATGAGTTTTTTATGTAGATTTGCAGTCTGATGGTATATTCTAATGCAAACGTTTGTTTTGTTTAGTTTCCAATGCGTTTTTCTAATGGTTATCTGTGTCCTCAATTGATGGTATTTACAGGAAGAATGAAACCCCAAAAAAGGCACCGCGCTTCTATGAAGTAACTAATAATTCGAAGGAGAGGCCAGATGTTTGGATTGAGAGCCCTGATAAGTTAGCTGCTTTCTCTATATTTCCTATCAAGAAAAAGCATCATTAGTGTATGTCAATAAGTGATGCCACTCTCTTTTCTAAATTGCAGATCAGTTCTCGTTTCTATTACCAGTGATATTCGTACAATAAAGTCCGAGGTACTTTTGCTTTCATGCTGCTTGGTGTAGATATTAGCCCATATTTGTTCTATCTAGTCCTTGTACATTTTCCTACCTAGATATCAGAGCACGGACTGTTGTTTAGCTATTCAACCCTCTAGATCATGAAAAGCAAAAATTTTCTCCTTTCATTCTGAAAACTATGCACTAGATTGATTGTCAGTTCTAGTTCATAAATGTCATGATCTTTACGTTTCCAGGTTTTTGCTGCGCCATACGGTTTGAGATTTCCCCGTATTCAACGTGTTAGATATGATAAGCCTTGGTATGAGTGCCTTGATGTGCAATGTAAGCATTTCTTTGTGCTGGCTGAAAACTTATAGTTGGGACACACAAGTTCTTCTTTTCATTGAGGTTCTTCTTTTCATTGAGCAATTTCTCATTACATATAATGTAACTAGTCATTTCCTCTTTTGAGCAAGACATAGTTCCAGTGTTATTACTTATAGTTGCAATAAGTAATCAGGCATTTGTCACAAACTTATATGTGTCGCTCCTTTAATTAGTTCTTGTATCTGTATTGTATCAGCATTTGTGGACTTGGTATTAGCCAGCAATGGTAATGTGAAGACAGGAGCAGATCACGGAGCTCCACAAAGTTATTACTCCAAAAGCAGCAAATCCACAAGAAAGGGAGCGAAGAAGAGTGCCTCTGTGATCCCTGCTCAGTTCATCCAGACCAACGTCTCTGACGTTAAGAAGGAAACTTTCATATTCTCAAATATGATGTTTTGTATCCTCAAGCAGTTTAAGTGGTTCTTTATTCTCCTTATTTACTATATGTTGCTCTTGAGAAGGAAGATTCGCACCATTTGTTAGAAAGTGGACTCAACACCTAGATGCTGCTATGGTTTTTGGCTCACTGAATAGGTTTGCAGCTATTTGTGTAGGAGTCAGGATCATGTCTCACCATTAGAATCGTTATCATGGAAGTCCACATGCAATGGCAAGTGTGTGCATTATATTAATGGGGACATTTAGATTGAACTGATTTTGGGGATCCTCATAGAGAATGAGGCAGGTCAGGTGGGAGACCTTGACACTGATACAGACAGTAGGCTTTGAGAGTAGTGCAGCTAGTTCCACCTAGTTGATGTCATGGCCTCATCAACTTGCAAGATGGGCTGCAGTGAACCATGTCTTCTTCTTTTTTCTTTTCTTTTTTTTGCTTTGCATAATCGCGAACAGAGACATTTTGTTTCCAGCGGAGACATTACTTCCTTGACTCTGCCTCTGCTAGATATCATCAATACTCCTCCATCATATTCCGTTGATTATTTTCACAAATTGGTGACTGAAAATGGAGGAGTGTTCTCGATGAATCTCAATGACTCAGTGACTCACTGTATTGCAGCTGAGAAAAAAGGTACTTGCTCGCCAATTGCATTAGAAGCTTGTCTAGATGCATTATCAGTAGATACTCTCTTTGGCAGGGATCAAGTATCAGGCAACCATGCGTCATGGCGATATCATCCACTATTCATGGGTCCTCGAGTGTTGCCGCCAAAAAAAACTCCTGCATTTGCAGCCTAAGTTAGTCTTTGCCATGTTCTATAAGCATTTTGGATTCTGTAAGATCTTAGCTTTCATTTGTTGCTGATAGTATTCATGTTTTGAAGGTACTTCCTTTTTCTTGGGAACTCTTCAAAGGGAAAGTTCCAAGATGAGATTGACGCTTTCTCTGATTATTATTACTGGGACCTGGATATTGCGGACATTAAACAGGTGCATCTTAACTCACTGGACAACCTTTCCCTGTTGGTACTGTTAATTACTCACATGATTGTCTTTATACCGGATGTTTATTATCTACTAGCTTGTTTGATAGTGCAAAAGTTGGCGCATGCGAGCTATTCAAGGCATTGGAGGCATAATTTTCCTCAGTAAACATGATTCAGTGCTGAAAATTTTAAGCATCAACTCACCTCTCTTTATGGTAGCTGGTATGGAGAAATCCAATGACCTTGATTTGACGTCCTTTCTATTCTATGTTTCAGATATTCAACAATATGAGAGGAGTGGAGAACTCCAACATGATCGAACACTACAGAAAAAAGTATTATCCCGTGGATATATTGTGCTTATTTCAGGGTTGTTGCATCTATTTATATGAAGCAGCAAGCAGCAGGTAATTTCTAGTCTCAATTTGAGTATTTTCCTTCTTCCAATCATGTTGGCTGGACCTCATGTTTTTTTTCTTTCGACAAATTCGAAACTCATCATGACTTCTGTTGCTGAAGGAACATGGATTTCAAAGTACCATCAGAACTTGCATTGAGGAGGATGAGACTTGATATTTCGATGCATGGTGGTGAAGTTTGCAACAGTCTGGCACACGCTACTCATCTAGTAGCCTATTTGACAACGGGATGCCATGACTTCAAAGAAATTTATAACAGGTAGGGCGTCGTACATTTGAATTTCATGGTTCTCTTGTGATAGTGAGTACCAGTGTACCACTCATACTCTGAAACCGAGGTATTAGCAAGCTTGTATCGTGCTTAATATTCAACATCGAGTACTTGAAAGAACTCAGAAGATGTTATTGTTACATATGATTTCGATAGTTATGCTTATCTAGTGAAAAGGAACTTTTAAAACTTGCAGAAGCCTATGGCTTCTTGGATATAAGACAAGGGAGGATCTGAACCTTCTTCAATTCAATACTTTGTTTTTTATCGTTGGTGGTTCAATTGATTGGTACAATGTCTTCTCACAATATCTGCATATTTTATGTTTCAACTGTATTTGGGTTGACGTTGACACCTCTATCTGCTTCTGCAGTTTTCCCTCGTCTCAAAGACGATTTCTACATGAAAAAAGGTTGCATGTAGTGATGCATCAATGGTTGGAACATTCTGTGGAAAAAGGGGAAAAGTTGTTGGAAGATTCTTATACTCTGAAACCAGAAACTCTGGAAGAATTCAAGGTTGAAAGGTGATTACCAAAATACTTTCCACCTAGACTAAGATTATGAATAGATCTCGACCACAAAGTTTAAACACAAACATAAGTTTGAAAATATGATGGCAGAAGGAGCATTTGCTGATTGATTTGATGAATGTCTATGATTTTTTTGGTTGACAGTTTTTAAAAACTAGATAATATCACTACATTCAGTATCACTGTTAAAGTATGTCTGCATGCCTTCTTCCAAGAGTTATATTAGGCCGCATAACAGAAAATTCAATTCATGGTCTGATTGCTTGGTATTTGAAACGAGGTTCTGTGTGACCCAACTGAAAACTACTGCAGCTATCATCTCCAAATCTCAAGGCAACCTGGATCCTGGACGAGAGTACAGCATCCATAAGACTTGACAATTTCAGCATCCTACACTATGCTTTTCATGCACTGTTGATGAGTAATGATGGATTTGCACAATTTGTTTGCCAACATGAGAGACATGATAGCTTGCCATCAATAAAGAAATCATATAGAAAATTATAGTCAGAAAACCACACTGTACGCTTGGGGAGCTTGTGCACTGATAAGTAGTTGTATAGCATGTCATTCTTTTGTTGACATTGACCATTTCTTTATGGTGTTGATTTATCCACTTCAGTTGTTGGATGACATGCTATACCTATACCTATATAAGTTGTAAAGCATTCTAGTTGTCATGTATCACTTGTTGTGGTCACATGCTTGCCATGACTTGAAAACATGCATTATATGTAGCAGTGCATAATCTTCTTATTGCTGTACTTTCACACTTGAACTCCTATATCATGCACAAAACTTGTAGGGTACTGATTCCTAGTTCTGCAGATTCACTTCTCATGTCCTTAGATTTCTTAACAGAGAGGACCTCGAGGCTCCTGCTACTTGGGGCGCCACAGAACAGCAAAAATTGGTGGAACCTCTTGATAGAGGTGGAAAAAGGAAACGAGGGAGACCCACAGGTTCGAGCACTAGAAGAGGCCAGACTGTTCCACTACCTTCTCGAAGGACACGGGCGAGGGTTGGGAGTCGGCCTGCCAAGATAGATGCAGATGAGTTGGAGAATAACTTATCTGATGAAGACGGCAAAAGAGAAGTCTCTGAAGTAACCAGAGGTTCTCGTGATGTTATAGATGAAGATGATAGCAATGCTGCTCAAAAGACACTTTTAAGTCCACAGGAAACAAAGGGTGGAGGACTGCACGAAGTTCGTTCGAGGAAAGCTGATGAAAAGAAGGAATCTCCAGAAAATAAGATTGACCAAGATTCTGAACCTCTTCATGTGATAGAAGGATCTAAGAAAGGTCCTGCCGAGAAGTTGGAACAAATAGTTGATCCGCTGCATGCAATGCTAATGGATATGATCCCAACTCTGAGCCAGAAAAAGGTTGAGGCTGGGCCTTCTGTCCTGGAAGCCGAAAAACCGATACCAGAGAATGATGGCAACCAAGTGAAGAAGAAAGTCAGCTACAAAGATGTTGCGGGCCAGCTCCTCAAAGATTGGTAAAAGAGACTTAAATGGTGGAAGCTGTGAAGATGAATAGAGTACACTTTACCATCCATATAGCATTACAGAATACTTGCAGACTTCCTTTCTGTGCTTGTGATGCTTTTGCTGCTGTTGTGTCTTATTTTGCGCACAATAGTGATTACAACTTTGAAGAATGTTTGGTGGCTGAAAGTTTCGAATGGCTAAACGTGAGTTGAATCTTTCCGCCTAATTTATATGTGGTTTAGTTGACATTTGAAATTTTCAGTTCAAACTTTATTATTCCTTTCTTTCTTTTTTATATAAAACTGATGCAGATGGAGAAACGTCGAAGAATTCTTCATGCGAATGATCGGTCAACAATTCTTTGTTCGTGGGTCTTGGTTATTTTAATCTTATCTCTGTAAAGCAATACTTTTGATGTGACTTCGATCAAATCTTGTGCTAGATAACCTGTTGGCGTTATTGGATTGGTTCTTTTTGAGTCAGAATCATCGGCTCGATTAATAAAAAAAATGAATATTTTATATTATACTGACTTGCCCTCAGCTACAATAATATATTAAAAACACAACGCTGCATGATAAAATGTAAACCCCTTTTTTAGCTGATTATAAATGATGTTTATCAATGGCATGTGAACTATATATAGGTCTTCCTTGATGCATCATAGGTCTTCTTTGATGCATCATGAGATGGTGATTGTAAATCATGTTTATCAATGGCATGTGAACTATATATAAGTCTTCTTTGATGCATCATAGGTCTTCTTTGATGCATCAAGATGGTGACATGAATATGGAATTTTAATAGGTTTTTGATAGCTGACCCTTGTCAATTGTCATGTAGAAGTTTGAATAACATTAATTGGTAGGGTCGGCAATTAATGAGTCATGTCTCAAGTCTTTTCTAACATGCTCTATGACTCCATTAAAAACATGATAGCTATTGGTTACTTTATAGCAGCCTGTAATATTCTCGCTATAAAAGTATCATTTCAACTAGAAAATTGGGTATGACACGCCAAAATTTCATGTCTACAAGCAAAGGGAAGCTCATCTTATTTCTTACGAGAGATAGAGAATTCAGCTTTTTTATGAAATTAAGAACATTGGGCAGGATAACATTTGCATTGATTTGGAATTTAACACGTACCAATGCATAATTAATTGGCAATCAATTGTAAGCGTCCACCCCATGTGCCATAGACGCTATTGCGTGGCCACCCAAAACCCAAACTACGTGTGCCCTGAGCCCCCGTTTGGTTTATGAAGAGGACCGTTTGGTTTATTAGAGAGGACGGAGATAACATATTTATTCCTGAATAAAATGGGGTTAGTGGAATGGGACAACTCATTACGTGTCTGGGGTGATTATTCTTAATTTTAGTTTTTCGTACATAAGTATTCTTGAAAATTTTCAAATTATATGTATGTACCTTTAAACTTTCAAATATCAAACGTATCATTGAAATATTTAACTTCTTACGTAAATATCCTTCCACCAAATAATTTACCTTTAAACTTTCAAATATCAAATATATCATTGAAATCTTTAACTTATTACATAAACATCCTTGAAAAAATATTTACAATTGAAAATTTATATCTAAGATTTTCAAACATCATATATGTGTATACATATTTGTATTAAGAGATAAATGTGTAATTGAAAATTTTGAATGACAATTATATAAAGAACCCATTATTCAATCTATTACTGCACCATTGTAATTTTTCCAATGATCTTTATTGGATTTAACTCCATAGAGGTGAACATGAAGTCTAGCTTTCTCCCTGTCCTGACAAAACACGGACTGCCTATCCACCTCTCTCTCTCTTGATGGGCCCCTTCAAACCCCCTCCCATGGCATTTGCCTGTGAACCAGCTCCCACCCAACACCAACCTCCAAATCTCCATCTCCTTCAATTCCCTCACCTCACCTCCTCCAAACCCATTACCAAAGCTCTCACCTTTCTGAGCTTTCTCCTCTACCCACTTCTCAAAGACCTCTTTTTTTTATGATTTCATCCATATATTCGCCTCCATTTCCCTTTTCCCGAGATGGGTAGTGTTTGTTTACCCACCTGAACGACCCGGATCCTTCAAAATCTATTCTTTTTCCGTGGTTTTAGGGTCACAATCCTGGCATGTGGACAGATCTTCTAAAGTTTAAGCCTGCCCTTTGAATTCTTCGGCCCCCACCCACCCCACACGCAGTATTCTCTAGCTTGTGTGAATAAAAATCTCATCTTGGTTTTGGAGTATGGTTCTCACCTCCAATTGCCTCCAATCATCTTGGGGCCTTCTGGGTTTTCTTGGGAACGCGTGAAAGAGATGGTATTTGATGAAATTTAATACTGGGTTGCTAACCAATTTGTTTCATTTGCTCCGTTTTGATTGATGTCGTGTATCTATATTGAGCGATATCACTCTCGTTGAGACTACGTGGTTGAATTGGTTTTGGAATGCCCATGTAGAGCTCCAGTGTCGTTTATATGTTACCTTGGTTCCTGGGTTTGTTCTACTTGGGGCCATTTTTGTTGGCAGAGCTTAGGTACTTCTTGTTGTTGTATTCTTAGCGTTTGATTGTAAGTTTTGAGACTTGGATGCATGGGATTCGGTGTAATTCTGAAGACTTGGGATCGGATGAGGATGGCTAGAATTTCTCCATGGGTGATGACTCCAGTGCTTATGATGGGTGCCATGATCTTGGTAGCTTTCTCTAGATCTCCTGATCAAGGTGGAGTGTGGGATGGAGACCAAAAGTATGAGGTAATGGCTAAAGCTATATCGAAGGGGCCAGGCGATCCACCAGTGTTTGCGTACTGGATTTCAGGCACTGGATTTGAGAGCAATAAGATTTTGAGGTTGTTGAAGGCAGTGTATCACCCGAGGAACCGGTACCTCTTGCACCTTGATGCCGGTGCCTCGGTTTTGGAGAGGAGAAGATTGGCACGCTTTGTTGAATCCGAAAAGGTTTTCAGGGCTTTCAGAAATGTTGATGTTATGGGCAAGCCATATGCAGTTGATCGAACAGGTCCTTCTCTGGTGGCTGCCACACTTCATGGAGCTGCAGTTCTGCTGAAGATCAGGTGTGATTGGGATTGGTTTATTACGCTGAGTGCTTCGGATTATCCAATTGTAACTCAGGATGGTAAGGATTTGTTTCATTTGCTGGGCATGCTAATTCTTGCAAGTTGATTCCGGAATCCATGAGGATATCTCATTTTGAAACTTTTACCTTATTTGTCTGTCTTAATTTGCAACTACTTTGTTGTTCTTCATTGTTTATTCCGGAAGTTTGTACAGTAGGCCACCTTTAGATGATATTCTTGGGTTTGGTCTATTATAGGACTCTTTTCAGACTAGGAAATTATGTTAGTCTCATAGATCCTTGGCAAGCATTGTGAATGAACTTGGTCTAATTCTTTTAGTTGGTTGACAGCATATGCCTAAGGCTTGGAACAAGTTGAATACCTTCTGAAACCGCAAGGTTCCTTCCCCATCGACAGTGATAGAAAACCATTAGTTGGAGAAAGAATTACTTCGTGAGAAAGGTTTATAGTTTCTCAACTGTTTGAGAGTATATAGTATTCAGCTGATTTTGGAGACCGTAATGGTCGTAGCAATTATTATCTTTTTGCTTTTCAGCAAGTAACATCCTTTTTGACTCTTTCAGCAGCATTGTTAATGCGGCAACTAGACACGGGTTTTTCTGTCACAGTTCTTAGGTTTTTCTTGCCCGTTATTCTCCAACAGAGAAATGCATTAACACTTCAACATCTAGCTGATAATTTTGGTAGCTTTTTTTCATGGAGTTTCTGAAGATCAGTTCTAATGAAACTTTTTTCCCCTTCGATCATGAGGGTTTTAAATTGGCTAGATGATTTAAACATAGGCAATTATGTCGAATTTTGTATAATCAAGGGCATAAGTTTGAACAGATGGGATATCATGCAGAGTTTCCCTAGAGTTTAACTTTACCTCAATTAAGGGATGATGTTTTGTCCTAAATGAACTAAGGGCCGACTCTCCTTCCTTTTGATTGGATTAGTAATTAGTAACCAATCCAAGCATTTTGCAGATTCTTTTAACATAGGATTTTCATTTTTTTATTTACTCTTGAGACATGTCCATTATCCATAATTCCATATCTTGTTTTCTGCTACTAACCTGAGTGCATTTCTTTGTTCTAGATCTTCTTCATGTCTTCTCTTTCTTGCCAAGGAATCTAAATTTCATTGATCACACGAGTGACCTGGGATGGAAAGAGTGAGTACCAATTAGTTTTCTGTTTTCTTCTTCGGTAAGCTTTTCTTTTTCCTATTAATTTGTTTAAAAGCAATTTTTTTTATTCAGGTTTGACAGGTTTGATAAAATTGTCGTTGACCCGAGTCTTCATCTTCACACGAATACACCACACTTCAAAAGTCTGGAAAAACGAGCAACACCAGATGCTTTCAAGCTTTTCACAGGTTCTCTTTTCCTCTCAATTTTTATGTCTTTGAATATCCCCACAGAACATTTGTCATAAAAAAGAATAAAAATCTCTGGGCATGCAATTATTTTCTACATCAAACCTACTGGGGCGAATGTGATTGCACAATTAAATTATGTCCCATAAGTTACACAAAAAAAGTTGTCCAAGAGATGCCTTGACAAGTATATTGGAACAGCAAAATACGAAAATGAAGCAAAAAATTCCGAAAACCATTACCATATCTGAAGTCCTTTGGGTCCAAGTTGTGGATCTTTTCATTTATATTAGTCCTGTTTTTAGTTTACCATTGTAACCACAAGAAGTCCGAAACTAGTCTTACTACAAGATTCAGGCATGTTCCATTGGTAACACTGCAAATAATTTAATTTCATTTCCTTTTTGATCCAGGTTCTCCTTGGGTGATTCTAAGCAGACCTTTCGTGGAGCACTGCATTCACAGCTGGGATAACCTCCCCAGAAAGCTCCTAATGTATTTTGCCAATGTTGCCTATGCCATGGAATCATACTTTCACACGGTGATCTGCAATTCTCCTGAATTCCAGAACACCACCATCAACAATGATCTTAGGTACTTTCTTTGGAACGATCCGCCGAAGCTTGACCCCCTCTTCCTCAACCAATCTCATTTCAAGGGCATGATGAGTAGTGGAGCTGCCTTTGCAAGGCAATTCATGGAAGACGATGCCGTACTTCAGAGGATCGACAAAAAAATACTGAAACGCTCATTAAATGGAGTTGTTCGCGGGAAGTGGTGCTCCGGCATTCCGGTGAACCAGACAGGGGACAATTTCGATAAGTGCTCGAGCTGGGACAACGTCAATAGTGTCAAGCTAGGGAAAGCAGGTAAAAAGCTGATGAACTTAGTAGCAGAGCTTGTTTCAGAGGAGAAAGTGCATGTGAACCAGTGTAGATTTTAATGAGGTTGATCACTTGATCTCATTGCAAGCTTATAGTTTCTGAGGTGAGTTATGGCATTGGATCAGGTTTTAGATGGTTCTCATGATGATCTTATGAGGTACAGATGACTTTTTTCTTTCCGGTAACAATGTGTTGTGTATGTATACGACTAGTCTAATTTTTGAGTTACTACAGTACAATACAATAGGAGGAGCAGTAAATATTTGGAGTATGTAAACATTGGTTGTTCCAGAGAGGACCCAATCTTAGTTGGATTCTCCCATGATTTATTTGTCTACTGGATGGTATCAATATACTCTAAAAACTTCATAGGAGATGTCTTTTTCTATGTGCTGCTTGCTCTATTGTGTTTGAAATAATTACTGCTGTAATATTTACTATTTAGTGGCCAATATTATAAGTCACCCTCAAATAGTATTAAAAAATTCACATTTCACTCTAGAATCTTGGGTCGTGTCATACTTGAATATACTTCGAAAGACAAGCCAGCTCCACTAACATCTCTAACGTCATTAATATATCCTCAACAGTCAACAAAGGATACTAAAGTCTATGTACTCCATACACCAAATTATTTAATTGATTATCAAAATACCCCTGTCCATTTCTTCTGGTTTCTTTCTCAAAGCAGTGGTAACGGCGGCCGTGGCAATGACAACGGCGGTGGTGGTGGTGATGGTAGTGGCGGTGTCGATGGCGATGGGTGGTGATGGTTGTAATGAAGATGGTGCTAGATGAAACCTGAATTTGAGGATCTTTTGATCAAAAGTAAAAGCCCAAAATGAACTATTTTGCTTAAGGGCATGTTTGGTTGATGGGTGAACTTAGAGTCACTTTCTAGAGTGTATACTATTGCAGAGTGAAATCATGTGAAGTGGCATGTCAGTTTTTACTGTTTGATTGGTGCTGGAGTGGAGACTAAGTTGACTGACTTCTAAACTTTTGCTATTTGATTGCTGCTGGATTTTTGAACTTTCTAATATTTGATTGATGATGAGAATGAGGATATAGTCACCCTTGACTTTCTAAAAAATAAAGACCACTCGCTCAACCAATGACACCTGACTTTAAAGTTTAACAATAAAAGTTTGATGTTACTAAAATTTAGTCCCATTTGTGGCAGAAAGTTAAAGAAAAGCATCATGTAAATTTAACAACAATAAAAATATGAACCCATGCCAACAATATCGACTAATTTCCATACCAAAATGACCTAGCAACAAGTATATTACATATGCCCTCTAATCGGTAGTGAGATACTAATTAATTAATCTATTTCATCGGTATTATTCAATCAAATGACTAAATCAACCAATCGATGCATCATCACTAATTCAATCATTGGTATATTCAATCGATAGATTTACACTGATTGATTAATCTAATCCATCGATATTGTTCTATCGATGGACTATATCAATCAATCAGTATCTCACTGTCGATTCGAGCACATATCCGATAACACATTCTGTGGCCATATACATGTTTCAGACACTACCAAAATTAGGCAACTAGCATACCTACACACCTCTTGCTTTCTTCGGTAATTAACCAACAACCACGATACATTTTTCCGAAAACACCCCTCTTTAATTCCAAAATAACTAAAATTTTCCATTAGAAAATGGAACTAAAGTAGCATCTTAAGTTGAAGAAGAAGCCTGAATTTTTATTTATTTAAATAAATCCCACAATTGCCAACTCAGCTACTCTCCGCTGTCCGCCCACCCCTCCTCTTCCTCCACCACCACCACCGCCGCCTCGGCGGCGCCTCCTCGCGCCCGCGCCGCGCGTGCGATCCGCGACTCGGCGACCACGATGACCCTCGCTGGCACTCGCGAGCAGGCCTCTAGGCTCTTCAGCGCCTCCTCGCACGTGCCCCCGCCCTTCCCCTCACCGGTGCAGCCGCCGCAGAGCTTGATGGCGAACCAGAGCGCCCCTGCGAGCTCCGCCTTGGGAGGCAATCCCGCCATTTCCCTCCCGCACGCGCTTAGCATGCGCACCGCCACCGCCGCGCATCTTCCCGTGCTCCTTAGCCCCATGCGGCGCCCCCACCGCTCCATCGCCGCCTCCTTCCGCCTGCATGTCGTCGGAGAAAAGCGAATCGCAGCCGCGCTCCCCCGTTTGCTGCGAGATCGGCATCGGATGGCATAGGACTTCCCCGGCGCCGCCGCAAAGGACTCGGCGGAGGAGATGCAGGAGGAGGATGAGGAAGAGGACGGGGACGTAGCCATGGGCGACGAGTCAGAGCAGGAGGGACAGAGCGAAACTAACCGCGCAGCAGCAGCGCCGGAGACGCGGGGGGCGTCATCCAGAGAGCCGCAGGCGGCGCAGGCTAGGCTACGGAGGTGGCGCGCCACCAGGAAGTTAGCGCCGTGGACACGAGCGTCGCACGTCCAGCAGAGGAACGCCCCGTCCGCGCCGCAGTACACCGCCGCATCTCCCCCGCACAGCTCGCACCGCCGGCGATCCTCCTTCATCTCCCAAAGCTCGCAGGTATACCACGACTCCCAACCCCAGCTCCCCCGAATACCGCTTTCAACCTCGATAGACAGTTTTCAAGGCGTCGCAGTGGTTTTTCGGAAACCCGAAACCCGATGGCGGTTTTAGGAAACCAGCGGTGGCGCTTAGAGCAATGGGAGTAGAACGAAGTCGAGCTGAGGCTTTTTATATCCAAATATCCCTCCTGATTAAAATATCAACTAAAATAAATAATAATTCTATAACTAGCTAGAGATTAAAATAAAAAAAAGGAATTAAAAATGGTTGTGAAAATATAATAGAAAAGGATGGGCCTCACCTTTGGTTTCGTAGAACCATCCTTGTCCACATACCTCGTCCCCCTCGAACTGCTCACTTTATTACATTCCCTCCTTTGAGATTAGTGTTCGTCTAACAATATCTTCTTTGAGATTAGTGTTCGTGTTTGGAATAATAGCGGGGTTACGTGATAGACAACCTGGGTTTGATTCCCTGACGTGTCACCATGTTGTCTAGTATGGTGAGAAGTTTCCGAACTCTCAGGCGGTGGCCACACCCGAAATATCCTGGTTGAGTCCTCCGCACTTAAGGACACGTGGCGCGTCAATAGGGGTCGAATTTTGTGACCAAAATGCCCTCGCTTGATCCCACACAACAATGCGCTTTATTGGAATAAGGAGGGTAAAAGAGGGACCTTAGTGTATGTACGGGCCTCGCTCGGCCAATCGCAGCCACTAGTTTAATCGCCAGGTTATAAGCCTGCGTCAGATCGACATTTGTCCTTCGAGGTGTGTGCTCAGGTATCTCCCACGTGTAAAGGCTCAGGCCTCCTTGGACCGTGTGGTAAAGGGACATGCTATCTCGGGTTACGGGCTATCGGATTAGAAAAATTGGGATAATAAATGAGATTAGATTAAAATATTTTTAATAAAAAATAATAATAATACAAATCAGAGTGAAGTTAAATAAAAATAAAATAAATAATATCTTTATTTTTTAAAATACTCGTCTTAACTGTTATTATTCTTATTTCATTAACCTTGTTCTGTTTGGAATAAGCCGGGAATAAGACGGGTCATCCGTCTTAATCCCACACCAAATAAGGCTTTAATAGCTGTCTAGGGGACTGGTTCGCGTTAAGCGTTGGTTACGGTACTACCCCGGGTACGGTTACTCGCGTAGGCCAACCGTCCTTTAGGCGGGTGAGCGGTAATCGTATCATAGGCGTAAGCCGATCGCTAATATTACGGCGAGATTTTTAGGCGCGAGGATAGCGGCCCGTTGCGACAGTACGTACGCCTCGGGATTCGTCGCTGGATCGTCGCGATTCGGGCGCGACCGCGTAACTGATGGATCTTTCTAGCTTAGATGACCGTTTCCAACTTAAAAGTGTGCGTATTTAGGACCACAGGGTAATTGCTATAGTCGTACTACAAGGAAACGCCACGATCCACGAATAGGGTTGCTGTAGTCGTACTACAAGGAAACACCACGCATAGGGGGGCTATTTTGATTGGAAGCTACGCATCCCCATTGGTGACTGGAGTTTTGAGGTGCAGATAGGAGCCAGAAGGGAGAGGAGAAGAGCCACCAGTGAGAAAGATTTGGTGCACCAATTATGTGACTGTGATGTGCTATAGTTTGTGGCTCTTGTTGTATGTCTTCACTTTTAATGAGGAATAAGTTAGTCATATACTACTATTTAGTTTAAAAAGGAATCTTGTTAATATGATTAATTAATTGTAATAAAATTGTGAAAAAGGAATCTTTGTTACCAACCCCATCTCAATAACCGCCCAATAACTTCCTCCCACTAACTCCCCCTCAACCTAGAATTATCATGTCACATAAGTATCATATAGGCTCCACCTATGACATTCTCTCGTCACGTAGGACATTAGAAGTTTTACTTATTACTATAGCATCATATAAGGATGATTTTGGACGGACATCACTTTATTTACTCTATACACCCAGATCACTTAATACATCGCAGTGAAGTTTTTAAAGTTTCATATTCTACTTTCCGCACTACAACAAATCTTATATTAAAATATGGCAATATGTTAGGAAGAGGATATGACAAATGGTATTTAATTAGCACCAGTTGATCTTGTTGGACAATGGTTGTCTTCAAAGATGTGTATTAAAATATGGTAATATGTTAGGAAGAGGATATGCCAAATGGTATTTAATTAGCACCAGTTGATCTTGTTGGACAATGGTTGTCTTCAAAGATGTGTATTAAAATATGGCAATATGTTAGGAAGAGGATATGACAATATGGTATTTAATTAGCATCAGTTGATCACCCCACTCGGTGGTCTTATCTTCGTACCAGCACGAGATGACGCTGATTGCTTCAGCTTTCAGCAACAGTGGATGCATCGAGCAGGTCGCGTGGAATAGTAATTAAGGGCACCAGGTGGACGGCCATTCTTCACTGCAGGGTGGTTCAGCAAGAGGCCGGCCCTGAAACTTGGCCACAGCCCACAGGTATCGAATTAATCAATGAGAAAGCTTGAGTTTCCAAACCTCTTGGAGAGGTTCATCTCCTCTTCGTCTCTGTCCCTTACGCCTTACGCCTGCTCGGGAAGAAGCAGCTGCAACATCCAGGATGCTGCTCCTTGGAGCGCGGGGGATCGAAGCCATAGAGTGCAACACGGCGGAACAAGCAGCCGGTGCCCACATAGACCGGTCCCTGAAGACCATCAAGAGCATGCATGTTGCCATCAAAGAAGACAGTATTGTGGTTGGCGTACCGGTCAGATGGGTCAGTGCCTTCGAACCGCTGAGGGAACTGGACGTAACACAGGCGATCGCCACCGCGATCCATCATGAAGCACATGCGCTCACGGAAGGCCTGGGAGTTGTAGACGTAGTGATCACAGTCAAGGTTGAGAATGAAGGGACCATTCCACATTATGGCTGAGGCACGAACGAGGGGGCGTTTCATGGCACCTGCCTTCTTTTTTTTAATACTCTATGGTTTAAAAGGCCTAACCATCATCTCAATTCTCTTAGAACAGAACCAACAAAGAACAAAGCTTTTTTAGGATTGATTTCTATGCATCAATTAACCTGCGAGGCTTATAAGATGTCAAATTCTCACATCACGGAATTCTCTTCTACAAATGCAGATTGCCAGCAACTATACAGGGTTATCTAGATGCTATTGGTCCAGTGATTCAACCACCAAACAATAGAACAATAGCATTTAACATTTCAAGGACCAATCTTATGATCTGACAAAGGATTGGATATAGATTGAGCAATGCTTGTTTACCTTAAAGAGGTGAAGGGCAAATATATCAGCTAGTAGGAAGGCAATGTGCCAGCCTACATTCTTTTTATTGTCGCTGATGGCTTCTTTAAGCCCTACCATGCATCACCAATATAGCCCAAAGATTCTTTATGTATTGAGATTTGACATATGATGGAAATGAGAGAAATATAAAGAGGATGGTCGCAAAACTTTAAGAGATCATATGGAACAAGAAAACGATGATACTGAATAATTCCGGAATTCATGGTCCGATATATTCCTAGAGAGGAGAATACTCGGACAGATTGGGTGGCCAAGATGGCCTTACAACTAACTAATGTATTTGATAGGGAAGAGGGGACTAGAGGTATGTCCCTAGTGTCTCTCGTGGTATGTAATCTCCCCAATGGAGAACCTACCCTTTCGGCTTAATTGTTAAAAAAAAAAAAGACGGGGGCTGCTTTGATTGCCCTTGCCAGGAAGATAATGCTGGAACGTGCAGAAAATGAAAGCAGAAAGAACTAAATGTAAAACTGATCTGTTGCCTGAAAAAATGGCAACCACTGTTCAATTGGTTATTTGGTCACCCTTGCTTTAGCCCTGTCCTTGTAGCGCTCTCTTCGTATTGAGGAGGCTTGAAGTCCTATTTACCAGGAGCTGAGCCAACTTGCTGCCTGGCCAGGCGAGTACATTCAACAAATGCTTTCACTGCTTGAGCGCATCTTAGGGGTTCTTCAGCATGTTCCTTGTAGCATTCGACACAAGCCTGTTTCTGAGCTATGCAGGGCATGGGCTTCTGGTAGGGCAACTTGAACTCCTTGTTGCGGAGGTCCTTAGCTCTCTGAGTAAGCTCCTGAACCATGTTACCCTCCTGCTTCTCCAACTTCTCTAGGACCCTTTCACTCTCTTGTAAAACGGATCTGATAGCTTCCAGTTCAGCATTTGCTTGTGAAGGTGGAGGAGGCGGCGGCGGCAGCGGTGGAGGCAAGAACATAGGCGGTTGAATGGGCCATCCACCAGTAGGTACAGTATTCTTTGGCATGGGTGGCTCAACTGGCTTCGTGGTGCTCTGAGGTCGATGAGACTCCCTGGAAATCTTTGGCTTGGGTTTCTTTGTTTTCTTTTTCGGCTTCTCACCATCACTGGCGAGTCGGTTGACTAACTTGGAGCTTATCTGGATTGTGTATGAATCCCCCATTTTAGCACTTAGCAGTCTGCAAAAACAATCCAAACATCATATGAGTTGACAAAAACAAAACCTTTCCTTTAATCACAAGAGGCAAGCAAATGAAGGGTTCTGAATCTTCTGATTCAGATAAGAGTACGGGAAAATGAAAGTACAATAACATAAGATTCTTTGAAGGATGTCCTCTCCAGTACCATGAGGAAAGCATCAAGAGGCAAAAAATAGAAGGATATGATCCCATATTCATTTTGAGGCATTGGACATACCAAGCCATTGAACAAATTTCAATTTGTTTTCCCCACAACACATTCTAACATGAAATACAAACATTCAAACAATAGGATAATCCTGAATCTCACCTACAACTCCACCATTCTAGTCACATGAAGTCCAAGATATTCATGGTGTAGGGAAAGAGAAAATCTCTAAGCAAAGCAATAACTTGTATGCTAGAAATTGAAAGCCAAGTGATTAAGTACGAGAATTTTCTAGTCATTACTAGAACATGATAATCAGTTCGAACATGGAAAGTCAAATCGACTTTTATTTTGGTCTGTGAAGCCAAGGGCATCGACAATTGCATTCTCTTTCAGAAAGGAAGATTAATTAAGTTAACCCCCTTCCCAAGTCCCAACCTTCTCATAATAGTCTGCAGGAGGAAGTTACCATGGTTCAGTCATGCCATATCATGGTCTAATAAAAGGCTCCTTTATCCTTGATCAAAGCTTTTACAGTAAATTCTCAGTTTCTAGATTGCTGACTTGAAGCTAAGATGAACTCTCACTAAAAGAAGCCTAAGCTTCCAAATCTGAAGATCCACCAAATGACCAAGCTCACAACAAAAGTGGAGATGTTTTTTTTTTGTATTTTCAGTTTATTTGGATTGCTAAGCTAACAAACACTAAAAACAAATCATGATATGTGTTAGAAGGGAATGGCAAAAGAAAAATGTTAAAGGGCGCAAAATAGATTCCTTTTAAAACAAATTGTAGATTTAGACGAATCCTAATGAAAAGGTTAAAGATATTTGCAACTGAAAATGATGCCTATATAGTACAAGACAGACAAAATTCTCTAATATAAGCATTCATGTTAGAGCTCAATTAATCTAACGATAGTTACTAAGTAAGAGGATATTCATGACAGAAGCTAGCATAATTAGCATAGGGCAAGTGGGAGGTTGTGTGACATACAAACCGAACTTTCAATATCCATACAGGAAAACATGGAAAGAAGTGCTAGCACTAATAATAAAGAAAACTAGAGATGAAGAAAAAAAACAAACAGAATAAATCTAGAAGCAGCTTTGCGTAAAATATTCCAAAACTTGAATAATTACCTAGGTTACTTTGTACCTGTTTGATGTTGATTCTATGATTTTATTTCTGATTCACAATCTGCTAGATCCACCATTAGCTCAAATGCTCCTTAAATTATTTCTCATCCTCAGCCCCTCGTCCTTTACACGTATTTGGGCACATCGCTAGTATAAGTCGTATATGGCCAAACAATCTCAATCCGCAGAGAAAACCCTTATGCTCAGCAAAATAACACTCATTACTAGTTGTCTCCTCATTGCCATAACTTTAGACCTTCATAAGTCCACAACCTAGGATGTCCACATGCATGCAACATCCATTTACAATGACAAAACTAGTGTCATGCGATCTGATGCAAGTTCATCGAGTATGATATGATTCGTATAAATCCTGTTCTATGTCATCCGAACATTAGTCTACCACAAGTAAATGCGAGAATGCTCTCCGAAGTAAGCAAGTACCGAATAAATTCATTTCGATACTTTCTTTTCGCCAATCAATTCAAGATCTAGAATACATATCAATTGTGAATTAAACTAGATAGTGTCTCATCTACATATCTCCATTGTGAATTAAAAGATTTCAATTATCTTGGAGAGATCGAATACAAACCAAGAGGGTTCCGAAATCTTTCACTCCCACCACTCCGAGATCTCTAACGGGAACATAATTTCTTACGGCGCCACAAACGAATCCAAGAAACAACACTAGGGTTTGACAACTCATAGATAGAGAAGCAGCTAGATAAGAAAGAGAGGATTCCAATAGACTAGGGTTTCAATCGGACTCCAGAGATAGAGAGTAATAGATGAATACCGTACCGTCGGCGGGAGGAAGTCGCAGTGGAGGAGCCCTGCGGCCACGAGGTCGAAGAAGCCTAGCTAAGGGAACAAAGAGGAGAGTCGTCTAGAAGGAGCGAAGGGTTGTTTGTTATTCGCATAATGGGCCGCCGACTTGGGTTTGGCTGTACCGACCTTTGAGAGGGATGCGATTGTGGCGTTTTCTTTGGGCTGGAGGGAAGCCCGACGCTTTGGGCTCCGTAGAGTCGTATCTGAGTTGGATAGCGAGGATCTGGTGGGCCAAATCTGCCAGATAATACAATCGCAGGGAGGAGGCTAGGAAGCTTCTCAACATCTCATATAGATACAAGCGTCGGTCTGGGCTGGAGGTCAGTGCGGAGAAATCGAGTGTGAGATTTTCACCCTCGACCTCCCCGTGATGAAAACAGAAGTTGGTGAATACACAAGGGCCTGTTTGGATAAATGGGCCGAATTCGCTTGAATGAGGAATGGGTGGAATCCGCCTAGCGGATTTCGAAACCACCCATTGGCCAAACATGCCCTTGGTTTCTCCGAGAAGAAAGGCCTGTGGCGCTACCTGGGGTGCCAATTGATGCAAAACGTCTGTTGGTTAAAGACTTCACCTTCATCCTCGATGCAGTACAGAGCAATCTTGCTGACTGGAGAATGCCAGTAAAGGCAGAGGCCGGCAGGACTGTTCTTATCTAGTCAGTTATCCACAGTTATCCAAGCATTGCTGGCTTCCATTCCTACACCTATTTCAATTCTCAAAAAGATCAATGCACTCTCCCGTAACTTCCTTTGACAGGGCAAACGTGGAGGGATATCAATTGTTGCGTTGGAGAGAGTTTGTAAACACAAGATTCATGGAGGTCTTGGCCTCAAGGATATGGGGCGATTGCATATGGCTCTAAGGATGAAGAGGGCGGCGAAATTTTATTTTTGGAACCAAGGGACTCTGTTTGGACTGCAATATGTCGGGCCAAGTATGCTTTTCAAAACTATAATCCCTTTAAAGTATCAATGCTTTGGCGATCAATTTGCCAGGCCTCTAACATCCTAAAGTGAGGCTTACTTTGGGAACCTGGCCCCCGTAGTCGAGCCAATATCCTATACGACTAGTGGTTTGGGAATGGCCCAATGACTAGCACACCATGCTTGATTGTCATCAATGAGCAGCTGGCTGCGATGAGCGTTGGGCATATGTTCTCTGCTAACGGTACCTGGAATGTGGATCTTCTCCATTCGTTCTTCCATCAAGACATAATCGATCACATACTAGAGCTCCCCTTAAGACAGGATGAGGTTGAGCCAAGGTGGGCTGTCAATTGCTCAAGGAAGATCTCCACAACCTCATGCTACCAGTTTCTGAAAAGCCTCCTTCCAAAGAAGGACCACGAGGAAGATTTTGGTTGGTTTATGGATGAGTGTTTGGAAAGACCCCTGCTGGCCCAAGGGTTAAGACCTTCCTATGGAAAGTCCTTCATGGCAAAATCCCCTCCAGACTAGAACTCTGGAATTATCACCTAACTTCAGAGAAGAACTGTCCACGCTGCTTGATTGAGGTTGAGACTCCCGAGCATATCTTTTTGGGATGTCGATTTGCCAAAGCTGTTTGGCATGGTATATTGGATGATCGAGCACTCCAATGTCTACAGGGATGCTTTCATGAGCTGGCCAGACCATCCAAATCGAAGGAGGGTACTATATATAAGTCCTTGATTGCTTACAGTCTCTGGTGCCTATGGAGGGACATGTGCAAGGTTATATTTGGGAAGGATAACTACAATGAAAGAGAACTTACAATATCTATCTTATGGCAAGCTAGGGAGTATAACTATGCTACGACGAAGAGGGCGGTGTGGTCTCGAAGCTCTAGGTGGAAGGGTTGTAGAATTCAAGCAGACGCATCTGTTGATCTCCATCACGGAATTGCAGGGTTGGGTATCGTCTGCTCCGACGAGGATGATGTGGTACTATGGTCAAATTCATCTACAAGTCAGGTTAGCTCAGTTCCTGGATGCAATTCTGCTTGTTGTTTGTGAGAGCAACAAACGGAATTATCGGAAGCTAGTTATAGAAAGTGATTCTCTCTTTGCTGTTAATATGGTGGAGGGCCATGTTCCAACTACGCTAAATTCTTAAGTGTTGATGACCATGAATATTTGGTGGGAAACCCGGTGGTTTGAGGAGTTCTCTCTCTCCTTCATCCCCCGGGAAGATAATGATCGTGCTGACTGGCTAGCAAAGGAGGCTAGGGAAGTGTTCTTGAGTTATGTTGGCAATGATGGTGTTGGGATATGTCCCCTGCATCGGTGACCTGACTTGAGCCCCATGTTCTAATGGGATTGTAGCCCGGGGGGGTTAAAAAAAAAAAAAAAAAAAAAAAACTATACCTCTTGTGAGTGTATTCAAGCAATTATATTTCTTCGACAGATATGCCTACCTTTTGCATCTCCAAAGCATATAAAATTTTTATATGTTTAGATCTTAAGTGACCCCATATGATATTTTTATTTTTAAGTTCTTAGCTGCCAATAGCCAGTTCATGAAAGCTAGGTTGAGAATTCATGAATGCTGTCTCCTTCAACATCATTCCAAATTGTTACACTCCATGGTATTATCTGAGCAGAATTGATGCGACCCAAGTTGATTTGATATATTTTACACTGATATATGCATTTTGAAACACATGGCTTATTGCAGAGTAGCCGTATCCTTCCATTTTGGCTTCTTTTTTTCTGCATACAGAGTCAAAAGTTGTCATCAACCTATGATTCATCTTCAGAAAAAGAAAGACTAATAACTCCAGATCTCCTAAATATAAATCCCAAAACTTTGTGAACCAGATCAATATAGAGTGGTCGCCAGGCACAACCAATTCTTACACCAAGTGACACTTTTGGATGCATGCAACCAAGCTCTTGTTGATTGCCTCTTGTTTGTATCCAGTGGAGTTTCATATAACCCTGAGAATATGAGATGTAAGGTGTCTCTTTAACAGTAAAACCTGTCAATGCATGACCACAGACTATTTCAGAGCGTCAAATCAAATTGAGCGCTGACATTTAGTAAGGAATTTGCTGGAAGAACTCTATTTGCAAAATGAGCAGAAGAGGAGGAGGGTGATATAGCATCTGTGAAAATAATACTGGATAACAAAATGTCTAATGCTATTCTCCCTTATGAACCCCAGCTTGTACATTTTGTTAGTAAATCATTCCATCCAACAACAACTAATCTAATTGTTCTTTTAATCATAATCTCTTCAAGCTCTTCTTCCTAGCATCTATCTTCTTCTTATCTGCTGGAGCTTTTGCAGGGATTGCTGTTTCCTTCTTACGGACTACTGATGCTCCACTCACCGAATCTGTGGCAGGAATATTTGGATTCTGATCTTGGGTAATAGTTGTTAAAGCCTTAGATGCTGTAGAAGCAGTCAATGGTGAAGGATGCAGCGACAGCTTCCCACTAGGAAGAGAGTTCATCTGATCAACGTTCAGTGCTGTGGTGCTCTCCGAAATTGCTCCTGTCTTAGATTTGGTTTTCGGTTTCAGGGCATGAATTCCAGTGTATAGCCTGCACACCCAAGTAATCTAAGTCTTGAATCTCTTGATCAGCAATAATCAAAAGCCGGATAATACAAGCGGTGCTCTAACTTGCTGTTTTCATGTGTTCATGCAAGTAGTAAGGCACTGATAATAAAGTCGACAAAAGAAACTGACCTGGCATGCCTGGCATATTCCTCATAATTTTCCAGCAGCATCTTTCCGGCTTGTTCATTTAGTGCAGATTCAGGAAACGGTTCTATCAGCAGGCACCTGACCACCTAGGAGTGATATCAATGCCGGGAAGTTTAGTAGTCTTGATCAAAAAAAAAAAAATGAGGAACTGATTATTCTAAATTCGTCAAGAAAGGGGATAAATAAGAAGAATGAAAGTGCAAAACACATCAGCTAGACATATGCACTATTTATCTGAAAGAATCATGACAGGATGACAGATTTCTTCTTTATACGACAGTAGATGTTCGAGAGAAAAATAAAATAGAGCGATAGCCAAGAAGCCATGCCTAAATAGGTTATTGATTAGCACATAGGTAATACGAATAGACTTAACTACCAAAGCATGCATCAATCATATTAAACTTACAAGTAAGACATGCCGCAACCCAAGACTTGGATTCCAGTCCTTTTTCAGAGTGTTCACACAAATCTCACCATTTGTTGCAATATTAGGATGGAAGATTTTTGTCAGAAAATAGCCTGTAATGGAAGTAATGCAAGAGTCATAAAAATTCATACAAGAAACGAAGACTAAACTAGCGTCACAAGGTAGGTCAACAAATGAACAGACCTTTAGGGGGTGAATGAGGGAAATCATGAGATAGCAGCAGCTTCATGCGGAATATGCCATTCTCATAAGGGGTTCCAGCTGAATCCATTGGAGAGTGTATAGTTTAACAAAAATGACCTCGAACCATAAGAAATTATAGCTAATGCGATGTATGGAAGTCACATACCGGGACCCTCAATATCAGCAAATATAGTAGAAAAATCGTCATCATTAACCACGACTTTAATTCCTTCCGGTGGAGTCTCATCGAGATTCTTCAATTCCTTAGCAAGCTGTTTGATAACATTTGGGGGAAGATTTTCGTTGGTTGCCTGCAAGAGCTAACCAATCTTATAATGCCTCCTCAAAACATGCCTAGGTCTGTAAAATTGGAAGAAATGCATATCTATCCATTCTAGAAAAGTACAGGCCATATGCAAACTTCTTGTTGAAGAAGTTGTGTGTGTGTGTGAATCTTGAACGCACCATTCGTCAGCAAGTTTGAACTGGGTGAGGTTGCTATCTTCTTTTCACCGGCCAAAAGAGGATAGGAACCCAAGTTCCAATAGCCACTCACTTTGGCAGCTTTACAATAACCACTGTTCAGCAAATTATGATTGTCAAGTCTTCAATGAGCTGACACAACCTGCAGAAAACTAAAGTTGAAGTGCTTGACATTGTAGAGAACATCTACATTAAATTCCTGGATCAATTACCATCCGCACAGAAATTGCATATAGAATTAAAGATATTCAGGTATCTGTAGCCAGCAACAGTCGAGAATAAAAGAAGATAATGAACAACAAGACAAGTTTCCAGGACCTTACAATTTGACTGAAAATTATCCCCCAAGGGTTATAAGAATTTTCTTTATTCCTTACAAAATATCCCAGCTCATCATGGACGATACTTCGAATTGATATTATCCACAGCAAAAAAATAAAAGATCCAAGCGAACTACACAATGAAACCACTACTTTGTCACAATGTAATGAAATAAATTTTCTTTATTCCTTACAAAATATCCCAGCTCATCATGGACGATACTTCGAATTGATATTATCCACAGCAAAAAAATAAAAGATCCAAGCGAACTACACAATGAAACCACTACTTTGTCACAATGTAATGAAATAAATTTTCTTTATTCCTTACAAAATATCCCAGCTCATCATGGACGATATTTCAAATTGATATTATCCACAACAAAAAAATAAAAGATCCAAGCGAACTACACAATGAAACCACTACTTTGTCACAATGTAATGAAATAAATTTTCTTTATTCCTTACAAAATATCCCAGCTCATCATGGACGATACTTCGAATTGATATTATCCAAAGCAAAAAAATAAAAGATCCAAGCGAACCACACAATGAAACCACTACTTTGTCACAATGTATTGAAATAAATTTATAAACCACATCGCACTTTGCTTATCACGGAGAGAAAATACATGACATAGTAAATAGTAACAAACTTCCCTGTCCTCTTAAAAGCAGCTAGCACATTTTTCACTCCAGACATAAAACGACTCTTTCGCTCCCCATATAGGACTCCACTAGCCTCTTTATCAACTAATAATGCTGCCCATCCCCAAAATTAATGCCAAGAGATAGCTTATTGCCACCATCCACGTGGGTCACCTTAACCAGTGATCAACAGGCTCACTAACAACATGTAAGGCAAGTTCGACAAGATTTGAAGGCCTGTCCTTTTTATCTGCATTAATGCAAACCAAAGTCCTCATTAAACCACCCATATTCTCATATCATCCAGTTAGTAGCTTCAGCTACAGGAAAATCGACACCTATAGCCAAACCATGTGCTAATATTTGCTAACGAGGTCCCGAATTGTTTCACCAATGATCATTTGATCACATGGCACCAGCCCGAACTAGCTCGATTTAAAGCCCTGTATGGCTAATCATATTCAATCACAGAAAAACTGCACTTATGTCAAAATTAAAGCTTAGCGCCATGTACTGCCTTCAGCATACACCATCCAAGCATTCAATGTCAAACTCAAATAAACAAAATGCATCTACTGCATCAAAATCAAAACTTATCCTTTCTGGAACATGAAGATCCATCCTTAGTGAACAAACAGTTGGTGGGCTTGCCAAATAAAATTACTAGCCTGAGAGAAATCTAGGAACATAAAGTCCAATGCACCCACACCGACAGCTGATCAAGATTTACTATCACGCTCTTACATTAGCACTCTTGCGACTCTCTAAGTTGATCCCATAGTATTATGCCGAAAAAGCACTAAATTTCAGTGCCCCTGGGGAGATAATAGAACCAAGAAGACGCCAATCATAAGTCAGACAGACCATCACGGCAATGTAAAATAAAACCACATACATTCCTTAAGGATCACATCACCTTAAGCACGATGAACAAAAGCCACAACAAAAAAGATCATTTCTTGCATCTAGGTACGAGAAAATGCCCCAAAAATCCCAAACAACATCACCAGCAACCGGATAAACCCTAGAAAAAACCAGTCCCTCTCGGATCACAAGAAAAGAAACCAAACAACCCCACAAAATCGATAAGAAAAAAGGAAACACGGAGTTATTCCCCCAAAAAATCGCTGGTTTACTGAAAAGATTCAAACGAGATCGAGAGCAAAGAGGGATCAAATCCGCCGACTCTAACACTGGAATCTAAAGAAACGGATAGAAAGCACAGTTTATGATAGAGATTTTACCCCAGAAATGGAAGAAATGCAGTGCGAAGCGATCGATTCGCCCGCGATTTCGACTCTCTTCTATCGCCAGCAATGATTGGGGAAGGCGATGTCAGAGAGAGAGAGAGGGGGGGGGGGGATGACGTGGCTCGCTTTGAGGATACGATGGACTCGGTGGGGTTGGATCTAATAGCGGATCCCCTCAGTTCATAATGACCAAAATAGCCTTAAGTTAGAAATTTACGCCAATACCCTTTAGTGGGTTCTTTAGAGGAATCTAGTTTAGGGTATTTTAGTAATCTAAGAAACCAACATGGCGCCGTCTATCACACTGGCGTCCTTCTGGCCGAAGTCCAGATCGACGGCTGGGACCGAATGGGTTTGTAAAGACGAAAATAACCTTAACTTAGTGATGAATTACGGCTTGTGATCGAGTAATGAGTGGTAAGTTATGAGAATGTATGGCATGTTTTGACGAAACTAGCCCTGTGATTGGACCGTTGGAAGGGGTTTACGGGGCCCGCTCCCACATGGTGAAGTGGGTGAGAGGGCTTGCCGACGCTCCTGTGCTTATAATGGACCGTTGAGGCGTCGCCTAGCAGGTAGCCGTTGCGGCGCCAGCTGGATATTTTTAAATATTCAAAGGAGACAGCAACTCCGACCGGTCTCTCATCTATTGTGAGATGTCGGGTCGGGTCGGGTCACACTTATCCTCAAATATTAAAATAATTATTATTATTTTATTATAAATTCACTTATCATCGTCATTTTACTTTTTTCTACCTCGTTCTTTAACCTCATTTTTCCTGCCCATATTTCACCTTGATCCACTTTTTTTAACCCATTCCAGACACCCCCTAATTATCACAATTCCACCTACAATGATGAAGCTTGAAGGAGGGGCTCAGGAGAGACCACGACTTCAAAAGGAGAAAGAGAGAGGGGGCAGTGGAAGAGGGGTTTTGTCGGGATTGATGGAGAATGGGTCATCGGGTTAGGAGATGGTGGTGGTGGCTAGGGTTTAGGGGAGTTAGGTGGTGAGAAGGTTTTACTCACCGGCCGTGACCAGCCCTTCACTCTCTCAACCTCTCTCTCTCTCCCTCCTCCCGCTCGGCCTCGTCAACCGCCGCATCCCACCCCCACCTGGCACCACCGCCATCACCACGAGGGTAAGAAATGGCAATTGAAGCATTTTACATGAAATATGATGCATTTATATAATAAATTATTATGATGCATTTAAAATTACCCCACATTTGTTCCTAATATCATAGAATATCATTACAAAAATACCCTTTCATTCGATTTTCAATCATGTAAAATCTCACTGGGATTGTTAAATGCCTTAAATGTCCTTAGATATTAAGATTGCTACGGAAAATTGGATCAGTATACCAATACTTCGGCCTTGATGTTTAAGGATATTTAAGTTATTTCGCAGCATCTGGGTGAGATTTTGAAATAGTATTTATATGATATTGAGAGAGGATTGTATGGTGAATTGTGATGTATATAGCCAATGGGTGGTTCTAAGGGGATGTTTGGTTTGGGTGTATCATGGTGTACGATGCGATGCACCCTGATGCATCAATCCCTATTTGGTTCGCAGGCTGTATCGCGCGATGCACCCTGATACTCCAATCCATTGTTTGGTTCACACGGCACATCGCGCGACGCATGCATCACACGATACATTTTCAGTTGATTTCGTGCATCATATAAAACAACCAAAATGGGTGTTTCATATGATGCACCCTCACGCGAGCTTTCATCGACGAACCCGACACTGACCCAAAGACAAACCAAACATAATATAATAAAATTTTAATATATATATATATATATATAATTTTAATGTGAACATTATATAAATAATGTTGCATCATATGATTCAAAAGGCAAACCAAACACCATCATCAGATGATCGATGCATGCATCGTGCCCACGATACATGCATCCCACGATGCACATGCACCAACGATTCACGCAACCAAACACCCCCTAAATACACAAACTTTTTGACTCTATACATTATATTATTTAAATAATACCCTAGCTATCATCATCTCTTCTTCCCAATCTAGTGGTTTTTTTTTTGGCTAAATTTTCAATTAGTACCATGTAGTTTGACCGATATTTTTATGTGGTCCTTATATTTCAAAAAGTTGCAATACAGACCCTCACATTTAAGAATCTCTCTTATGTGGTCCGCCACGTCAGCTTCCGTCGAACGCCGGCAACCAGCTAACGGCAAACTAGCACACGTGGCCTATTTTTATCCACGTGGCCATTTTTAAATATATTTTATTTAAAAACTAGCCTAGTCAGCATCTTCTTCTCCCTCTTCTCTCTCTCTCTTCTCCCTTTCTCTCTTCCGACCAGCTCACCATCGTCCCCGATGTCGCCGTCCCACCTCCATCCCAGCTCCATCCGAGCTCGCCTCCCCGATCTCGCCGTCGCCGTCCTGATCTCGCCATCCCCGATCTCGCCGTTGCCGTCCCTCTTCTTCTCCCTCTTCTCTCTCTCTTCTCCCTCTTCTCTCTTCCGACCAGCTCCATCCGAGCTCCATCCCAGCTCCATCCGATGTCGCCGTCCCACCTCCATCCCAGCTCCATCCGAGCTCGCCTCGGATCCATCCCGCCATCGCCGTCCCGATCTCGTCGTCGTCGTCCCACCTCCATCCCAGCTCCATCCGAGCTCACCTCGGATCCATCCCGCCGTCGCCGTCCTGATCTCGTCGTCGTCGTCCCACCTCCATCCCAGCTCCATCCGAGCTCGCCTCGGATCCATCCCGACGTCCTAGAGATTGGACGAGGTGGTGATGGGTTTGGCGGCGATCTCGCCGACCCACCTCCATCCCAGCTCACCGCGGATCCTTCCCGCCATCGCCAACCCGATCTCGTTGTCGCCGTCCTGGCTTTGATGTACCGCAAGATGCACAACTCCCAGCATCGAAGGCGTCATGGAGCTCCCTTGGTTCAAGAGGTCTCTCAACATCGACTCCCAGCTCTGCCTCTTGGAATCGGTGGCACCCAACTACGAAACCCTCGGGGCTCCGCTGATTTCTCGATCTCCTGGATTGGATCTATCGGGGCTGTTCGACGGAGGAAGCAAGCGGGAGCAAAGATTCACCTCGACCGCGGCGGTGGGCAGGATACTGGAGAAGATCGGCGAGGCCGGCGGGAAGCTCGGGTACACATTGCAGAGGAGGAAAGAAGGGGCCGTCGGGATGGGGAAATGGGGCTCCATGTTGACGGTGGAGGTACTGGAGGTGGCGTCTCCGCTCCTGCTGGTGGACGTCGGCGGCGGCAGCGCGAGTGACGGCGAGCTGGTCGGACGGCGAGCTGGTCGGAAGAGAGAAAGGGAGAAGAGAGAGAGAAGAGGGAGAAAATGAATAAAATATGTTAAGAATGTTAAAAATGCTGACAAGGCTAGAAAATTAATAAAATATGTTAAAAATGGCCACGTGGATAAAAATAGGCCACGTGTGCTAGTTTGCCGTTAGCTGGTTGACGGCGTTCGACGGAAGCTGACGTGGCGGACCACATAAGAGATTCTTAAATGTGAGGGTCTGTATTGCAACTTTTTGAAATATAAGGACCACATAAAAATATCGGTCAAACTACATGGTACTAATTGAAAATTTAGCCTTTTTTTTTGTGGTGGTGGTGGTGGTGGTGATGGTGATGGGGACGGTGGTTGCGCCGGGATAAAGCCCAAGTCCAGCTTAAGCCCATGGGGCGGATTGGATTCGTTTATTTCCCTAGTGAAATCCGAGCCCGCTTAATTTCGGATCCGAATCAAGCGCCAGTTGCTTTGAAGCTCCAATTTGCCCTCGAGGGAGAGGGGTATAGTGGGGGTTTTGAGCCATGGAGTCCTCCGCCGGCGGTGGCGGAGCCAGCAAGCGCCGTCACGCCTCATCGGCTGGCGGAATTGGGGGAATGTCCTTCAACAAGCCTCCGCCACCACATTTAAAGCTCTCGCCTCCGTTGGAGGCCGCGTTCAGGCTCCTGTGCCCAGCGGCCAAGTCGAGAGCCATCATAGGCAAGGGCGGTGCCGTCGTCCGCCACCTCCGTGACCTCACCGGAGCCCGCATTCGCGTGTTGGACCCTGTCCCTGCAGTCCCTGAACTCGTCGTTGTCCTCATCCTCGCCCCCTCGTCTCCCAAGAAGAAGCTTGATGCCCTAGACCTCGATTTAGGCGAGGAGGAGGTGTCCCCGGCGCAGGAAGCTCTAATTAGGGTTTTCGAGAGGGTTATCAAAGCAGAGGAGGATGGAGAAGGGGTTGGAAGTGGAGAGGAGAAGGAGATTAAAGGCATGGTAGCGTGCAAGTTGCTGGCGCCGAGCAGTCAGGTGGGATGCGTACTCGGGAAAGGGGGCAAAATCGTGGAGAGGATACGGCACGAGAGCGGGGCTCAAGTTCGGGTTTTGGCCAACGAGCAGGTGCCTGCCTGCGCTCAACCTGGCGACGAGATCATCCATGTAAGTTTGAAACTTTTACCATCTTTTTGGATTAATCGATAAATCCCGAATATGATCAATTGGTTGCGAGATAATTTTAGCCTCTAGGACGATACTCTTGGGAGTATACTCCACTTGTCTGCATTGAAGTCATTTTTACTCGTAATTGTGATATTATTATGATAGTGGATCTTTGCAATACTCAGTTGTATGCAATTCATTCCTTAGCTTCACATGTTGATGGAAGTGTAATGTTTGCCATCTCTAGAGAACACCTGCCATATATAAAGAAAAACCTAGCCTGTTGTTCTCAATATATGTGATAATATATGTAGTCCATATTATCAGTATATAAGATCTGTAAATACTGATATGATTTTATTAGTATTTGCTAACATCAGTAGATGTGGCTGCTTTGAATTAACAGCAAACCTTAAAGATGGAGTTTTGTTAATTTTTCAGTCATGTTTACGAAGCTTTGGGTCCTTTTTTATTTTCCTTTATTTTTCCTACGCAGAAAAGTTTGAGTGGTTTATTTACTGACCTGTTTTATATTAATGGTCTGACTCTTGATAAGATTAACCTAACTTGGCCTTATCATGTCCAACCGTGAAATTTGTAGTAGTCCATTGAATTTACGTCGTTTTTCTCTTCATCTTTTTCTTTCATGTTATGTCCTTGTAATATCTGATTTTTATAGTTTGGCTAACCATGAATTGCTCTATGCCTAATGGTAAAATAAATTGCTCCCGGTGTTCATTATTTTTGGTATGTAATTAGCATGCATCATTCTTTTCCAGATCGAGTAGTTTCTCTTACCAAAAGGTTGCTGTTGTAAGTCTGTTGATGATGAATATACCCCTTCTCTGCCAGATAACAGGTACTTTTCCAGCTGTAAAGAATGCACTGGTGTCTATTTCATGTTGTCTTCAGGACAATCCTAGGGCTGAAGCAGCCAATTTCACAACTGTTAAACAATTCGGGGCAGCCTTTCGTGGAACTGCTCCCCCTGCTCCAGAACCTTTCTTACCATCTCCAAGGGGTTATATTCCTGGTCCTCACACTCCAGATTATCATTCAAGGGGTTTCTCAGCAAATCTATGCGTAGATATACCTACATCCAGCCATAGGAATGTTCCTGAAGAAGAGGTTACATTCAGAATCTTATGCTTAAATGATAGAGTTGGAAGCATCATTGGCAAAGCAGGTGTTATTATTCGAGCCTTACAAAGTGAAACAGGCTCCTCAATTAAGATTGTGGATCCTGTGTCTGAGTCGGATGAAAGAGTTATCATAATATCAGCACGTGAGGCAGGTTCACCTATCCTCTTTGCTCAGCAATTCATTCCTTTGTTCCAATATATTCAATGGAACTCATGTTATTAGTTTGATGAGTCTACTTTTTAAATGTTTTGTTAACCTGATTTATATTGTCGATGTTCTTTGTCCTGTGTCTTTTTTTATGGTTGAGCACAGAGTTCAGAACTGAAACATTCTCCTGCTCAAGATGCTGTTCTTCGTGTTCATGCTAGACTTAGTGATGCTGAAAAAGGAACTGCTGTTACTGCTAGGCTTCTTGTACCTGCTCAGCAGATAGGATGTTTGCTGGGCAAAGGTGGAAGTATTATTGCTGAGATGAGAAGGGCTACTGGGGCTAGTATTCGTATTTTTCTTAGGGAACAAGTTCCCAGATGTGCTCAACCTAATGACGAAGTTGTCCAGGTACTTCGTATTTTCTTTTAATGTTTTTTTAACTCACAAAACTTCTACATAGAGTGCGCGTCTAACTTTGTTGTGCATGATTTCATGTTATGGATCTTTTACAGGTCATGCAATTGATTTATCCTTTTTATGCTTGTTCTATAAGTTCCAGGATGACTTACTGCTCTCTCTACATTGTCGGCTTTTTTATGCGGCTTCCGGACATCTATTGCTCGTGTCATTGATTTATGACTTACGAAATATCTTGCTTTAAAACAATGTTTTACCTGCTCAGTGCCATATATGGCCAGATTGATCCACGACCATAGTTAATTTCAGAAATGAGAAACGGTGCTCCTTGCTATTATTGGCTATGTAGGTGCCTTTTGCCAAGAAGGAATGGGAAATATTTCATCTTTTTCATTAAAAGAGACACTAATTTTCTTCAAGAAGGGAGAAAGAAGATGATTTTGATGTACAATTGCATACGGTTTACTTGTGGCATTCAGTTTTCCTTCCAGTTTATGATTTCCCCGTGTCTTGTTACATAATAGCAATAAATATCTTGAGAAGTAAAACGGGACTGCCATGGACCTTGTGTCTTTCATTGTCGTAAGAGTCTCACTGATAGAATAATTATCTGTTTTACCCTTTTTTGGAGGTAAATGCTTTTGTGGAAGGGCTATGGTAGCTTATGTATGTGTTTTTATTGTAGGTCACTGGAAGTTTCCAGTCTGTCCAGGATGCTCTTCTGCATATTACAGGAAGGATCCGGGAAACTATTTTTCCATTGTCACATTATCCAAGTGTTGGCATGAGTTCTTACATGCCTGCAACACCTGAGATCCCCTCGCCCTCTCTTAGATCAAGAAATGAGCCAACCTCTCCTGCTGGCTACCATGCAATGGGGCTATCCCAGGGTTCTGATCATAGCCCTGGTGCCTTGCATGGCGTACAACGACGTCCTTTTCCCCCGCATGGTGTGGATCAACTTGGTCCTTTGGGGTCTGACCGAGCACTGTTTTCTTATAGTGGTGAAACTGCAGGGTTTCACCAACCATTTGATCGTCCTTCCTCACCAAGATCATGGGCTTCACAGGTAGGCTAATTGGTAGCTATAAAGTGTAACGCACTTGTGGTAGTTTTGGACTATGCTTTGGATTTGATTTTGATGCTATACGACTTCCTATGTATGTCATGTAGATGGCAGATGAAATTAGCTGTTAATATGAGATCTTGTTTTTCTATGACACATATCATGTGTCATGCAAGAACATGAATTTGGAAGTTTGTAAATGATATAATCTAGAGCATGCCAAGTTTCTCCGAGGGCTAGTGATCCAAATTTAGAGATACCAGCACTCTGATACATTCAGTTTACATTTGTCATGTAGAAGCTCATTAATTTCTCTTTTTTTATAGCACAAAGTCGATGTCTATACTGGTTTGTTGACTCGGCATTGGAGTGATAATATGCAACAATTGGGGTATAAAAGCTAAAAAGATCATCTTTTGAATTATCGTTAAACATTGAAAACCTGTGTAGAGCATATATAGAAGCAATAAAGTTGGGACCATAGGTTATTTGCAAAACTATCTTGCGGTCATGTATAAAAGTTCTTCGCCTTTGTAAACATGTTAAAACATTCATTTTCTGCAGAGTACAAGCAGTGGCACTCCCAGAGGAATTCCAGACACAGGAAATTTTGGTAGTGCAGTAGGAAGGTAGAGTTTGTTTTTAACTTCGGCTCTTTATCTATGAATCTGGCAATTTGACCGTTTTAATGTATTTGTTGCACAGTGGAAGTTTGAAAGCTTTCCCCCTAAACACAACGATCAATGTTGTAGTTCCTAAGCAACTATTGCAATTTGTTTATGGTGAAGATGGCAGTAACCTCGCTGATATCATAGAGGTATCTCAGAATCTGTCCTTAATTTCCCATGTTCTTGGACAAATTTATTTCTAATGTTTTTTATACTTGTCTGTTTTGGTAGCTAGTCTCTATTGGGGTTCTGATTTCTCGGAGCTCTCGAATGATAGCATGTCTAAAACAATGGCTTGTTCAATTTTTAGGTATCAGGTGCCAAAGTCACAATTCAAGATCCCAACTCCGGGGCGACCGAAGGAGCGGTTATCATATCTGGAACACCTCATCAGACTCGAACTGCCCAAGCCCTTCTTCATGCCTTCATCCAATGTGGAAAAACATCATCCCAATAATAGTATGCGACTTCTTCCATTGGAAGCACTTTCTCCTCTTATATAAAATTCTCCATCTTAACTGTTAAATCTCTATTTCATTCTTTTCATGTCTTTGCAGGTTTTCCACGGATTTAAGTCAAACTCTCCCTCTATATCAATACTGATGTTAGAATATCAGGTTACAAAAATCAGCCAAAGGTGCAAAATTTGATTGTTCCGGCTTGAAGAAATAAGAGAGTCCCAAGGATGTAAAATATACTGGAAAATCATGTACTTTTCATCTTGCATCAGAATGGAAGCAGGAATTGAAATGGAAGCAGGAATTGAAATGGATGTTTCAGTGTTTTTTTGACAGAATGGAAGCAGGAATTGAAATGGATTGTACATTGTTATGAAAAATATCAATAATCCTATGTGGTTCCATTTCTTTCTGAATTCTAAGCCTTGTATTTTTGTGTCTATAATTATATCAGGTCAGCCATGATATTTTTATCTCTCTTGGAACAGAATTAAGTTGATCTGCTGCTCAAAACAGTAACCCAGTTGGGCTTTTTCGTAATTTTATGGAGAATAGTGTATGATGCTCCCGTGCTCCGCGGTACATTGTTACGTCCTTTCATGATATCGATCGGGTGGCATTACTCTGACGTCAACAAGACCCCCGTGTCTGACTCCCCTTCCTCTCTCTCTCTCTCTCTCTCTCTCTCGTGTCGTGGATCCAGATCTCGAGAAACATAGGGTTAGGGTTTCCTTTTTCGTCCCCAAATTGATCCCGGATTCAATCGATTCCTTCCTAAATTCCTCGATCCAATGCGGATCGCGTGTCGGATTTTTCTGGTTCTTGCCTTCCACCTCGATTGATCCATCCCCGACATCTTATAGTTCGCCTCGAATTTTTCGTCTCCTTGGTTCGAAGTAGCCATAGATAGGTACCTGCATAGATAGTTAAGAAGAGGCAGGTGGAGATGGGGGAGAACCCTAGCCAAGGCTCGGAGGTGAAGCCGGGGCCGGAGGGGATCTACGCGGGGCGCCGGGAGGCGGCGTCGCAGATCGAAGCGGCGGACGCAGCCCATGCGGTGCAACACTATAGTCACGAGCAGGCGCAGCCCCACCACCACCACCTCAATGGGATGGATGAGGACCAGGACGCGGCGGGGGAGAGCGAAGGGGGGATGGAGGGGGACCCCCACGACCCCGCTAATATCGGGGATCCTCACGGGGTCATCACCACCCACGCCGGCGGGAACCAGCTCACTCTCTCGTTCCAGGGAGAGGTCTACATTTTCGACTCTGTCTCCCCAGAAAAGGTTTCTTTTTTATGCACAATTCACATAATTTTCTTTATCTTTCTTTGATTTTATTAGTTATGCATTACATTACGAAGGATTAAAATCTTCCAGTCTTTAGCACCTTGTCTATACTCTTGTTGACGAATTGTCAAATCAAAGTTTTCATGTAATTTTTCTTTGTCCACTTCCGCTTTGTACTAAGAATTCTTTCCGTTGATACGTTTTCCATAGATAAGTACCCGTTTATATTCAACTTTATGCTGAGGATTATGTGATTGTATGGTTATATGCATTACAAACTTGTTGAGGTCATTCCTGTTTTTTATCATTATCTCATATTAAAGAGTGAATTGACTCCGTTTATCATATGGCCATTCTGAAGAATCTCAATCGCTGAGCTGGTTGGATTGTAATCTTGTTATCGTGTCGCATAGGTTCAAGCAGTACTTTTGTTATTAGGAGGGCGGGAAATAAGCACTGGACTGGCTCCTTTCCCATCGGCTTCAAGTCAGCATGGGAGGGTAATGTTGGCATCTTATTTTGGGCAAAAACAATTTGGGCGGTGTGATGATGGCTGATGTTTTACATTGTTGATTGTTTACAGCGATCGAATTTCCCACATAGAGTTGCTTCATTGATGAGGTTCCGTGAGAAGAGGAAAGAAAGGAATTTTGATAAGAAGATTCGCTATACAGTTCGGAAGGAAGTTGCTCTAAGGTAACGAGCATATCCATCCACAATGCTACTTTAATGAACTGAACTGCCACTTTTGGCATTCAAAATACTTCCACTTGCTAGACTGAGAGAAGAATTTCCATATATAGAAACAACCAGGGAAAGTTTTGGGCGTCAGACCATAACTGCCGTGTAGATGTGTGAGCAAATTATTTCTAGTTAAATCTAAATTCAAAGGACATTTGAGTATAGATATATCTTGATGTATAAGATACCCTTGAAAATTACAATGTATTATGCTCATATAGGACCAATAATATTGAATTGATTTATGTACTTAACCTTTCTGCTCCCAACCTTTCTGCTCCTGTGTGATTTTAGAATGCAAAGGAACAAGGGGCAGTTTACATCGTCCAAGTCGAAACCCGAAGATGCACCATCAGGTGTTACGAGTTGGGATGCCACACAGCATTGGGGTGACATAGAAGGCCGTCCCCAAGCAGCAGCATCGTAAGTTTCCAAAGGTTAAATCACTTTGGCTTCAAAGCCACTTTGTATTGAATTGCTGCCCCTCCTGTTCTGATAGTACCTTTAAATTTTCAGTTGCCATCACTGTGGCATCAGTGCAAAGTCTACTCCAATGATGCGTCGTGGACCTGATGGGCCAAGGACCTTGTGCAATGCTTGTGGACTTATGTGGGCTAACAAGGTATATTCGTTGTACTTGATCTTTGTTGCACCTATATTTGCTTCATTCACCTGAATTAAAACTGAATGTTGTGCTTGTTTCAGTAACATGTACTTCCCTTCCCTTTTATTCCTCAATAATTTTGAAGTTCTATTCTCTCCTTGAAGTACATGGAGTTTGAGAACTACCACAAATTTCTTCTGTAACCCATAAACCTGATTCACTTATGTAGGTTTTCGATTATACTTATTTAGGCTTACGGTTACACATTTTGTAGTATTGCTATCTGATTTGTGCCTAATTTCTTATACCAAGCACAAGGCGTTTTTTTGGTGAGGTCTAAATCCTTGTTGCCTATTAGTCCTTACATTTAAGGAGATCCATTGAACATTTTGGACAATAGTTTAGTTGTGATTCGAGTGATAAATGTGATGCTAAAGCTTGAATGGTGTCAGTAGTTGGTATTCTTCATTGAAAAGAAAAAGGAATGAGCATGTTGTTAGGTCATGACAAGGTGAAGGAGAGGAGTAAATCAATCGATGCATGGCAACCAGGCATGATTATTAGGATGAAAATAAGGCTGGAGAAATGTGGGACATGATTACAGGACTTGAAAATTATCCAGACACTTGAGCTTGTTGTCACAGACTTGGAGTTTGGCTCGAACATCTTGGTACCAAGACCAATGTGAGAAATGAGTGTATTGTATCCAATATAAGCATATTAGCTAGGAATCAAAAGAGAGAAAAAGCAACAGACTCTATAAGTTTTCAGTTTTAATACAAACCATGCCAAGTCATTCATTAATGGATTTCAAAGTGGGAGTTCCTTGACATATAAATAACAAGATCAATAGCTCGAAATTGCTGTCAAGCGTCCTGTATAACTGACTTATAGTTGGCACTTGACCTTGGTGTTCTTGAGAAGTTAGCATTCCACCTTTGTTGTTGGCATGTGTAATCAGCTGTAGGGGTGACTTTGATTCCTCAACTGGGTCAAGCTCCTGTGTCTTGTCAATGTGCTTGGAGGGGTTATCTCATCTCTTTTAAGTAAGAATGAGCTTTCGAAATTGGAGCAAAACATGTCAGCACGCTAGATTTGGGATTACTGTCCTTCTGACATCATGGGAAGGATCCATACTGTGTTCTTGTTCTTTGAAATGTCAATTCATACTTGATCGTCTCAATTATAGTCTGGTGTATGATGTATCCGCAATCTGAACCCTGCAGGGAACAATGAGGGATCTTTCAAAGAATCCACCTGTACCTATTCAGAGCATTATGGCAGGGCCAAAGGCAGGGGTAAGTTGCTAAAAATTTTCCAAACCTATTCTCTCGACGTGGCTTCTTTTACTTGCTTGATTGGCATGCCCCATTGGATCATGATCCAATTATTTCTGCTTTCCCTTGAATTTTTGTCCAGGATACAGCTCCCACCACCGAAGCTGGAAACGAGCAGCCCCCAGCAATCACAGCCAATGGTCACGTCTAATCCCGAGTGATGTCCGTGGTCTCGGCTCTTGGAATCCTGCCTGCGGAGGATGTTGATTGTTCTCGGTTGCTCATCCTGGTTGACTTGTCAAGTTCTTGTAATATCCATCAATACATCCATGTATCATATCATGAGAGTTTTTAGATCTTGTTTGTGTTCGAATCCCTACCTAGTGTCTGCAAATATATGGAAAATTTCACCTGGTACCTATAGTTTGTACTCGATGATCAATCTTTTTTAGCCCCAGAGAGATGGTTATATGGTTATAATAAGTGGAGATTTAAAGTTTGGAAATCGAAAGATTAAGATCTTAAGAACAAAAAAAAGGAAAAGATAGGGGAAAAAAGGAAGGAAAAAAAAAGAAGGAAAAAAAAGGAGTTAAAATGTATCACAGGGAAGCTATTTAGCAACCTGAGTAGTCGGTAGTGGTCAACATTACCTGGGTATCGTTGGACTTTCCTGAGTAATCTGGACCACGTCAGCATTCATAGGTAAAACACGGGAGTGGATCGAATGGAATTATATAGATCACTTGACTGAAAACGCGGCAGGCGAGGTAGTCGCCGGCTTTTTCCCCGTCCCTCTCCCGCCGTGAGAGTGACGACGTGAATCTGAGGAGGAGATCTGGAGTTGAGTGACTTGGGGATTAGGGTTAGGGTTCTGGCGGAGGGGAGCGGTGGAGATGGGGCGGAGCAGGGCGTCTTCGTCCTCTTCCTCGTCGTCCAGCCGATGGCGGTGGCTCCGGCCGTCGTACTACTTGAAGCGGCCCCAGCGGCTTGCCTTGGTCTTCATCGCCTTCGTCGTTGTCACCTTCGTTGTTTGGGATCGCCAGTCCCTCGTCCGTGAGCACGAGGCACGTTCTTCCCCTCTCCTCCCTGATCTCTTAGCTTGTTCCATTTCAAAGCTTTTATTCTTTCTAGTGAAAATACCCCCTTTCTGGAGGGTGGATATCCAGTTGAGGAACGATCTGTAGGTCACTCGTTGATCTAGTAGCAAAATTCAAAAGAGGTCGCAAGAAAAAAGATGAAATTTTCAGGAGGTTTCCTGTATGATCTATAATTTATGGAGCTGAGAAAGCTACTTCCTTTGCTCCGAAGCACTTACGTCGTACTGTTGTTTTTAGAACAAATCGAATATTTATCTTGGTCAGAAGTATGAGAGTGGGAAAACAAAAATTTTATGAAAAACACTGGACATTTGAAGAATGTCATCATTTGAAAGGAATTTGCAAATGTTATATGTTGTGCATTCGTGGTGAGATAGTAATATGTATGTGTTGACGGTGGCACGAAAACAAGAATGCTGTTTTGTTACTGCAATTATATTGAAAGTTCCAAAAGGTGAGGTCATATTAGGCTCTTTGCATTTTTCAGATATTTGGTGAGTTAGTTAGTGTGGTTAAATTGTAATATGGCTCTTTACCTGAATGTCTCAGTAAGGACCTAGAACCTCAGCAAAAACTGAGTAGTTGAATCTCGTCTTTATTCTGGTGAAGGAGAATTGTTACTTGGTTTAATATTTACTTAAATGCAGGGAGAGATTTCCAAATTGCATGAAACGTTGAATCACCTGCAAGATCAGGTACTTCAATTTTATCATATTGCAACGTGAATAATCTAGTGTAAGTTATATTCTGTGGTTACAAACCGCATTTTAATTTGCAAATCAGAATCTTGTTAATTTTTACCGGACTTCTAATTCAGTTTGATTTGACCCATCCTCTCTGAATGTCTGTCCTTTACTTCTAGTTGGAAAAACTAGGAATAAAAACTGGCAATGCAGGTGAGAAAATGACTCAAGGTAAAGCTAAAATGAACAAGGATCTTGAGGACATTGATCCTATTGACAAACAACGCAGAGAAAAAGTGAGAGAGGCTATGCTTCATGCATGGAATTCCTACGAAAAGTATGCTTGGGGCCAAGACGAACTTCAGGTCTGTTATAACTCATGAAACTTAAGGTTCAAAAATTTTATGTTTTCTTCTAATATGTCCTTTTATCCTTTCAAAGTTGTTTCAGTATGAAAATGCAGAAGGCGTCATGTTAATTGCTTTCTTTTTTGGTCAGCCAAGTTCAAAGAATGGCATCAATAGTTTTGGTGGTCTTGGAGCAACCCTTGTGGATTCGCTGGATACTCTGTACATAATGGGCCTTGAGGATCAGTTCCAGAAAGCTAGAGAGTGAGTTTTTGCCTTTCTATGTAAAAAGTTCTTTCATAGTCTTCAGATGTTAAACCTTTTTATCTATACAAAGTTATCTGGCATGATTGCACAATTGTATATGGTTTTCAATATGAAACTGATTACCTTAATTAGCAGTTCTCGTGTAAGCTCTTCTCAATGAAGTCGAAAGTAAAAGGATTCTGTTTTTATGAACTTGTTAAGATAGATGCAGAGAATATGACTTTGTTCTAATGGTAACCTTATTGGTTTAATTCTTGTTATCATCTGATGGCAGGTGGGTGGCGACCTCCTTAGATTTCAACAAGGACTATGACGCAAGTGTTTTTGAGACAACGATAAGGTTGCATTATAAGGTTTAGATTAAAGAGTTTTTGCTTTTTTTAAGTAGAGAATATATTCACATGAGAATGGACTGCAATATTAGGTAAGACAGCTGGCTCTGCCGCTTGCTTTGGTTAGGTAATATGAGTGTATGCTGTGAAAGGTTCCCCTTTTATCATCTTAAATGCTTACTCATAATTATTTCTCTTCATCTACATTGGATTCAGAGTTGTTGGAGGCCTTCTTAGTGCTTATGATCTCTCCGGTGACAAAGTTTTTCTCGAAAAGGCTAAAGACATTGCTGATAGGTTGCTTCCTGCCTGGGATACAGCTTCAGGAATTCCCTACAACACAATCAACTTGGCTCATGGCAATCCACGTAATCCTGGATGGACAGGGGTAATCTGATTTCACTTTGAATACCCTTTGCGTTTTTATGTTGCCTTTTGCAGAGGATATATTTGTTAGTTACTTTTTCTTGGACCCTTTTGTTGTATATTTCAGTTTAAAATCTATCATTCCTGATAGCTATTGTAAATAGTTTCAAACTTGCTTAGAACGTCAAGGCTTTACGTCTTACTTCCGATATTTTTCCCCATTTTATTAATTTTGAGTTGGCATTATGATCAAGATATTTTCTCTTATGGGCTCTGGTGAATCTCATCAATTTGATCTAACAGTAAAGGCCATGATCCTGAACAATTTCAACTGATTTATTGTCTCATAATTTTTGGTATGTTGGCACACAACCACAATCACAATGGTATCTTTAAGACTTTGCTTATGGGGCCACATCTAATCAGCAGTGTCTACAGTAAAGGATCTATCTATTACTTTTTAACCAGAAGATAATTTCAAACTTGACTTAGACTTGTTTTTGTGCTTGGGTGTTTGGTTTTTCTTTGCTTAACACTACCTTCGTTCCTACATTACATCAAATTAGTACGAAAGACAAGGTTCAAGAGCTACCCTAGATGTTTTTAAATGATACTAATTCCTTTTAAGTAAGAAAAGCAATTATATATCAGACTTAGATTCCTATTTAAATAGGATATTGATGTTAAGCTGGATTTTTGATGCTCTATAAGCAGCCTGTTTACAATGAAGTTGCCATGAGAATGACTATGACATCTCACTCATTTCATAATGGGTTTGACCATTCATGCTGAATCCATAACATGCTTAGACCTTTGATCTTGCGTTTTTTTCATTTCATGTTTCAAGTTTCCTATGAGGTCTATGTTCAAGCAGCCAAACTATACACTTGGCAGATGGGTGCTATAGCTACTATTTTATGTGCAGGGAAGCAGTATTTTAGCGGATTCTGGCACTGAGCAGCTTGAGTTTATTGCTCTATCTCAGCGGACAGGAGACCCGAAATACCAACAGAAGGTAACTTGGTATTAGTCCTGATGGAATGAATGATCAAGACATTGCTACAGCAAGATTAGTACTGAAGGGAAATGATTGCTATCATAATATTCGTTAAGGAAAACCATGTAATCAATCTAATGATCAAGTGATGCTTGCTGCTGATGGTTCCTCTCGCTTAACTATTTACCAACATTATGATGGTATTGATATCTTCATTTGTCATCCAATTTAATCTTTCGAATTCGGACATCCTTAAATGGTTTAGGTTGTATAGCTGTCAGCTTATGCCCATTCCAGTAGTTCTATATTGGAAATGGAAGTTGGAGATCTTGAATAATATCCAGTATTATATCACTTGCAGTGTGCATGGTTAGGAGGCCTTTGATGTATTGCTTGAAATTAATAAGCTGTATCAGAATAACCAATCTATGCATACCCATCTTTTTATGAGAAGGAGGTTTTGTCAAAATTAGCTTTAGTGGAAACTCTACAGACTTCCTGGCTTGTTCACGTAGGATTCCCCAATTATTATCCATCTGCTATGAAAGCCCTAATAAATGGAGGATATCTAGAGTTTAAATTTCTGTTGGAGATAATCGTGCAATATTGTTAGCTCTTCATGCTTTTACCTAGATACATTCTTACTTTATGATGGCTTGGCTTCACAATAGCTAATAGTTTACCTGATACCTACCTTTAAAAAACTTGCCATAAGTGTTGTGATTCTTCAGCGTGAGTATAATTTGAAATTATGTTCATCATATTGTTGCTTGTGAGTTTCTTTCTAAAAGTTTTAAAAGTGTTTCTTTAGTATTATTCTGCAAACTCAATTTTCTTATTATTTGCACTAACTGTAAATAATTGTATCCATGTGGTAAACAACTAAAACAATTTGTCTTTTCCTTATCAATTTTCTTTTCCTGCTTTTGTGCAGGTGGAGAATGTTATCACCCAACTTCAGAAGATATTTCCCAGTGATGGATTGCTTCCAATCTACATAAATCCTCATTCAGGCACAGCATCCCACTCAACAATTACCTTTGGTGCCATGGGCGATAGGTAAGTCTGTCCTTATTTGTGATGTGAGAAATTCAAACTTTATACCGGAGAGTGCCACAATCTTCTTTGCTATGCATTTGCAGACTAGTTCACCTGTATCGGTTGTCTGCATCATTATTAAATGTGTTTAAATAGAACCTGTTATTTTTTCTATTGCAGCATATAAGTTTTCTTCTTTATTGCTATATTAAATTAACACACTTATATTGCAGTTTTTATGAATACTTGCTCAAAGTCTGGATACAAGGGAACAAATCTGAAAGTGTACGGCGTTACAGGTTGGTGCATGCCATTTTTTTGGTGATCACCATTACAATTTGTGTATTTACAGTTGTTTTGAGGGCACCAATGCTTGATCAGCGTGTGAGCCTATCCCGCTAGATTCCTCAAGTTCTTGTCACTGAGAAATCGTTGTAGGCAGTAATATCGAGTGCTTCACTAATAGCACTTATTATCTCAATCCAGAGAAATGTGGGAAACATCAATGAAAGGCCTGTTGAGTTTGATTCGCAAGAGCACGCCATCCTCATTCTCGTATATATGTGAGAAAAATGGGGATTCTTTGTCTGACAAGGTCGACTTCCTTGGGAATTATCAATTCTTCTGTCTGATATGTGCTATCATTCGTTTGAAATTTTGAGTGCCATGTTTTCATATACTTGCAGATGGATGAGTTGGCATGTTTTGCCCCAGGAATGTTAGCATTGGGATCTTCTGGATATGACCCAGAAAATGCTCGAAAATTTTTATCACTCGCAGAAGAGGTAAAGTCCTTAGGTTATGAAGTCGATTCAACTGTCTTCTATTACTTCACTACCACTAACTTCAAATGGATTTCTTCTATTAGCTTTTCCATGTTAACATATGCAATCCATTACATCTATTATTTCACCTTCGCAACCCTCCAGGGCGGCACAAATAGCTGGCATAATTTTGGGGATTCAAGTTAACAGTTATAGTGATCACTGATTAGCATTCTATTAGACATTAGATTAATGTTCTAGGTTGAGAATAGACAATGAGAAATAGATCTATGGCAGTTGTAATTTCGTCCTTTATTTGCATTCAGATGCTTCAACTAATAGATAGCTTACGGTGTATCAAAGTTTGCAAATGCATGAACTATTTATGTACTGTCCATAGAATTAAAGGCGGTAAGTACCAATTGAAGGTGAGGTCGGGGACAAAAGGTCTCTGCTACCTTTTGGAAGACAGTGGCTAGAGATTTGATTTAGCAGAACATGTAAGAGGTGTGCTGTTATTTTGTTATGTACCCATTAAACTAATATGGTGCATGCTCATTCCTTGGTCATCTTCAGGGACATGTCACTGAAGTTCTTTTTTTTCTCATGGCTTCTCTGATTGCTCTGGAAAAAAGAACCTGTGTGTCCCTCATTGCTTCTTCAATATTGAATCATGTCAGAATGTTTGCAAGTCATCTGTGACTAGTGACTTGTGGTTTTTATCTTTTCCTGCTTCTTAACAAGAAGGCTCTCTTGCAGCTTGCTTGGACTTGTTATAACTTCTATCAATCAACTCCGACAAAATTGGCAGGGGAGAACTATTACTTCCATCCAGGACAGGTAAGGCGGCAATATTCTAATGTGACGATTTTAGTCAAGATAATGCTTTGATTGATTTCTCTGAAGTTTCTAAACCGTGTTTGCAGGACATGAGTGTGGGGACCTCATGGAATATATTGAGGCCTGAGACAGTCGAGTCCCTCGTGTACCTCTGGCGTCTCACAGGGAACAAAACTTACCAAGAGTGGGGTTGGAACATATTCCAAGCATTTGAAAAGAACTCCCGGATAGAATCTGGCTACGTTGGACTGAAGGATGTACGTACTAATCGGGCGCTTCCTTTTCAATTTATTTTCTTGCATTTTAGTTTATTTGGGTGCTTAACACGAGTGATACCCAATTCAAATACCAGCCGTCAAAGACAGTTTCAGATAGCGTTTACAACTGATATTCACAGGCTAACTAACTTTTATGCCCTTGCCTTGCATGCCTTCTCCCTGAAATATTGAAAACGGCAATGATCATGATGTCAAGGGTATTTCAGGATATGACTTGTCTATTAGGAAGTAATATTACTTGAAATGGTGACTTTTTCCGAAGTAAATCAAAGATTAGAATTCTGTTCTTATACCCAATTGCCTTTATGAACTTGATTTGAGAATGATGCTGTATCTGTGGATGATTTCCTGTCCTTCAGGTTAATTCAGGTGCAAAGGATAACATGATGCAGAGCTTTTTCCTAGCAGAGACACTAAAGTATCTTTATCTCTTGTTCTCACCACCATCAGTAATCTCATTTGATGAGTGGGTTTTCAACACAGAAGCCCATCCACTGAGAATAAATCCTCATAAAGCCGGCGTTGCATACTCAGATACAGAGCCAAAATTAAAGGATTCTGCTAGATTAAGGGGAAGGAAGGAAAGAGTTGTAGATAATTAAGCGCAATTTTTTTTTGACTTCTTAATCTAGTTTTACTACTTTCTATCCCTTTAGAAGATTTCTTTCTCTTATATCAGCCTTCCTAGTAGTTAAATTTATCTAATTCCAGCCTTGGGCATGGATTTTTTTTTATTTCCAAGGAAATTTTTGCAACTTTGTATTGATTGTTAGCGGAAGCATAGGGTTATATGACCCTAAATATATATATGGTGTAACGTGAGGATGTCACTTTGCTAGCTTTTTTTTATTTGGAGTTTGTTGCTATAGTACTATTTGTGATTTTTAAAGTGGGTTTCTCGCGAATATCTTTTTATATTTTAACTACATTGCAAAAGCAACCTCCACTTTATTGGTATTTGCATCATGTCCTCTCTCATTGTGGCTTTAATTGTGAAAAGTTTTCTGGTGGTAGTCACCAATCACTAGCGGTGGTAAAACGGGTTGACGGGTCGGGTCGAGATTGATTATCTTGACTCGAAGGCCCGCTTGACTCGAAGGCCCGATTCGAATCCGGGTTGGTTTTTTTTTACCTGAATCTAATCCATTTGACATGTTTAATAAACAGGTTAGGTTCATAACGGATTGGGTCAATCAAACACATTATTTTAATATTAATTTTCTATTGAAAACATTAATTTATAAGTTAACGGGTCGGGTCATGGATTACAATCTTCAACCCGAACCCGACCCGGTTATTGACGGGTCGATGATGGGTAAATCCGAATCCAACCCGCACTTGAATATCCCAAACTCATTAAATTCGAATCGGACCGGATTCATGGGTTACCACCCCCTACCAATCACCATTAAACCGCACATAGCATGATTATTCTAACTCAGTTGAGATAGAATGACAATTGTTCTTGATTGGCCAATTAATTTATTTCGGGTTGAAATGAAAATCATAATACAAAGTAAGACCTTCAATTAGCGCTTTTTTCCTCTTATTTAATAGAATATTCTAAAAAGAATCAACTTCATCGGTTTTTTTTAAAAGAAAATATCAACAAGACCGAGAGTGTTTTTGGCAGTATAATCACACAAGGTAAAACAATATTTACCAAGACTCCTTTTAAACATATTTGATTATATAAATCCATTTCTCTTTTTTCCCAACCAATGGGAGCTAAAGAAAAAGGATATTATAAACAAAAGCAAAATAAAAACCATTTTTTTTTACTGGGCAAACACGTGGTAGGACAGTACGGTCGAGTCAGGAACGCCAGCTAAATAGTACCGTCACGTGCGTGGACTAACACGTAGCAGTGGTCCCCACCCGCATACGACGGCTGGGATCACCCTGACCACAAAACGGGCTACGTCCAGGGGTGGACCGTGTGGCCCATCTGTCGCTGTCACGTGACAGGGGAGCAGCGAAGGCAATTTGGCCCCCCCCCCCCACTCCGGGCCTCCCCGACCGGGTGCCCCTTGGCGCGGTTGGTATGGTATGTCTCGGCCGGTCTGGTGAGCCCGCTTGGGCATTTGGTACGCTGGTTGGGGGTGGTGTCGGTGCTTCAGGGGGGAGATGGCCACGGTGGCGTTTGCTATGAAGGAGGCTCGTGCGAGAGGCATGCTGAGGTGGTTGGTTATCGAGTCAGACTCACTCGAGACGATGCAAATACTCAACGAATCGGTTTAGCCAAGGACACATGGCTTAGTGTGTTGGCTATCGAATCGGTTTTGTTTTTATATATTTCAAGATTTTGTAATTGTACGGTGGATAACGTTGCACGCTACTGCCGGAGGTCTCCAACGAGCCTCATTTGATCTTTTGAGGAGAGGTTGTAAGCCCTGGATTAGGTAACTAACCGTTGTGGTTCAACTCAACCTTATATAATAATCTTAGTTATGTCATCCCTGATGTCTCCCTCCACGACTTAATTAATCGTGATAGTTACCTTGCAAGGTGGCAGGGATCGAGGCCCACCTAGTATATATAAATAGAATTGCGGATGTGGGATCTATACGTATAGTATAACTAGTACTCACCTGTGCTCCTGGCACAGTTTTTAGTTATTGTTAATATAATATTTTAACAAATTCCATGTAGTTTGTCTGGTTAGATGGCTGTGTTGACCCGTAGGTGGTCCAGGGTTCGAAGGTTGGTCATAGCTTTTTGTTCACTCCCACAATAAAACATAGCCAATAAAATATAAAATAAAATATTATAAGTCTAACTTAGGGTATATAAAATAAATATAAATATAAGAAACTTAGGTTGATATGAATTAATGCATGTTTATATAAAACAAACTTAGAGAATATATATAAAGAAACTTAGGGAATATGAATTAATGCAGGTTAACCGTTATTGCTCCTTATAAGGTTGATATAAATAATAATATACGGGGGTGCATGCACGTGTTATAATTTAAAATCATTTTATATTTTTATTACAAAACAAATTATCCGTGACTTATAAATAAGAACTCAAGACCAAAAGTACCTGTCTTAAATTGTAAAATTATAAATTAAATAAATTAAATATCTGAATTTTTCAATATATATGTGCGTATGCAAGCATAACTCTAGTCCCGGCCGTGAGCACACCACCAACCAAGCGTCTTCTAGGTTCTCTCTCTCCTGTTCTTGGTAAGAAATATATAGAGAGAAACAGAGAGGAAGAAGGGGGGGAGAGAGGGAGAGAGAGACTGTGGAGAGGAAGGAGAGAAAGATGTGTTTGTTGTTGGTATGGGGGGAGGAGAAGGTGGTGGGGAGGCAGCAAGCGCCGGGGAGCTGCCCGAACTGCGGCGGCGCGGTGGTGGCGACGGACGTAGAGACTGCATGGCGGCTCTGCACTCTACCCATCTGCATCAAGACCAAGCGCAAATACTCCTGCTCCCTTTGCTCTCGTCGCCTCGAGACCTATTTTTAGCTCCTAATAATTAGACCTACCTCTCTCTCTCTCTCTCTCTCTCTCTCTCTCTCTCTTCTCACTCTGTCTCTTCTCACTCTTCTAGAGAGAGAACAGCAGAGGTTTTAATTCTAGCTGCTGGTTGGCTTTCATATTAGTGAATGAATTCTATTCTCAACTAGTATCCTTGACTTTTATATATACTATTGATCTTCATCTCCATAAATCATTACAAAATTACCAAGAACATTCTTCTACTTCTTCTTCTTCCCTAAGATTAGTTTCTTTATGATTATTAACCACGCAATTTGTTTGTTTGTTTGTTTGTGTATGCGGCCATGCGGGGTTACTATGATTTGTTACACTACTACTCTGTCACATCTCTATTCATTAATTAAAGATACCCAAGAGGAAAGGACAAACAAATATACATAGTGGTCACCAGTTATGGTACATGAGGAAGCATGTGAATGAAGACATGAAGACATGAGTTGCAGTAATTAAAACTAGTCTGACACATCTATTTGCTCCTTTTGCTTTCCTCGTTACTTATTTACATGAAGCTTCTTCTTGTTAAGTAATACATAATCCAGGAGTAGAGGGAAAAAAAACCACCACAGAGAGAGAGAGAGAGAGAGAGAGAGAGAGAGAGAGAGAGGTGCAACCAATCAATGGTCACTTTGTACGTACACTAGCTTACTTGATTTCCTTCTTCACAAATATTCCACATCATCATCTTTTGATTCCACACAACAAGTAGTGATTGATGTCGATAAATTCCATCGTTATCTAAGTGATTGCTGCATTGGATCTTGTTAGGAATCAACAATTAATTGCATTAGCTCTCACTTGTCCTTATCGTTTGCAATGGTGCTTTCAAATCCAACTAACATGTGTAGTAATTTGTGGCAAGCATCGATCGTAGATGCTTTTCCTCATCCTTTTTATCATATATAGCCATGCATTGTAACAAAGGTAAAAGGTGGGATATTCCTCTCTATTATTCTTTTTTATTATTAGGCTTCAAAAAAACATATTTAACATATATATATAGGACTAGTAAGTCCCCTGTCACATGACAGAATAACTACCCTCTCTCCACACCTTCTCTAATAACTCCTCACTAACCTCTCCTCTGTCCCACTAACTCCCCCTCCACATAGGCTCCACGTAGGATAACCCTCTCCACATATGCTCCACATAGGACAAAAAAAAGTTAATTTATAACCATATCTCTATATAATGATGATAAACTATGGATCTTCCAATTAAATTTTCTTCTTATAAGTTTATTGCCTATATACATTCAATATTAGAAATGAGAGGACCTTAGTCCGGTTTGGTTCGGGGATAGGGTGGGGATAACCCCTATTTTATCCTCAAACATCATTTTTTTTATCCCAATCAATCCTTATTTATTTATTCTTATTTTTCAAACAATAACTTTATCTTCACTCATTATCATCATTTTTTCTAACCCAAAATCATTTATCCTCACTTATCCCCAAGTAATTATTACTGAATTATCCTCACTTTTTTTAATCTCAAAATTCATTATTCCCATATATCCCTGATTTTTCTATCTATCCTCAGAATCCATCATCCTCACTTACCCTCACTTTTTCTGTCCCGGACAAAAAGAGAACAGAAGTTCCCGATCTTTGCCTGTTCCAACTTTGCTAGTGTTAGCTAGTCAAAGAAATATATCCATGATTCAGATTTCTTCGTATGCATGCATGAGAAAACTTCAAAAAAATTTAATACATGTATGTCAATGATATATATGTGGTGTGACATCACTAAACGTACTTCCTGGAAGCATTGTAGATCGTTTTACTTCACACAATATACATAGCCGCCTAAACTTTGTCCCTCTCTCTCTCTCTCTCTCTCTCTCTCTAGAATTTTATAGTTAAAAACAATGCTTGTCTTAATCATGTATACAACGATACAAAACAAGACTAAACGTACGTACTTCCTAAAACCATTGTAGCTAGTTTTACTTCACACAATATATATAATATATATAGCAGCCTAAACTTTGTCCCTCTCCTCTCTCTCTCTCTCTCTCTCTCTCTCTCTCTAGATTTCTATAGTTAAAAACAATGTTTGTCTTAATCATGCATACAACGATACAAAACAAGACTAATTAAGTCATGGATAAACTTGGGTGCAAAGAGTTTGACAACTTACAACAATTATGCCTGGCTTGTACGCCATATTTTTTTTTCTTTTAAAAAATAGGAAACTTTAATTTGAAAGGGTGTGAGAAAGGGACGAGGCCTTCTCAACTTGATGAGTCATCGGCGGGTGTAAATCAAAGTCAAACAACCCAGTTATATGCTACCAAAACTCGGGGCCCTTTAGCTGGATAGTCCTTGATTCGTGACCAAAAAAAAAAAAAAATGGAGCTTGGCTTCGAGTAGACCTCGCCGGTCCATCTGTGACAAAATTGTCCTCCCTCGGGATGAATGTATTCACTTCTCTTTATCATATTTTCTCTTATCACAAAGGGTATCAAATTGTGAGATAAGTCTGCCATCTTCATGCTATGTGCTCAGCGTAACATCCAGTACTGCTTAATTGGCATAATCCAAGTTAAGGGAATATTTGAAGTTTGGAGAAAAAAAGTAAGCCAAATTGAGAAAAGAGAGGTGAATCTAATGGAGTTACAATGCACGTACGTAACATTGCCATAAGAAGTGGTGTTTAGCTACTTTAATTCAGATGACAAGAATTGAATCATTGATTCTACTAATAGTGTTTAATTCATGAACAAAACTCATACTTGACATCGAATTTAAATTTGCTCTGCTTCAAGATATTATGTTAGGCAAAGAACCAAGTTATATAGACCTTACTGGCCACTTTAGGTGGTAGATTTAGCTTGTTTAGATGAAGATATGGGATTGAATTATGTGATCTTTGATTTTAAGATAAATTTCACTCTATAGATCTTAGAAACTGGTATTTATCGGGGGAGATATACAATTCATTCATTGTCCAACACCAGTTATTGATATGATGGTAGCATAGAGACAACGGTATGACCCGAACAGAACTCGTACCTCCACACTAGTGGTCCAACACCGGCTACTTGACTTAGATAGATCAATATTGGGATATGAGCTGATCCATACTAAATACACAAAGTTAACCAAAATTATAAGCTTGCTTAACCACAAAACAATCTAATAAGAGGGGGCACCTAGGCCATGTCTGGTCTCCAATTGCCTTTCTATTTGGCAATGATTGTATATCTCCCTTATCTTATTCAGATGATATATAGATCTTGGGTGGGGCTATCTACACCACCCTTTCAACTCAACACACAACAATTTCAGCATTTTTTCATTTTTTTTTAAATAAAAAAACCAAAAAAATCCTAAACTACCCTCCCTCCCCCTTCTCTCTCCCTCTTCCCTCCCCTCTCCGGCCCCCCTCTCCCCTTCTTCCCCCCCCCCCTCTCCGGCCTCCCTCTCTCCCCTTCTTTCCTCTCGTCTCCGGCTCTCCCCTCTCCCCTCTCCGGCCTCCCTCTCCGGCCTCCCGCGCCGGACTCCCTCTCCGGCCTCCAGCGCCGGACTCCCTCTCCCTCTTCCTTCTCTCCCGCGGTTGCCTCCTTCTCCACTCTCTCTCCCTCTTCCATCTCTCCCGCGCCGGCCGGAGAGGAGAGAGCCGGAGAGGGGAGGGAAGAAGGGGAGAGGGAGGTCAGAGAGGGGAGGGAAGAGGCTAGGGAGAGGGAGGCCGGAGAGGGGAGAGGGAGGCCGGAGACGGGAGGGAAGAGGGAGAGGGAAGCCGGAGAGGGGAGAGGGGTGCCGGAGAGAGGAGGGAAGAGGGAGAGACAGGGGAGACAAGGGAGATCGGAGGTGAGGCTGGCGACGGGGGCGGGGCGGCGGGTTGTTGGAGGCCGAGCACCCTCCCTCTCTCTCTCCCTCCCTCCCGTGTGCGTGGGCGGCGGCGGCTGCGGCCGTCGGGGTGGGGAGGCGACGGCGAGGGGAGGGAAGAGCCGAAGAGGGAGAGGGAGAGAGAAGGGAGAGTGAGGGTAGTTTAGGATTTTTTTAAATTTTTTTTAAAAAAATGAAAAAATCCTGAAATTGTGGTGTGTTGAGTTAAAAGGGTGGTGTAGATAGCCCCACCCATAGATCTTTTGTGATATATATGTATATATATATATATATATATATGTAGGAATCAATCAATCATTGTAGATTATTGTCGGAGTGTGTGTGGACCATACAAGGAGAACCTGATGCGCTTAAAATTATGTGACACTAAAGATACAAAGCTGGCCCAGGCCCAGGCCCCAGCGTGATTATTTTGGGGTGTCTAATCTTTTTTGGGTAATGATGCGACCCTAACTCTTGTCTGAGTTGTCTCAATTATAAGATTTCTGGGACCTATGCGGATATCACATTTATGTTTAATTGGTAAGTTGGATGTCCCTTTTAAAGTAGATGAGATTGGCAACTTATTCCTCAAGAAATAACTGACAACTGTAAGAGCTGAGAATTAGACAATATATCTTTATACGTATTGGATGTAAGATTGATTGGAACTATCTCAAAGCCTTTGAGGAACTTCAACGGCCGTCCAAAATAGAGGAGATTGTTATGTTTAAGTCTCTGATCGTGTACACGATGTGGGCTCTTTGGAAAGAGCGATGCAGGTTTGTGATAGTCGATGACAGTTCCACCGCCACTGATTTGGTTAGATCGGTTGTTTGGCAAGCTAAGTAATTTTTTATAGTGGATAAGGAGAAGAGAATGGGGCATCAGAAAGCAAGCTGGGAGGGGGTTCTTATTCAAACAGATGCGGCAGTTAACATGGATAGGGGGATTGCATGGGTGGGTACTGTGTGTGTGGATGAGGATGATGTGATGCTATGATCAGAGGGTGGTTCTCGGGTGGTCTCATCGGTGGTGGCTGGAGAATTAGTAGCAGTGCAGTTAGCTCTACAGGAGGCACAGAAGAGAGGATTCATGCGGGTCCTAGTGGAGACGGATTCCTTGTTCACGGTGAATATGTTAGAGGGCCGGTTTTCATTAGTAGAAGATTGTGTTTGAATTGTGAAAGATATATGGTGGGAGAGTTTTGTAGACTTTTATAGTCCGATATGTTCCTAGGGAGGAGAATAGTCGTGCGGACTTTGTAGCCAAAATAGCACTAGAGTTGTCCACTGTGTTTGGTGAAGATGGGGCTATTAGAGGGTTTGTCTCTAGTAACTCTCATATATAGTCCGTGATCATCCTTGAGGGGATCTCAGCCTTATGGTTCAACTGTTCAAAAAAAAGAAGAAGATCGGAACTATATATCTCCTCCACCAACTAAGCATCTAAAAAACAAAATGTAAAACTATGAGCCCAGTGCTTGTCTGGCCCTCAGGCCCTGCAGGTTTGAGCAATAATGCCCCAACAACCAAAGCCCATTTCGCCCGTAGTAGTAGCAATAGTTTTGATTTGGTTCAAAATTCTCGATTTAATATCATCCTTATATAGCAGGATGGTTAAGAAGTTAATCTTTGATTTGTCCTAACTGGCGTCCTACGTTACAGATATATCCTATATGACTGCTGATGTGGAGGGGTAATAGTGGGGAAGGAGGGAGTTAGGAGGGGTTAGTGGAGAGTTATGAGGGGAGATGATGATTACCCTGCCAAGTGATAGGGACCCCACTAGTGCAATATAGAATATGACCAAATCTAGCTAGTATCTATACTAAAAAGCAAATACAAATCCTACTAAGAATACTACTAATCCATTGCAGATCCTGAGATATATTTATCTCGAGACATGAGCAAGACATAATGGATATTTGGATGGACCCATAAGTACCAGATATGGACAGCTTCGTTGAAGACGAAGAGTGAGGAGGGGAGGCAATAATAAGGACCCATTCTACAAATATTGGATATCTCTATTCCAATGGAGCCTCATAAGTCCAAGTATCTGGACGATGCCGATGATCTGCTAGCCGGACGAGTGTGATCGTATGATCGAGGTGATCGCCGGGGCGAAGTGACCTACAACCCGATGTCACGCACTGCTGCAAGCCCAAGAGAGACTACGTACTTCCTTCTTTAAGATCATCTGATGAAGTTGTTGGTCGAGAGGAAGAGACTCAGAAGACAATAGATATATTGACGGATCTGCAACTAGTGTTATATATCAAGAATCCAGGCGTACGTGTTAACGATAGTTGGGATTATATTGGGCGATAAAAAGAGATCGATCATTGAAGCTGCGTGCGAACAGAGACCCGCTGTCGAAAACTTGAATGCGCTCCAACGGATGCTTTAACGATAGTAGGATTGAGTCTTTTACTGTAGGAAGAGTTGAGTCGAGTCGATCTTTGTTATTTATGTTGGTCGAGTCAGTTAATTATTTATGTAATGTGTCAGTTAGTATGAGTCGACTAGTAGTCCTGGCCTCCTAGGGTTTTAGTATTCCTCTATAAATAGGAGGCGGGATTCTATAATCGGATTATTCAAAAAAATAAAAAAATAGTGAGGGGGTCCTCACGGGGTCATTAATTGGGATAGTGGTCTTCTTCCAGCCTTAGAGTGAAAGTTAGGGGCATCATCAGCTATTAATCGAGCATTATCATCATATTCTCATCTTCCTTCCACCATCCATGACCCGATGAGATCTTCCCAGATCATGATCTCATCATTATATTCTATCCGGTGGAATTGGATTCAAAGTGTGCAATCAATAATATTAATGGACAGTTGAAATGGCCCGATGGATTTAAAGACATTCTACAGGAAATATTCGCCAAAACTAGAAAGTTTGGAGTCGCCATGTTTTGGCTGGCATACACCCATGTGTTTCAGATTGAAGAGGCACATTCTATTGATGCCAGTAGAACCTGAGCTTCCATGTTTCTTTGTTTGATTAGACGAACCCGAAGGCTAGTTTCCAGAAATCTAGCCCAATAAAGCTACACTTGTGAACTGATGACACCAACAGGCTACTGCTTACAGAAATCTAGCCCAATAAAACGACACTTGTGAACGATGACAGACTACTGTTTACAGAAATCTAGACCAATACAGTGACACTTGTGAACGGCGACACGAATAGGCTACTCCGTCTGCCTTAGAATTAATCATCCGCGGTATGTAAACACATAACACCCTTGGAAGCTCCAACATCGTCGCCCAAATATTCCATGTTACTCTTCTTAGTTTGTTCTGAATTCCCTTGAAATGAGGTGTAGATAAAATTCAGGTTTGGTGTTTTTTGATGCAAATCTGATCAAGATTAGTATATCTTTCTATCGGTACAGAACCATATATCATCAATCCAGGTTTTTAAATGCAAAATGAAAGAATAAAAGCAGTAGCAAAGGCATACAGCAAGCCTATAGCAGCATCAATAGACAATATGCAGAGGTTTCAAATCAAATATCCAAAAGCCTTACCATACACCTCAAATAAACTAAAAGCATCGATAACACTTAACAAGTCCAATGCTAAATTCAATCATCCAAAATTGGGAACAAACTGCTTGCCTCAACACTACAACAGAATATGTTTTCCAAGTAAAGAAATCTTGAAGGCCAAACATTACCGGCGATGTAAAAACGGACTATGAGAAGGTGCTCGCGGGGACTAGTTCATCCTTCGGATTAGCTCATTGACGTAATTCTCACGGTTTCCAGCATCCCCTCCTTCAACATAGTGGTTCCTCTTCTTCTTGAGACCGCCCAGCGGCGCCTTGAGCTTAAATGGCCACAGGAAGTTGTTTGCCTCCTTGAAGTGAGGCCCAACAGTCATGATCTCATGAATGAGATCTTCAATGCAGGTGATATCATGCTTTCCAAGGGCCTGGGTGAATCCATAGAACAATGAATAATACAGACATTGAACCAGTATACGTGAAAACTAGGCACTGAAAGTCTCAATCAACAAAACCTGTTCGATGATTGAGTTGTCCGTCAAAGGTGTCCTCCGCTTATTCAACTTTCCATATCCCCTCTTGTAAATCAACTCTCTCACGCTCTTCAAGTTAGGGTACCTGACAATATGCATGTCAATACTCTAGCAAACTATCCCAAATGTACACAGAAGTGATTAACCTAAACGGGAGCATCCAGTAAAATCCAGTACCCATAAGTAACATAAGGTTCCACCCTGTGCAGCATGTTCAGTGTTGCCTTGTTAACTTTCAGAAACACACCATTGAAAATCTGCACCAAAAGGCATAGCAATCAAATTATTCGGGGAAGGGTACAAAAAAATCCAGCAACTTTGATGACAAAAACAAGCAATTTTGATGACAAAAACAAGCAATTTTGATGACAAAAACAAATCGCTTGCCTGTCTCAAACGCAAGAGCTGCAAAATTTTCTTGCTTTTCGGGTCCATGGCATTGATACTACAAAAGTAACACCAAAATTAACATTGATTTCAAATGTATGTGTCATATCCAACTATTTCGATGTTCAAAACCAAATCTAAGGCACATTATAGAGAAAATTAAAACTGCATTTTTATTAGCTAGGCAATCCAGCTTTTAATCAACTAGCCAAATAGCAAAAAGAAAAGTTCATCAAAAATTAACCAATAAAAACAGCACTATGATGATTTCAACATACTATAGTAAACATGGACCTCTATAATACTAGAAATATCCACATTTTACCCGCGGATACGGATGATGAAGAGGAGCTTGGCTTCGGGGATCACATAGAACCCACCCTTCATCCTCGCCTCACGCTTCAATTGGATCAACTCCTTCTCCTAAAAGATCCAGAAAAACCCATTTCTCAGATCAGTCCACGAGACTTTCCCAGCTTAAAATTTTTTAACGCAGATATGAAATGGCAACTACCAAAGATCTCGAATTGATACCTGGTTCTCGTAATCCCTGGCATACCGCAGGGCTCTGGAGAAGATAAGCTTCCGGTTCTCCCGATCCTGCTTATTTTTTACCACCAGCGCATCCTTCTTCGCCGCTTCCCACTCCTCCGCCCGCTTCCTCTTCTTCAGCACCGACTCAGGCACCACCACCCTCGCCTCCTCCGCCGCCATCTAAGATCCCACACTTGATTAACAAATCCTATGCAAAAGATTCAATCATAAAACCTCCAAAAACCGTAGAACCCTGACGAACGAATCCTATCGAGACGAATCCACGCGAAAAAGCCCCCAAAAAAGGGGGAAAAAAGACTTAGAACTATCTGATCCAGAAGCATATAAATGGGGAACCCTAGGTTGGATGCGTGAGTACCTTGGGGTCCGATGGGATCCGAACGGTCTCTCTTTGGGGTGGCGCGCGGCTGCGAGGTTTAGGGGTTTCGGAAGCGTTTATATTAGGTTACGAAGAGGGGGAGAAGAAGAGGATCCGACGGTCCAGGTTGGATAATAAACTAAGCTATGATGGGGACCGTTGGATTTGTCTTCCCGATTGGGTTAGGCCCTGTCAATTGCTTACATATATGGGCTTATTAAACCCGGTCATAATTTGGGCCTGGCCTTCTGATGGCATTTCTTCCTCCTGGCTTATAGGGCCCATTTCCCTCCCTTAGAGCCCAATAAACCCGTTAACAGTTCCTTTGTTGGGTGGGCCTTTTGTACCGACTAGATATAAGAGTAACAAAGAAGAGAGATTCATCATCACTTTGGAATATCATGTTAGATTTAATCGATAATGGATGTGAGGAATTTCTAGGGAAACAATGTATAAGTTATCCTTGAAGATTATGACCTTTAAATTTTATATTCCCAAATTTTTGTAAGTCTGAAAAGAATAAAATTTACTATAGCTCAAGGGGACTAAAGGAGAGAGAGTTTGAATTCCAGCACATGAACAATAGCTCCAAAAACTTACACTAGTGAACTTTTTACAAGAAGACAATTCTCATTATTAAATTAGATTCAGGTTTATTTATTAAAAATTATTGTTACTAATGAGGTCTCGTCGAAAACGTGACTAGACCTGACCATGGCCTAAGTTGCTCCAAAAGCCCAGCCCGCCAATTTGAATTTCTATGGACCCAATTTGATCAGGTCTACATGTGACCGTAAACCCACATCCACATCAACTCTTCTTTATAGATTCTCTAAAATAAGTCGAAAATAGCAACTTTTCTATTTTACTGATTTTTCATCGAAACAACACACCACATCAGGTACTCTAAATTATTCTCCATACCACTTAAATATTCATACATTCATTCTTTTTAAATTATTTTTTATTTCTTATTCATTGGAGAAGTGATAAAAGTATAAATATATTGGGAGAATAGATTTTAAAAAGTAAGTCACATTTTATTATTAAATAACTATATTTTACGCTGATATTTATTTTATTTCATTTTTTGAAATATTAAAATCTGGAAATCATAATATTATTATTATTTCATATTCATTGGAGAATATGGGTTTGGAGAATAAATTATGACAAATAAAAAGTCACATTTCATTACGAAATAACTATTTAATAGTAATATATTATTAGCTAAAAGTATTAGAATATGGAAATTATAATAGCTTATTATTTCTTATTCATTGGAGAATATGGATGAAGGATTAAAAAATCCAAAATGTCATAATTTATTCTTAAATGAGGAAAGGGTCGGACAAGAGTTTAGAAAAGAAAAGCAGAATAACGAGTTTTTTTTATTCTTAAATTTAGTTTACAAATGCTATAGCGACCCTCTAGATGTAGAGCATCATTATATCAAATCTCTAGTTTTTTTTTTTTTGATTAGTTGAGCCAAAAGGCAAGTAACCAAGTAGAATTACAAATCCATTCCAAGAGGAGGCATCAAGCCATCCTCATAAAACCAAGAAAAATCAGAACAACATGCTCTGCATCGCCTTGCCAAAGCATCTGCTCAATGAACGGTCTCCCGTGGCACTGCAACCACCACAACTGAATCAAGTTTCAGCATTTCCACCCAAGCAGTTTGAGCAACACATTCCACCTCTGCTGGCCATAGTCTGCAACCCATCAAAATTTCGACAGCGAACTTAGAATCAAATTCAATGACAAACCGCTTGTAACCATATTCAGCAGCCCAAGTAATAGCCATGTAAATAACCTTAATTTCTGCCTCAAGTACTGACACAGTAGCTCCTATAGTTGCCCCTCTTGCCCAAGTTGTACCTCCATCTTTAGATAAGCCAATGGCACCAACAGCTACCATCTCCCCTGTAACCATCGGAACAGAAGCATCAACCAATATGACATCATCCTCACTTGATCTAGCACCACCCTTACGACAAGAAGTAGACAAGTATTCCTCCGTTAGGCGATTAACTCTCATTGCAAGAATCACCATCGAATCACCCTTGCCATAAAAAATAATTTGGTTTCGATCTTTCCACACCTCCCCCACAAGCCGTAATCAATTAAAGTCTTCAATTTCTTCACCTCTGGCCTTGAGGAAGTAGATCTTTCAATATAATTCCAGCAAAACTCCTCATTCCAACCATCATACACCTCCCAAGACCCCAATAGAATATCAAACAGATGACAAACATGAGGACAATCAAAGAGAGCGTGATGTAGAGACTCTACCTCATTCCCACATCGAGGGCACTCCCTCTCAGGACAGCCGCAGTAAGACCAAAGGTAATCTCTAATCGGCAGACGACCATGGCCCGCTTTCCACATGAATTGTTTGATTCGAGGTCCAACAGACAAACTCCAAATTCCATTCCAAAACACCTCATTACCTTCTAATGCAGCCCCCCACTTACGATTAATAGCATATAAGTAAGTGGAAGATGCAGAGATCTTCCCACCACCACTGAATCCCCACTTCATCATATCAAATCTCTAGTTTAGAGTATATGAACAAAGGTTGATGGAGTTGTTTTTTATTTATTTATTACCAATTTGCTACTGTAGTTACTTTATTTTACAAGATACGGCTCTTTTACAAAAACTGATGCGGATGCTCCACTCTTAGATAAGTTCTAACGGGCCCACCCCGGGAAAAGATGGAAAAGAAAAACCGACAAAGCAGGACCCAAAGGGGAAAAAACAAGACAGAATATATCAAATATCACAGATAAAAAGTTCCACATACCATATTAAAGATCAACAAAATACCTGGTCACGCCTGACTGAGGTGGCTCCTTTGTATCTTTTCCTCTCTAAGAAACTAATCTCTTAAGTTTTGAATCCAGAGTAGAGGAGAGCATCATCCCCTTTAAGCTTTAGAACATTATAGGTGGCCGGCTCTCTTTACCACCCCCAAAGTCCAAAAAGATAAGTAGACAAGGCTGGCTGCCGACCAACACCCAAATTGGAAACAAAGACACAATATTCGAGAAGGGATGTAGGATCGATTACTTAGAAGGGGAAAGGATCTCCTCGATTGTGGCAAGTTTAGATTGGAAGTTAACACTAGATTCTGTAATTATAACATCAAGATCACATGATTTAGGGATGGACCACTGGTCTTTTCACGTGAATGCACTTATCCCAACTACCTCAATGACTCAAAAGTCTCTGCACAAAAGCCTATCTTATAAGTGATTTAGACTGGAGGAAGGCTCAGTATCGCTAGGATTTTGCTAGAGCTCCTTGATCGTGGGATTAGCATTGATACACACCTCCATAAATGGAGGAGAATTTCTAACATTAGATTGGTGAATTCCTTAAGGATCGGATCCAGAGGGTGTGAGAAGGACTCTGGATAGTCTTCTTCCTAGCTATGCGGTCAGATTCGAGACCGACATGCAATAGCAAGGAGCGCGTAGATGTGATGCGCTTCCAGTCCGTGTATTCTTAACATCTGATCTTATATTCTACTAGTGGCCCACCGTGTTACATCTAAGACGAATAACCACCACCCTCATTGCTTTTCTCTTTCTCTCATAACCACAAGGTAACCACCGTCCCTCCACTACTCCCTTTCATTGTGGCTTCATATTGATCGCATGATATATCCGGACGGACCGGATATAACTTTGATCGGATATCCTCAATCGTATGATAGAATGTACATCATCCTTATATGATAGCAAGGTAGTTATTCCATTGTCCTATTGTCACTCCTTTATCCTACATGGCATCCTATGTGGCACCTGACATCCTACATGACATCCTATGTGGCCTGAGTGATTGGTTAGAGATAGTGGGTGGGTGGTTGGTTAGGAGTAGTAGGTGGGTGGTTACCCTACCAGGTGGTAGGGGGCACCACTAGTGATCTTATATAATAGAATATGGATATGAAAGGAATGGTAGGGAGCCTGGCTTCTTGTTGACCCACACGGTCAGTTGCCAGCTTAGTACTGCATTGTTGGGCATATCATGACATCAAAAGGCAAAGTCTCATCCATCATCCTTATATAGCAGCATAGTTATAAAATAACATTTAGTTGTCCTACGTGGATCCTACATGGTAGGCTTAGTCCTATGTGGAGCCTACGTGGAAGGGTGAGCATTCGGTTCTCGGTTCAGAACTGAAGAACTAATTTTTTTTCGGTTCTGTTTTTAGAGATCCGAACCGAACTGAACTTTTTAGACCATAGGTTCATAGGCTAAGGCATGTATGAAAACTTCGATTCTGACCCGAACCGAACCGAATTTTTTTTAAAGAATCGAACCCGAACCGAAACCCGAACTTTTCATACGTGCCAAAACCGAACCGAACCGAAAAACCGAACCGAATGGACCGAACTAATTCGGTTCGATTCAGTTCTTCAGGTTCAGTTCGGTTCTGCTCACCCCTACCTACGTGGACGGGGAAGTTAGTGGTGGAGGTGGTTGGGGATGAGGGGGAAGTTAACATGGAAGTTAGCAGGGGTTAGTGGATGAGGGGGTTGAGGGGTGGGTGGTTAACAAGAAAATTAATATTGAAGTTAAGGGATGGGTGATTACCGTACCAGGTGACACGGGGGCCCGCTAGTACACATGTATACACATACTAGGTGTGCCATGTGCCCCCGGCAAAACTCGCTCTCTACAGCCTACAAGATTTGAACCTTTAACACACTCTAAGAATGAGTAAAAACTGTCGATATACACAACCGACAATTAAAATCAACTAAACCTAATCTAACATAACCGGATCCAAAACCTATTCAATAAAATCCATAAAATAAAAAACATATTCCATATCGCAAATCAACAGATAAGATCAACAAAAAAATGTGACCTCACCTCCTTCCGGGACCTCCTCGTCGAATCCGGCCTTTGGACGCCGAGATCAACCGTCGTTAGACCAACCACCGACCACCACCGTCCTCGTTGTCGACAACTCTAACATTGACGCCATCTCCGACCGCCCCCATTGACCTCGTAATATGGTGATCTCACCATCAAATCCAAATAATCACATATCTAAGTAAATCCAACCTTAAGAACAGCCCAGCCAAGATTACCTATCAAGCACAAATCTAATTGAATCAGACGGTAGAACCACCAGATCTATGACTTGGAACTCTCACCATCACCCCCTCGTCATCTCTAGCCAATGAATAGAACAAAAGGAATAACAAAAATTAGAAAAAGGGGAAAAAAATCCGTTTCACACCATGTTTATTCGCACTTTATTTCCACCGTGAGATTTATCAAATCAGGCAATGATTAAGCTGTCTCCACAGTTGGATATATATAAGACGAAGGTTGTTTTTATAACCATCTATTATATAAGATCAGGTATTATGAGTCACAATCTGATTCATGTATTTTCTCACGCGTAACAGCTGAGTCATGACAGATGAGTTATAGAGAGGAGGATGAGAGAAGGGGCAGTGGGGATGAGTGGTTACATGTGTCAGGTGACACAAGACCCATTTAATTAATTAGATATATCAGTGGTCTAGTATAATGATATCTATCAACCAACTTACCCACTTTTGCGTTGGCATTATTATTCTCATATGACACGATGAAGCAACCTCAGATCAATGGAAACCCTCGTCATTCCTTCCGGAATTTTCCAGGAAACTTACAAAAGTCTTTCTTTTAGGTTTGTAGGTTAGCAATATATGTCGACTCATAGAAAGGCTATATAAGAATCAACTGATGGGAGTACAATTAGTTCATATGCATATTCTTCTATCATAGAAGACTCTTCATTCCAAGTCTTTCTTTTTGACGAGAGCTGTTCGTCTTCATCCTTGTGAACTTGCCGGGTCGAAAGCCAACGTAACGTACCAAATTTTCATATTAATTGCCTCCCAAACAAAGTTTAGTTGGCTTGCCTTTCTCTGCATATAAAGGGAGAGAGGAGGCCAGAGGCAAAGGAGAGCTGCTAAAAGCCGGCTGCCCTGCTGCCTCTCTAATTCTCTCTCTCTTTCTCTCTCTGGCTATCTCTAGGTACGTACTTTCTCCTCTCTCTTCTCTGTGTGCTTATTTTGTTTAGGTTTCTTTCTACATAAATAGTGATATAATCTTCAACTATATATATATATACACTTCAAATACTATCAGACGAATTAAGTTGATGCAATAATATTACTTAAGTTGAGATGATATTATTTATATAAGACATTAGTTATGTCGTCAGTGGCGGAACCAGGATGAGATTTAAGGGGGGGCGAAATCTAAAGCAAAATGATCAATTTTTTTTTCTTTTAAGTAATGTAAAAAATACATTAGAATTACAATATCGAACATTAGGAATAAAAACAATATAAATATTAAAATATGCGTATTGTACTATGTGCTATGATTGAGAGGTGGAAGTTGGATCCTACGCTTTTGTATTTTTTGAAAACGTTGCAAAATGATGTCTCAATAGTTTTAAAAATTTCCCGCTCGATGTATGCAATCATTCATTCAGTCATCTCACATCTTATTACGATCAGCTGCTGTGAAATCCTCTTCATAAAGTTCAGCAAGACGACATAACTTAGCATGATCAAATGCTGAGAATGAGTTTTTTGAATCAAGGCATGCTATGCAAAGAAGTATCTCCGTACTTTCTTTTGCGGAAATGATGATTCGTCTCTTAAGTGATAAAATCAATAACTTGGAAAAACATATCAACACGAAAATGATACATATAAGTAATATTTTGCCCTCCACGCCTCGAACGACTGCGAGTTGGTATAATTCCTTCAATATTTGGTACACTAATAGAATTATCGACACAAAGTTTTGACTTTTTTTCAAAAATCCATTCCATTTTGTCCGCTTAGTGGTTTTTTTTATCACAAACTTATCCATTATTTAAATAAAACAAAACAAAAATATAAAAAAATGTGACAATTAGAAATCAAACTAATAAATTATCAAATAATTAACTAAATCCTAACAAATAAATAATTAACTAAATTAAACTAATAAAATTATAGATCCTAACATTATCAAATAATTAACTAAATCAAATATTTTTTTTTTAAAAAAAACAGAGCATCTGATTTTAATGCTCTGTTTTTCTCACTGGATGGGTTTGGGTGCCGGCCGGCCATGCCCTGCCAGGTGGGGGCGGATGCTGGAGAGGGGGGAGGGGTGGGGAGCCGGAGAGGGGGACTGGGGTGAGGGCCGGAGAGGGGGACGTGGACTGGTTGGCTGGAGAGGGGGGACTGGGGTGAGGGCCGGAGAGGGGGACGTGGACTGGTTGGCTGGAGAGGGGGGAGGGGTGAGGGCCGGAGAGGGGGACGGGGACTAGTTGGCTGGTTGGGTGCCGACCCTGCCGGGAGGGGGCGGGTCCCGGAGACGGGGGAGGGCCGGAGAGGGGGACTGGGGGTTCCGGCGTCGCCAGGGGGGGCGGCCACCCCCCCTCGCCCCCTGGTTCCGCCGCCACTATATGTCGTGGAAGTTTTAAAGGATATTCTTGAGAAAAAATAACCGTTTGTTTATAATTATTAATTAGTTGAGTCTATTAGATGGACTTCGATGATGAAGTATTATACATATTGACTTCAGCATAGTTTACAAATTATTCAGCTTGCATCTTCGTCGAGATGCGTCTTATATTTGTTATGACATAGATGGTTTAATATAATTCCTTACGTAAATTGCTCTTAATTTTTTAGACGTACGTGAACTTGTGATGTCTAAACTTGAGGCCGTCACTAATACTGCATGACATATATACTCGTCAAGTCTTCATTAATTTTGAGTTGATTTAATATGTGGAAGAATATTCCCTTGTTTTCGGATAGACTTAGATGGATCGAAAGTGATAGTTCAACTGCACGACAACTACAATCTGTCAAATAATAGCTTAAATTAATCATACATGTAAAATGATCTAAGATATTAGTTATTTTGTGAGTGTATTAATTACGATCATATTATCTTCAAACGGTCAAATTCATATATATATATATATATATCAATATTATAATAAGTAAAAACGGTTATAATCGTTCACTTTAATTAGTAGACAAAGAATATATACCCAATATATATAATAGGATCCTAGGGTATTTTCCACGGTCAATTTTTCACTTTAATTAGTCATGATCCATTTTGTGGTCAATGTCACGAGGGTCTTTATAAAGAACCTCTTCTCAGACTAGGAACAGTAAACTAAACAAAGAAAGCACATATATTCTATGCTATATATATATGAGCAATGACACGTATGAAAATTACTCTAGAATTCCATTATAGACTTACGGCATGTTTGGTTGGACATAACCGCCGGGAATGGAATGGTCAAATCCTTGGTCAAATCCCATTCCGTTGTTTGGTTAGACATTAAAGTTGGGAATGGAATGTTCCTTGAAAGTTTATAAGCTTAACGGATTTTGTGAGGATCTATATGTGATTAGATTTTTTCTAAAGAATATTTTACAAAAAACTCCAATTGTTTTGTTGTTCAGGACCCATATCTCTTTAGGCACTTTAGGAACCAAATATGTTTTTTGAATTATTCCCATACTTATCCTCAAATACCTTTTCTTATTTCAGGTAATCATTACTCATTTATTCTCATTCTACCTATCACCACCACTCTACTTTTACTATTTTATTTTCACTTTTCTTAATCTCAAAATCCCTTATTCTCACTTTTCTTATTCCCATATCAAACAGCACTTTATGAACCAAATATGTTTTTTTTCAACATATTAGGATCCCTTTTTAAAGGTTTGGACTTAAATGCGCTTCCCACTTTATGAATTTATTTTCTTTTAAGTGTAGAATTTTTTTTCTCTACATGCAGTTATTTACGGGTAGAAACTTTTTACTGCACGTAGAAATTTTCTTTTGCGTAGAAAGTTTTCCTTGCATTCGACAAACTAAAATTTATTTACATAATAATAATAAACTTTTAATAACGTCGCAGATGCATTTAATACAAGGAGTTGTGGTATTTTGTAATTGATAAGCCATATCAATATGTGGTCCAAAAAAACAATGGTTTTAAGCTGTAAGTAAATAATCCTGAGAGTCCTTCAAGTAATAAAATATACAAAAAGGCCCTGACAAACACACGAAAAGAGAGAATACGTGTCCTCCAAGTAATAAAATATAATTATGAGGTGTCACATGAAAACAACAATAATAAATACAAAGCATCCCCCACAAGCGAACATCTGTCCACGCTCCAGACTACTCTACTACGGACACACATTTTAGTGCACAAACATCGGAGAATCGGGTTCCTTTCGTCACCAAATCTTCCATAATATCAACTTCTTTCTCTTTTAACCCCTTTGAAATCCTTTAATATCACACACGTCCAATGAAATGGCCCCATCCTTCGTACCATATCCAGTCCTTCATTTTTCTTTAAAGTCCTTCGAATCTTTAATATAAGATTATGTTTAACCCGACTGATGATACACGATCTAAGTTATGTTATGATACATTATCATAGATGTTGCTTATGCGGCTAATCCAGATCAACCACGTCTCCTATCTTAAAGCAGACGCGTGGGTCCACCGATCGGACGGCTAATAAGGGCTAGTTTTAAACGGACAGTCGTTACGTCCTTCTTCCCGTTTGCGAGTGGGTCGGGGTACTCGTCCTTCGTATAACGAAGTGTGGGATTCGGAAGCTACCGCGAAGCTTCGCTGGGCCGCTTTTATCCCCAGCGGCGCCACCGCCTCTCCGGCCATCCACCGACGCTGTCGGCGCCGTGGAGCCGCTCCGAAACCTAGAAATAGAAACCGCGTCATTTCCCGGAGACGTTTGCTCGGGAAGCAACCGCGTCATTTCCTGGAAACCCTGTGCACCCGGAAACCCCGCCGGTGTCGATATCTTTCCATCGTTCTCCGTAGGTATATATGTTTGGGTGAACTGTGGAGTAGGATCTTTTGTTTCTAGTTTTTTTTGTGTTTATTGGGGTTGGTTCTGGGATTGATAGGGGGGCGTTGGATGGTGATTAGTGCTGCAGGTAGCCGGGTGTCATCTCTCCTGCGACAAGGATGGACGGGCGAGGGGCCGCGGAGGCGTCGCCGGGAAGGTATCGGCGGCAGAGCGACGAAAAGATAGATCCGGAGGAGGAGATCTGCTCGCCGAGTGATGCCTTTTATATCCCGCCCAAGAATGCATCCCTCGAGCGGCTACGAAGGTGGAGAGTAAGTGGAATCCCTTCATTGATTTCGAGTTTCATCTTCTTGTTCTCTTAGGGTGTTGAGGACTCTTATCTTTGAATGCAGCGGTTCCATGCTTAAGTTTGAATTATATGGTGTTTTCTTGGGGTTTAATTTATTATATTCTTTTTCATCTGAGAAAAATATCAGAATAATAATGGCTTCATCTATTCGAAAGCTTGATAGAATTATTTTAATTCTAAGATAAATTTGCCCTAGTACTTTTATGGTTCGTTCTTGTAATATATTTTCACTGTGGAACCTGCATTCCGTGTGGTTAGTTCTAGGTTTAAAAAATTTTTTTCCCCTCGATTTTGCATCTTTTTTTTTCGGTTTTTGTGGAACTTAGTGAAGCTACTTCATCTTTTATTTCTCTTGGGCCCTTTTTTGTGAATGAACTCATTTTTTTTCTTTGTGGTTTATTACGTGACAGTGTTTTTGTTTTGGCAAAGATTAGATATAATGCTATGATATTCAACTTGGATATGAAGCTGCATTTATATGGCAGGTTTCGTATTTATAGCTTCTTTTTGTTTTTGTTTTTTAATTTTGTTTGTTTGTTTTTGGGTTGTTCGTGTTCGCTTTTGGATAAACTTTTATTTGACATCATCCAACTTAAGACTACTAGGACATGAAACCCTGATTGCATGTGACTAATAGTTTAGTATGCTTATATCTTCGATATTTATTATTTTTGTGATTTGTGCATGCTGATGTTCTAGAGTAGTAAAACATGAATTAGTAGCATTTGATCTTCTTCTTTGAGAGTTCATATTAACATACTTCTACACTGTTTTATGGCAGCAAGCAGCACTTGTGTTGAATGCTTCACGTCGGTTCAGGTATACTCTGGATTTGAAAAAGGAGGAAGAGAAAGAACAAATAAGGAGGAAAATCAGGGCGCATACTCAAGTCATACGAGTATTAATCGACCTCAGTTTGAAATCTAGTTTTGTGCTGTGAAGGATTCTGTTTCTCATTTTTTTTTTGGCTTTTTTAGGCGGCATTGCTCTTCAAGGAGGCTGGGGAGAAGAAGGAAGCACCTGGTACTTGGACATGCCTAAGTTCTTTGTTTTATGTAGTTCCAATTGCATTCTTGTAATATTGACTCAAATCTTTAAATTTCATAAAATTGCGGTTTCGTGCTAGAATGACTGTTCTCTAAAGCTCAAAGGCCTTTTTGACAAAGTTGGTTATTTATTTAATTTGTGCTATTTGCAATATAAGTACACTTAAATGAGGATTTGAGGTTTTGACATTGTTGATGCCTAAGCAAATGGTTTTCTGGTTGACTCCTACATACTTTTTAAGTTTTCTCAGCCGCCGGAGACGAAACATCAATGCTAATCTTCCTCCAGCTTTCTTTTTTGTCTGAAGATCAAGTGTGGTTGGAGTTTAAGTTTTTTATAATCGTTTCTCTCGCTGTTTTCGCATTTGATGCCATTCATATATGGGGTAGAATGAGTAATCAGTTGCTCAGTGCCCAGTCCTGAGATGGGTTAATGGGATGATCTTTTCAATTTGTTTTATCCTCCCCTGTATTTGTTAATGGTTTCACTAGGAGAAAACTGATTTTATCTTTTTCTGGTTGTGTAATGTTACTCACTTGTGGCTGTATTTATCGCCCTTTTTCAAATCTTTTCATGTCACTCTCAGCTTTTGGTCTTTGATTTTATGTCGTCTCCATGTCTTATTATTAGGTACTCCTGGAGGCATAACGGGACTTCCGACTGCTGGTTATGGAATTGGAGTGGAGCAGTTAACTTCAATGACACGGGATCACGATTTTTCTGCTATACAAGGATATGGAGGGGTTTGTACAATTTAAGATGTTATATTTGTCTATGCTAGTTTTTGCATTGGTGCCTAATGTATCTAATCTTTTTGGTTCCCTTAGGTCAATGGTGTAGCAAACATGCTGAAGACTAATTTGGAAAAGGGGATCACCGGAGATGATACCGAATTGTTACGTAGGAGGAATGCCTTTGGAGCCAACACATATCCTAGGAAGAAAGGAAGAAGTTTTTGGGTATGTTGGAACCTGATTACTGGTTATGGTATTTTAGTTATGTGTTATAATCATTTACATCTTTTTTGCTTTTTCATGTTTAGGTTTTCTTATGGGAAGCTTGGCAAGATTTAACCCTTGTTATTCTGATGATAGCTGCAGTTATATCTTTGGTTCTGGGTATAAAGACGGAGGTGAGTCCAGCTTTATAATCTTCTGTTGGGAATGCTTTCTCCTCTCTCTCTCACTGTTTGTGTAGCTGTGGACACTCATGTTTGGTTGTTGGTACAATTTTCTTATCTACACATGTTTATATCAAGATATTGAACTCCTCTGTTGCTAGTTTTTTTCCATCTTGTTGGTTGCTTGACCTTCCATGGTGCAACATAAGTCAACTCTGAGTTGCCAACATCTAGTTACATCATTTATATTAATGTTCCTCGTTCATTTGACGCCCTCCTATACTGTTGTGGGCTTTCTTTATATAGTTACATCATTTATATAACTAACCTTGGTGGCGTACTCTCCAACATCTGCTTTTCTTAGATCATATGGTTTAGGTTATTCCATCTTTACTATTGTCTTAACTTTCCATTTTTGTCTATTTACTTTTTAGGGCATCAAAGAAGGATGGTATGATGGGGCAAGCATTGCCTTTGCGGTTATCCTTGTTATAGTTGTCACAGGTTCTTTCTTTTAGCATCCCCTTGTAAAGGTTTAAAGCACAACAAGTCATCTGTATTATGTTATTACATAATAGCCTGATCTTTCTTTCTCCCCATGCAATAGCTGTTAGTGACTATAAGCAGTCACTTCAATTCCAAAACCTGAATGACGAGAAGCGAAATATACGGCTTGAGGTGTGCACTTGATGTCTATGACACTGAGATTTTGCAGTTATGATCATTTCTAGCGCCTATTAAAAACTGATATTCCTTGTAGGTGATTAGAGGTGGTAGAAGAATTGAGATATCTATATTCGATATTGTGGTTGGTGACATTGTTCCTCTGAAGATTGGTGATCAGGTAGCTGCTGTTTGGTTATTACTATTGTGTCAAGTTCTGGATATGTGTTAGTTTATAGCTGACCGGCTACTATAAAACTGATTTCTAGGTGCCTGCCGATGGCATTTTGATTTCTGGTCATTCTCTTGCCATTGATGAGTCTAGTATGACTGGGGAAAGCAAAATTGTGAGCATCTATCTGCCTTTACAATCGTTGCTCTATGAACTGTCCAAGTGACATCATTATGGTTCTTTGCTGTAGGTCCACAAGGATCAAAAGGCACCATTTTTGATGTCTGGATGCAAGGTTGCTGATGGTTATGGCTTCATGTTGGTGAGGGCTTTATTTTGTTTTAATTCATTGTTGCACATCTGCTTCCTTGGTTGGTCGGAGTAGAGAGCACTTCATCTCTTGATCATTATGCACCACTGGTGTTTTAGATGCATGCTTATGTGGTTCTGTTTTTCTGCTATACGATGTAGGTAACTGCTGTAGGGATCAATACTGAATGGGGTTTATTGATGGCCAGCATATCAGAGGAGAATGGTGAAGAAACTCCCTTGCAGGTTTGCTTCTTACCTATGTTATGGATACATAATTTTGATGTCAATATGATCTTATATATTTTATTCCTTTCTAAACAGGTGCGCTTAAATGGTGTTGCTACTTTCATCGGAATAGTAGGGCTTAGTGTTGCTGTTGCTGTTCTTGCAATCCTTTATGCAAGGTATATTGTGGAGTGAGGGCCTTCAATCCCAGTTTTAGTTGCTTTGATGTTCATGGCTCCAACTTTCGTTCTTTTTGTATGAACATTTGCAGATATTTTACTGGACATTCCAAGAACCCCGATGGTTCAGTTCAATTTGTCAGGGGTCAAACGAGTGCTAAGGAAGCAATAAATGGAGCTGTTAAAATCTTGACCGTTGCGGTATGCATTTCTACGTTACACTTTCTAACTCAAATGCCCCCTGTTTTCATGATACTCAATTGCCATTGAACTTAAATAGGTGACTATTGTGGTTGTTGCGGTGCCTGAGGGACTTCCTTTGGCTGTGACGCTAACGTAAGTTCGATTACTTTCTTCTAGGTAACCTTTCATTTTATACCAAGCTAAATTTCAGTTCTCTAAACTTGCTTCATTACGTTTTCCAGACTTGCATATTCCATGCGAAAAATGATGGCAGACAAAGCTCTGGTATTTATCTCTGTTATCTCAACTGTAATCATGTTTAGTACTATGCGCTCTGATGATTTATGGTGCTGTCTTTAGGTGCGGAGGCTTTCAGCCTGTGAAACTATGGGATCAGCTACGACAATTTGCAGCGATAAGACTGGTACCTTGACTCTAAACCAGGTAAGTCAATTGTTTCCTGCAAGCATGGTAAACTTGGTGTTGGATTTGGTTTTATTTCAAGCCGAAAATGAAATACCTTGTTCAGCAGTTTCATTTCGGTTTGACTTTGGTAATTTTTTTTGGAAAAATAAAAATCTAGAAAATTCCAACAGTAGGTATATAGAAAAATTTTATATGTAAATAGTCCATAATTTTTTGACAGTCATATTCCTTCAATTGGCATGGCTGTGAGCGTGGCATTCACAGCTGGCATTAGCAGCCATAACCACTTTGGGCAGTAACGACTGCGGTTGACACAATTCTTGGGAGTTAACCTCCTTTGGTACAGCTACTGGAGGTGGTGGCGGCGACATCTTGTCCAAAGGAAAACAAAGAAAATAGAGAAGATGAACAATATGTTATTTGGGAGGTTTTATAAACATACCGTCAACGGCGGGCCATGTGTTTCTGCTCAATGCTCACCAGTTGTCTTTGATTCTGGTTACCATCTGGTTGATTGAGAGTGGAAGCTCCAAGGATTAGAGTAATGTATTTGATTGGAAGGGGGAGAAATAGATGCAAGAGTGTTATTCTAAGTCAAGTAGGTCAGATCCATTTTTTGTTTGACCCCAATTCAACCTGAATCCAACCCAATTACATAGATGATCAAACCAGACTTGTTTTGGATTATTTTAGACCGTTTCGGCCAAAATGGACCAACATCGGTCCAAACTTCCCCGAAGCAACCAGAAACACAATACTGGGATGAAAGTAGACTTGAAATTAGTTCAGGGCTGCTTTGGTCGAAACAGATTGGAGCAGGCCTAAACGTTAAGGGCTTTGGTTTCCAGTATAGTTTTGCATCCTGTTTTAATTTCTATTTGTTGGCTACAAAACGAGTGCTTATGGGGCAATAGCTATCGCTTGTGATATTACATGATTTGAACTTAAGCTTAACATGCATTATCCTAAGCCTCATATGCTTTCTTGCACTGCTCTGATTTTAGATGACTGTCGTAGAGGCCTATGTCGGTGGAAAGAAGATAGATCCTCCTGACAATATTGAATTGTTGTCTTCGAAAGCTTCCACTCTGTTAATTGAAGGCATTGCACAGAATACAACAGGCAATGTATTTGAGCCGGAGGTAATGCTTCTATTTTTGTCACATGACTTTCTTAGCATAATTCGCATGTCCAAGATGAGATGATACTGGACATTTGAATTCGCTTCATAATTTTTGGGCTTTCTTTTGCTGTTTGTATATTTAGATAAAATTACAACCCTCACATCGATTAATAAAGTGTCCATCCTAATATACCTTATGTTTTCTTCCATGTTTAAATCAATGCCTGTGATCTCTTTAGCTGTCTATATATCTGAATTCGCTAAATCTAAAAGTGTCTTTTATATCGTGCAGCATCTTAGTACTTCTACTTAGTGTTTTTCACTAATTTTCTTATTTGATAGCTCTAATTAAGGTGTCTTTTCTGAGGCATCTTTCATCCAGTCTTTAGATTCACAGTTTCTATTTTTCATGGGAGTTATTTGTCCAATGGTTGCTATATGATGATGTCTCTCTCTTAAACCCCCCCTTTTGTGCTATGCATCTTCTGAACACAATTTGTTTATACCTAAATGCTTGTATACTTTGGAGTTGGGATCTCACTGTTTCATTTGCCCACGTCATGTTTTGGCTTTGAATTTGTCATGTAAAGTTAGTTATTGATTCGTGGCTCGAATGTTTGCATTGTAACATTGAAATTGTTTTGTTAATTTAAGACTCTTTTTGAAATAGGATGGTGGACCTATTGAAGTTACAGGCTCACCAACTGAGAAGGCCATCCTTTCTTGGGGGGTCAAGGTACGCTGTTTTTGTGTTTTCTCCTTAGGCTCAGGAACTTCTCCTCATGATTGGTTATTTTATTTCTTTGTAGTTGGGAATGAAATTTCGTGAAGTGAGATCCAAATCTTCCATTCTCCAAGTCTTCCCTTTCAATTCAGAAAAGAAACGTGGTGGCGTGGCCATACATGTGGTAAGTAATGGTGCTTTTACATATAAGATAATCTCTCTATTCCTAAATCTGTCTGGTAGATTTTGGCAAACTTATGCTCTTTCTTTATTTTTATATAAGCATGCTACTGCACATGTATCTGATTTTGAAGGATCTCTTTAAATTACATGATGTAGAATTTAACCTATATGAAAATGGAAGGAGACTGAAATCGTTGATATTCTAGTTGCATTTCTATTGATATGTATTGTTAGATAGCAGCAATACATCCAAAATGCTGTTATAACATATTGTGGATCACCAAACAACTGGAACTCAACGTTGATGCAAATATGCTGAATAATTTTAATTCTCGGAAAAAAATCAAGATAATTTTGTCAATACTTACTGAACATTATTCATTTTTTATTTAATCATTGTCCAAAAAAGTCGGAAGTATCTTTCCTGGTTGTGTAACTTTTATTTGTGTTTAGATTGTGGTCTTAGTGGTTTGAGCTTCTCTTCACTGTAAGTCATTTTGTGGTGTTTTTCTGCTTACAATTCCAGGGAGATTCTGAGGTTCATATCCATTGGAAAGGAGCAGCTGAGATGGTCCTAGCATCATGTACTCACTGGCTCGATGCAGATGGTGAGGATTCTTTGGAACATCAAATGACTCCAGACAAGGTAACTTTGTCCAATCCATTATTTTCTTATTTGCTTTCAGACCAATCTCTGATCTATTTTGTCATTGCAGATGAATGCATTTAAAAAATCTATTGGAGATATGGCAACGGCTAGCCTTCGCTGTGTTGCCCTTGCCTATAGAGTATACGATTTGGAAAAAGTTCCAAGTGAGGGAGAGAGAGATAGCTGGGTGTTGCCTGAGGATCACCTGATTCTGCTTGGGATTGTGGGGATAAAGGTGCGTGCTGATATCAACTCATGCATCATTGAATTGGTTTCTATCAAGTGCTCATGCATAGGCTTTGGCACAATGTGAGTAGGGTCAAATAGCCATGGATTTCTGTGCCGGTCGGTACAGGTTGCATGGACCTATACTTATGGTGCCAGCAAGATATTGACACAATACGTCTTTTGTCGGCACACCCTGTGCCCACGGTTGCCATGCTAACCTGCCAGTGGCACAGTTATCCATGCAACTAGCTATTTCATTTTGCAAGGAAATAAGTTGTGTTGTAAAAATTTAACTGACAGCATAAGGTTCCCAGTGGAGTTTTTTCCCCTTGTTAAATGCTTTCTGTACGAAAGCAATGGCAATTGTCATCAAGGAGATGCAACTGCTTAGCATTGTGTTTAACAACTTATCTCAACGTTGCATTTTTATCTATTGCAAAGTTCCTGGGGCTTTTCCTATAATTCTTGTATGAAATAAAATCTTGCAGGATGCTTGTCGACCAGGGGTTAAAGACGCAGTACAGTTATGCGAGAATGCAGGTGTCAAGGTAGTTCATGACTTCTCGTTTGTATGATAATATGCAGTATATGCCTTTGATTTGGCAAGGGGGAATTTTCTTTTCAGGAAATTTATTCAGACTTACCTAAGCTTTTGCATTCTTTCATGAGACATCGAATTAAGGATGCTGACAAATAACATGTTCAAAATTAGGCATAGTTATTGGTGAAGGGATTGTATTCCAACATTTTGTTTGTGATCTGTTGCAAGATGAATTCATGCAGCTAAATAAATTGCGGGCATTACAAAGATCAGTTGGCTGCATGCTTACAGTAGCCATTCATAGAATTTTCTAGGACATCTATTTTCAGTTCATGATGCATTTTAGCCAGTTACGGATTATGCATCCTATGGGTAAGAGCTCCTAATCATAATATCATACAACTCCAAGGATTCATTTCTCTTTAAGAAAATTAGATTGAAATGTACGCGTAAAACCTTAAATGTCCTTGTCTTTCTTGAGTGCATCCCTCTCCAAACAATTCAAATTTCTTCATAAAATCTTTGAATGTCCTTGTCTTTCTTGCGGTCATTGCTGCCAGAAAAAATATCGCACTTGTAAGTGTATGTCTAAGGATCCGTCTATCTCTGACTATCTTTTGATGCGCTGATTACGCCATGGAGTGACTCTCTTAATTGTGAATTGCATTCATTTGCCATTTCTTACTTATCTGGGTCTGACATGTTCTTTTTGACTCGTGTAACTTTCTCTTCCCTGTTTGAATTATCTGATCTTTGTGGGCATTTTTTGCATTGTCGTCTAACCTTGTTTCATTTTTTTGAAAATGGAAAGGTACGGATGGTCACCGGAGATAATCTTCAGACGGCGAAAGCAATAGCTTTGGAATGCGGCATACTCGACTCTGAAGCTGATGCTACAGAGCCAAATCTTATAGAGGGGAGAGTATTTCGTGCGTTATCTGAAAAATCAAGAGAAGCTATTGCAGATAAAATATCTGTATGATACAATTATCCTTTTTCTCAATTTTTACATACTAACTGATCATTTGTAGGAATCTGAAATTATTTTTGGCATGGGAAAAGATAGATTTAAAGGCATTTGGAAGGAAAAACTCCAGAAATTCTGGTTTTGGTTATGTACACCTAAGACATATGCATATATTGGTGGAGATGCGTTGACTACGATACGCTCATTTGCTAACATTTTGCACACAACAAAGCACGTATGGATTATGTATCTTATAAATGTGAGTTAGAGTTATAAATGGGAGTTGGAGTCAAAGTATGTTATTTTGTTGCCACTCCTTATGCTGCCATTTTGTTTATGTCCATTAGGCCCTGTTAAGGAGCCATGCTCTTTTTCTTTGTTTTTACCGTTTGTGAAGGAAGAGATTTCTCTGTGGATATGTATTTCCTCCTTCAAACAATTTTCCTAGGAGTTTATTTCTATGTGAACCTCATTTATAGGTAATGGGAAGGTCTTCTCCCAATGACAAGCTGCTTCTTGTTCAAGCATTGAAGAGAACAGGTCATGTTGTTGCTGTCACAGGGGATGGCACAAATGACGCCCCTGCCTTACATGAGGTATGGTATATCCAGTTTTCTGGTTACTGATTTATTAAAAAGCATGATCTCAGATTGTAAAAGGTATGGGATTTGATTGTTTACATATATTCTGGATTTTAGGCAGATATTGGTCTTGCTATGGGAATTCAGGGAACTGAGGTTGCCAAAGAAAGCTCTGACATTATTATCCTGGATGACAACTTTGCATCAGTTGTAAAGGTTAGACATGACGATGGAATACTCATATTGTAACAATTAGATGGATGGGAAGTATTTGTATGAGCTTGTTTTTATCTTCTTCTTTTTTTTTAGGTTGTTCGTTGGGGCCGTTCTGTGTATGCAAATATACAGAAATTTATCCAGTTCCAGCTAACGGTCAACGTTGCAGCCCTAGTGATTAACGTTGTTGCTGCTATAAGTTCAGGGGAAGTGCCCCTGAATGCTGTCGAGGTGCGTATGAGTTTCTTTGCCAGTTCGCCGAACATGGCAAATATTCAATTAGAAGCTAATAGAAAATAGAATGCACTATATCTGCTTTGTTATTTTTGTTGGTAGGTGCATTTCTTGTTGTATTAATTGCTCAGTCAAAATCTGACTTGACATCATTTGCCTGTTATCCTGTTTTCTTCATAACTAATTAGATTCTCTATTCTGTTTTGAACAGCTTCTATGGGTCAACCTGATTATGGACACTCTCGGAGCATTAGCACTAGCCACGGAACCACCGACTGATCATCTAATGAAAAGACCTCCTGTTGGTCGGAGGTTTGAAATCCTTTTATTTCTTCGTTCATGCGTGTTTGAACTCACCCAATACCCTTATTAAGGAGCCACCATTATTCACATCTAAGACATCTTTATGACATAATGAAGAAGCTCACTGCTTTTTACTCTTGGGTATGCGTGGAGTTTCTTAACAAGTAAAGATATGATGGTGCTTCAGAGTTTAAACATTGTCTTAATAGTAAAAGTATTTTTTATGAGAGAACATGTGGCAATTTTCAAAGTAGAAAATAATTACTACATGTATTTTATAAAATTACGTGATAGTATGTGTCGATGTATATGTCAATTCGTTGGAGAAGTAGTAAGAAGAGCCTACCCTTCGAGTGCATGTAGATATGGTCTGTATCAGGCCATCCTATTGCTCATCTTTGAGTTATTTGAACCTGGTCAAATGGAGAATTTCAACTTGTAGTGCTGCTAGTTTGCCATGATTGGAACTCCTAGTCCTACAGCAATGCAGACTTATTTACTGCTCTTCTTTTACGAGTATAGTGATGTATTTCTTAGATACTTTATTCCAAGTCATAACATCCTCTCTGGTGTTTTCATTTCTTGACTTGGCTCGACTGCGGTATCTATTTTGACAGGGAACCTCTGATTACAAATATCATGTGGAGAAATCTGTTGATACAGGTAAACATTGTTTCTTGCATTAATATTGTCAATCTCTACTCCTTTTTAACTGGTAATTTGTCTGCATTGAAATTATTCCTGATTGATTGGTCCTGAGGAAATGCAGGCTACATATCAAGTGGTCATCCTTCTTATACTTAACTTTGGTGGCCGTAGTATTTTGCACTTGAAGAATGAGCCCAGAGACCACGCGGACAAAGTGAAGAATACCTTCATTTTTAACACTTTTGTCCTTTGCCAGGTAAGTTGGATTAAATTCCCACAAATTTAGCTACAAAGTAGCTGCATTTCTTATTAGCTTGAGCATAGAATGTTTTGCTCTCCTGCTTCCAGTAGGTTGGAGTTTTTTTTTTTAATTACATTTTTTTGATGTCATAGTGAAGACTATTCTTTGAGTTTAACATGCATTCCTCTCTTGGACTCCTGTACTAAAAACTAGTTTCCCCTATTGTTGCATCTCATTGAGCTCCAGTTGTTTTTTAATGAGTTCTTTTCTCTCTTTTAGGTTTTCAACGAGTTCAACGCTAGGAAACCAGATGAGGTGAATATCTTCAGTGGCATTACAAGAAACCGGCTCTTTATGGGGATTGTGGGAATGACTGTTCTGCTTCAGGTAGAGAAGAGTGGACTTTTAAGAGAGATGTGTCTTTACATTCTTATGTCGATTGTGACCAGTCCCAATGGTACTGTTTCCTGTAGGCAATGATCGTTGAATTCCTCGGAAAGTTTACTAAGACTGTCAAGCTTAGCTGGGAGCTGTGGCTGGTATCCATTGCTCTTGGTTTTGTCAGGTATTTTTTACTGAACATTCAGCAGCTTGGGATTTTTGCCTAATGCGTTAGAATTGATGCTTATATGGCCATGTAGCAGTCATGGGACGATAAAATTCGTAGTAACCCCAGTTTAATTCTCCATTTCACACAATCAAATTATCTGATTGTGTAAATGAGTCCCACCTAAAAATGCAAATTTAATCCGTGTGCCACTTGGCTAAGTACCCCTACTGCAGGAAATCTAGTCAGCAGTTTTGAAGACTAATGTGGTAATATTTGTTCTTGGCCAACAGCAAAGAACAAAGTACCTCAAAATCTTACTTTATAGGACATCATCTCTGTCATACTCTCCTAAACAACAAAGTCAATAGGCTCAATTATTGTTTCCGCATGTATGAACAGTTGATAAACCCCAGTTTTATCTGATAGTAGGCAAGACTTTGCTGGGCATGGTTTTCTTTCAAGCCATACAACGACCGTTATTTTATATTTTGTCCTTCTCTTATCACATAATCACCATGAAATTGTCTATCTATTTCAGCTGGCCTTTGGCCTATGTGGGGAAGTTGCTTCCGGTTCCCAAAACCCCTGTCGCAGAGTTTTGCCGGAGATGCTGTCGAAGAGAACACCCAGGTCCTATTCACTTCACGATATTCTCGCCTTTTTTTTTTTTGGAACCCCTCCAAACTGCAGTTCATGACTTACCTTTCCTACTTCTCATGCAGAAAACGAGCCCCAAACCCAAGGTGACTCCGCCGTTTAGACAGCGATCCAACGAAGTTATTTTGAAGTCGATGGTCTTTTTTCTCACAGAAGATAGCACACATCCAACCTGTAACTACAAACTAATGTTCTGGTAATCCTGTGTCGTGTTTAAGTACTTATGTTTTGGTTCCCCTGTATTTTTATCATAGAATGGGATCACGGTTTTAGGTTTACCATGCTCTGTTTTTTTAACGCCAAAGGGTTGACGAATTGCAACGTTTGCTAATCTAACTCTGAGATCGACGTGAAAACATTACAGAGCTTTAAAATTCGGGCACGGAGGTCTATAATTCATGTGCTCTTGTTTTGTCTTGATCGTTGCTTCCAGAAGTCAGCTCAGCAGTACCTTTGGATCAATCAATTGCCTATGACGTGCTACCTCCTGCATCGTACGGGTACTTTGTGTACTATGCTGGTCAACGGTCGCCACTAGGAATTCTATCATTGTGTGCCATTAAATCGACTATTATAGTGCCACTATCGTCCTACTAAATTATTGTTAATATTATTATTATTATTAGTTGAGCACTTCATTACAAAGCATCGCTAGGGCGAATATTGAGGTTGTATCCAGTGTATTAGTAGGTGTCACGCAATATAATTAAGTTCTTGGAAGAAGAACCAGGATGTGCTGCTAGTGAGCAGGAATCATCCCCTTCTTTAATGTGAATTAGTTGTGTATCCTTCAGAAAGATTTGATTCCAAATGTTGTCCCGAGGAGGATCAGACTGTGGAATGGGGTTTTTTAAACATACAAAGGGTCCCAATTAGTCTCTGTTCCCGAAAAATTTATTCATAGTGTTATTTCTTGAATCTTCTTATTTACAAGAAGTTACATGATTTGAAAGTTACGGCAATAGCCAAAGTAGACGGCAGGAGATTAAAAAAAAAACCTAAAATACCCTTCATAATTGAGATTTTTAAAACAATAAAATTTGGATTTTGAAGTCATTTTGTGCTATGGTTAGTCTCTTACTATGGTTAAAAGTTATCTTTATGAGGCAGGGGTGGTCTAGGGTGGAGGTGGTTAGTGATGGCAACGGGGCGGATCGGGGCGGATATTGGAAATACCATACCCGTCCCCGCACTCCTCCGCCCATACTATAACCGCCCATTCCCCGCGCGGATAATGGGGATCGCGGACCATAATCATCCCCGCGGGTACGCGGATATTACCCGTAATCCGCGGTTATCCGCAAAACCTAAAAAAATCATTCAATTAGCATTAAGCCTCTAAAATCTAAATCTAAATTCATCAAACTATCATCAACATTCGGTCTCTAAAATCTAAATCCACAAACACTCATAAACAATTAGTCTTTATTAGAGTATTATTACAAAAATAGACTCTTTAAAATCCACCAAATCAACATTTAGTGGCGGGGCGGGGTGGATATGCGGGGTGGATAGCGGGGCGGATATTACCCAATATCATAATCCGCCCCGTCCCCGCGCGGATTTTAAATTTGAAAACAATTATGTAAATACCAGATTTTCCAGGAATATATATATGTAACAAAAGTAAACCCCCGGAATTCCGCCCCGGCCCGTTTATTCCCGGATGGGCCGTTCCCATCCCGCCAACCCACGTGGCACAAACCAGATAGACCGTTGACGTTCCCCGTAACATCCACGTACGATGACGTCAGCTCCCACGTGTCATCTTGTCCGGTACAGCCCGTACGCACTTGGCGGTACATGAACCACCAGCAAGCGTGCGTTTCATCACTCTGTGTCTCCATAATTCACGGGTCTTTTCGGCACGTTATTAGAATAGGTCAGCCATGTTGGATGTATAAAAGGTTCCTTTCTTCGTTTTATTGATTTTAGTGCTAATTTTCCTGTCCAAGTTAAGTTGATGGTGTAGAGAGTAGAGAGAGAGAGAGAGAGAGAGAATCACGATGAGGTTGGATGGGAGCAGGGGAAGGACGGTGGTGGCGGAGGGGGAGACGGAGGAGGGGGACAAAGCCCAGAAGGTAGACTTGAGTGGCATGTCTCTAGATTTCATCCCTAACGCTTCTGTCAATCTAAGTGTCATTACAAAGCTTGATCTTTCCAACAACAATCTGGAGGTATGTATCCTCTCTTGTTTTCTCTATGAATATTTATAAATGGTATCTTGCCAATGATGATTCCGTGAAGAAGATAACATGGTGAAATCTGGTAATTTTTGCAAAAAAAATAGAAAAGGTTTGATTTTTTGCAATGTATATAGACCATTACAATAAGAGTATTGAGGTTCTCTGTGTGTTTGATATGGAACATCTGGCTGTTCTTGGATTTCCTCAGAGAATTTATGATCGTTCGAAATTTAGGACAAGATGGTCCTTGAGAGAGACCGACCTTATTAGTTTCTGTTCATAGATCTTGCTAAAAATTATCACCAACAATTGTCCCAATATCAATTAGGGTGATCATGGGGAAAAGGATGAATTAAATAACATTTGTTATGGTATTCTAACAGATCAAGATGCATTAGCCTTGTGTATCTTTCTGATCATAAATATGTTCGCTTGATTTAATTGTCGATCGCCGGCGGCGGACGGACGAGCAGACGATCCCGGAGTCTGTGACTGCTCGTCTGCTGAACGTGGTGGTGCTGGACATCCACTCGAACCAGCTCAAAGTGCTGCCCAACTCTATCGGCTGCCTCTCCAAGCTCAAGGTCCTCAACATCTCCGGCAACCTCCTGGAGTCCCTCCCCAAAACCATCGAAGATTGCCGGTAACACCAACCAATCGAATCCATCTCTCTTTTTGCCATCATTCTTAGTTTGACGCAGAAGTCTCGATAGAATTTTTTCGAATAAATGTGGAATTAATTAACTAACAGAGCTCTGGAGGAGCTGATTGCCAACTTTAACAAGCTGACAAAGTTGCCGGAGACGATGGGGTTCGAGCTGATCAACCTCCGGAAGCTGTCCGTGAACTCGAACAAGCTGGCATTCCTCCCCTACTCCACCTCCCACATGACCAACCTCCGCGTGCTCGACGCCCGGCTCAACTGCCTCCGGTCACTCCCCGACGGCCTCGAGAACCTCATCCGGCTAGAAATCCTCAACGTCAGCCAGAATTTCTACTACCTTCAATCCCTCCCGTACGCCGTCGGACTGCTGATCTCATTGGTCGAGCTGGATATCAGCTACAACAAGATCGCCGTCCTGCCGGACTCCGTCGGCTGCCTGGTGAAGCTCCGCAAGCTCCACGCCGAGGGAAACCCCCTCGTCTGCCCGCCGATGGACGTCGTCAAGCAGAGCGTGGAGGCCGTGCGCGAGTTCTTGTCGGAGAGGATGAGCAGAGGGGCGGCGGCGGAGCCGCCGTCCTTGAGGGGGAAGTCGTGGCTGAGGAAACTGGCGAGGCTCGGAACCTTCAGCGGCGGCGGCGGCGTGGGGCCGCACACGAGACTCAGGGATGAGACCGACGGGTTCTTGCTGTCGGACTACCGGTCGATCAATGGGCTGGCGTCTCCGAGGTACACCGGCATGTTCTCCCCTCGCCGGCTGTTCTCTCCGCGGCGGTCCTCCACACCCAGAAGGTAGAGTGCATCAGGTCAAACACTTGGCTTATGGCTCCTTTTTCTTAATTTTGTGGCTGTGGATCTTGCATGGTTTAATTTGTGGAGCTTTAGTTGAAAGAAACTCTGTTCAGGGAGTGGTTGTTCCTATATATATACTTACAAACTTTGAATTTTGGATGTGGTTTGATATCTTCATAGGATTGCTCTTGGCTTTGTATAGGGTCCTTTCTTGTATCTTTGATTTTCCCAATGGATAAATGCTTAATTCCAGTGATGATTTTAATCGTTTCATTTCTGAAACCTTGGTTTATTTTACTACAATTTCGTTGATGATGACAAGAGCTCAAGCCTTTAATAAACTGTTTGAAGGAAGTTTAACTAATCAAACTCATCTTTTCTAATCAGCTGAAGCTTTTGAGACAAGTGGTCACTTATTAATTCAATATTCACATGACAACAACGTTTATTTGCAAGAAAAAAATAGACCTTAAATTGTGCAACTAAATGACCACTTACAAATGGATGCTTAAAATTGTTGTCACAAATTGCCAACCAAAGTTGCAGAAGAATGGGATGCTTGACAGTAACCTGGTGTGATTTTTTGTTCTTTGCTCAAGCAATTAATTAATGCTCTCAAAAGCCATGTCACTTGCAGAGCCTGAGCTTCTTGAAGTAAGCCGCCACCTCCGAGCGCCGGTATGGCCGGGTGGCGATGCAGGTGGCGATGTTTTCCGGCTGCTCGATCCACACCTTGTGCTCCACCCCTCCGGCCGCTAGCTTCTCCGCCAAGCTCCTCATCTGCGCCTCCCCCTTCACTTCCAGCGTCACCTAATAATAACACCACACCATATAGTTGTTTAGATCCCAGGCTCCTAGCTATATATATATATATATATATGATGGTCTTATGTGAGGCAAATGGTCGAGCGGACCTTGTGCATGGAGTCGATATTGGCGGGGGCGACGTAGGCGGCCGTGTCGGGGTGGTCGCGGTGGGCCCAGACGGCAGCCACGGCGGCGTGACAACCCTGGGCCACGATGCTGCCCAGTGGCCACTTGTCGATCAGGTCTCGACGGAGCACAACGTACTGCACCACCACCTCTCCACTGCCGTCCACTTCCTCTCCCGTCACCGGCGCCACCGCATCCGGAGTCGTTGTGTCGATGGTGGTGGCGGTGGCGGTGGGGGAGGCGCTCATCGTACTGGAGAGGCGAAAGGTGGGGGCTTTAACCTTCCTAGAGGTGGTGGTGGTGAAGGGGAGGAGTGTGAGAAAGGTGGTACGTGCCAACGAGCTACTACTAATGTAGGATGATGGGAAGCAGGCGGGGAGCAGCGAGAGCATCTCTTTTTGGGCTGGAAGCCTGGAAGTGGAAGCTAAGCGGCTAATATCTCTTACGCTAACTCCATTCGATTCATGTATGTTTAGATACGGTCCAAAAGCTTTCGGCCCAAATCTGGCCCATGGAAAGATCCGGAACAAACTCTATTGTACGTTAGTACTCTCACACGTCATCAACCTCGTGTTCTCCATGACTGCCGCTTTAAACCTCAGACGGCGGGCCCCATTTAAAGATTTTAAAGGGGCCCGTTTGGCAGCTTTGTCTTGGCTCACATGCTACTGTTTCCTAGGGCCCAAACGAGAGCGGAGCAGCTAACCTCCTGGTGGTGACCCCATCCCGTAGCGCCGCTTGCGAGTTGTGCGACACGTTGGGGGTGTCGGTGAGCGGACGGCGAGGCGCGACTGTCTCAATTCCTCCGCCATCTCGCGCTCCCCGACAACCACTGACGCGGTGTCGCCTTCTCCAAGATCCCAGAGTCGCGTCACCGCTGTCCTTCCTAGCCGGGTAATCAAACCCGAATACCCGATAGTAAAAGATCCGATTCTTGTTTTTTACGAGGACACTTTTTCGGAATTACATTTTGGTATCATTATATTTGGGATTTATAATTTGACACCACCAAGTTATAATGTCATGGTAAAATGGTTCAACCCCTCAACGGCATTATGTGGGTTGACGATAAACTGGTCACATGACATGCACGTGACTACCGTCAGTCCAAACAACTGCGTGTCAGTAGGTGGATGGCGAGGCGAAGGAGCCGACGTCGGAGGGAGCGGTCGATAGCTGCAACGTTGGAGAGCAAAGCCAGCATGAGTGCCGCCTCGACGGAGATGGGGAGAAGGGAGTGGAGGCGAGGGATGAGGAGAAAGCGGAAAAGGAAAGAAGAGGAGGAAGGAGAAAGAAAACAGAGAAGGGGAAAAGAAAAGAATAAAAAACAGAGGAGAGAGAGGAGGGGAAGAAAGAATAGGAGGAAAAGAATGGGATGGGGGGGGGGGAGGGACGTGGTTGGGAAGTAGAAGGAAACGAAGAAGGGAAATAAAAGAAGACAGAAACAAAGGAGAAGTAGGGGAGAGAAAAAATAGATGTGAGAGGAGAAGAAAATGAAGAAGGGGATAGAGAATAAAGAAGAAGAGTAGGGGAAAGGTGGACCAGTGACTCGAATTCGTCATTGGAGAAATTTATCATGGGTAGTCGGAGAGGTGAGAGAGCACGTCAACGTACTGGTGAACCATCAGTTATGATAGTCGAGGACGACAAAGACCACCTTGACCTGGAAGCGGGGAGGTGATGTACATGGGGACGATGTTGTCGTTGAACTCGTGGTACACATTGTCGATGTACCCCGCCAGTGGAGAAGACGATGGCATGCGCGTCGTGCCGGATGTCGCAACGGCGAGCTGCTACTACATTGAGGTCTGCGGAGCGGAGGCGGAGCTCCGCCACGGTGGCCATGATGTCCACCTCCCATTTGCACGGGTATGACCATGATCTCTTCCACCCCTTTGCTGGTCCTTACGTCGGTCCATGCGATTGGGAGGAGAGCCTTATCAATGACGTCCTTCTGGAGAGTGGCATGGGGGGAAACGGACGCAAATCCACCTTCCGTGGTGCGAAATGAGTGCAAAATCGCTTACGTACGTGGTTTCCTATCAAATTATAGTAAAAGAGTCGGGGATCGAAACTAAATTTCACTTAGTTTATAATTTAATGGTATCGAATTATAAATCCCAAACATGGTGATATAAAAATACAATTCTCGGAAAGTGCATGATATCAGAACCTAAAAATCTGTTTTTTTTTCATAGCAGGTGATACCCGGTATCTGCATTATTTTGTAGTTTTGATATTTAATGCATGCTTAATATTAGGTGTCGAAGTCCGGCGAATAAGGCCGGAAGTTTGGCATGTGCTCCTCCAAAACGAACAGAAACAAACGAAATCTGCGCAGACATAATTATGGAGTAAAAAACGAGATGAAGTTGTCGTCACGCTGCCAAATCCAACCAAAAATTCGGTGAGATTTGAATTTATCCGTCATTTTTTAGTAGTTTTGAGATTGGATCCTTAATGGGTTTGGATGCGACCCGTTTACACCCACCGCCCACGTCACCACCCCCACTACTCTCTCCTCCTCTCCTCTGTCTCTTCTATACTCTCTCTCTCTCTCTCTCTCTCACTCGAACTGTGGAACTCTGTGTTTCTCGCTTTAGAGAGGGTGAGGAAGGATGATTTGCAGTAGGAAAGTGATGAACTTTTTCATGAGGAAGGATGTGAGGAGGCTTCTCAAGCGCAAGGACAGCGATGCTGGAGAAAGAGGTGTCTATCTGTCTTCTGTCTTTAACTTCTCATTTGCTTTCTTGGGTATCTTCTTTGATGGAAAATGGCTATGTTGGTAGTTTAATCTTGGCTATATATTCAAGTATTTTTGTTCAGTTTGATAAAAATTTCTCTTTTGTGTTCTGGAGATTGTTGGGTAACTCCCTTTCAGGTTGGTCTTCAGTTCTAGCGACTGCATTTTGATGGGTGTCGCAGTTAATCTGGAGCTTTGGTGTGAGACGGTTTTATGGGCATGTTTGTTTGAAGGATTTCTGTCTTTGGATTGGATTTGGATTGATAGTGTCAGTGCTTGAGTATTGATTTTGCGGAGCTTGTCCATGGGTTTTGAGCATAGGGAATGAGAAGGATGGGTTTAGCAAAAATGTCATGCCTTTTGGTTTGGTGTGTTCAAATGAACTCAAAAGCCAGGAAATTTTTTCTTCAAAAATGTTTTTGTGGTCAATCGATGTTGCCTCTCATTGATTGATTGATTGGAAAACCAACTCTAATTAGCTCTCGTTTAAGCCATTTTGGTGATTTGTGAATACTTTCTGGACATTTGCACTGTTAGCTGCTTTTCTAAGCACCTTTATGATAATGGTTGCTTGTGTTGCTTCATCTTGCAAGGAAGATTTCAATTACTCACACGGGCATTCCTCTTTTTCTACTCAAATCAGGTAAAGTGATAGAAGATCTCCGGGCTTCTCTTTTGAGTGAGTTACGCACATCAGAAGGAGCTAAGCGTCTCCAGCAACGCATTTGTGGCCCGGAAGTTTCTCTATGCTTCAATTTCTTGGTCTCCGTCGGAATAATCCTAATGAATAAGCTGGTGTGATTCTTGTAGCCTACACGCCTTTCTTGTGAGCTCTAATTTGCAATCCATTTTCACGGAGATCTGATACTTATTGCTCTTTTAGGTGCTTGGAAGAGTTGGTTTCAACTACCCAATCTGTCTCACATTCATTCACTATGCTTTAAGCTGGATTCTGATGGCAATATTGAATGCCTTCTCTCTCCTTCCGGCTTCCCCTCCATCCAAGTCGACCCCGTTTTCCACCCTTTTAGCTCTCGGTGTTGTCATGTCCCTCTCCACGGGCCTTGCTAATGTCAGTTTGAAGTACAATAGGTGAGACTTGTTCTTCTTGTTTTCTGTTTATAACTTTTATTCATTCAGATTTTGATTAGAGCTGAACTAGTTTTATTCCAGTGTGGGTTTCTATCAGATGGCTAAGATAGCTGTGACTCCAACTATTGTTCTCTCTGAATTTATGTTTTTCGCAAAGACTGTCTCCTACCAGAAGGTAATAGATCTTAATCTAGCAGTGTTGCTTATCTAAATTTTATCGCCTCTTCAATGAGCTTTCACTTGCAGGTTGTTGCACTAACCATCGTATCAATTGGCGTCGCTGTTGCAACGGTTACAGACCTTGAGTTCCACCTTTTTGGCGCTTGTATAGCATTGGCATGGATAATACCTAGTGCTGTCAATAAGATTCTTTGGTCTAATCTCCAACAGCGGGAAAATTGGACAGCCTTAGCGTATGTTTTCACAGGACTTAGTTTTCATCATCTTTCATCGAATTCAGTGGTTTTAGCATTGACCGATGCCTAATGTGGATCATTGAACAGTTTGATGTGGAAGACGACACCAATCACTGTTTTCTTTTTGGTAGCCATGATGCCTTGGCTTGATCCTCCGGGTATTCAGTCTTTTGACTGGGACATCCCCAAGACGTCAGCTATTCTCTTGTCAGCTGTACTGGGTTTTCTGCTTCAGTTGTCTGGTGCTTTGGCTCTTGGGTAAGGTTTTCCCTCTGGACATGAAGATTTACATCAACACAATTGAACTTTTCTTCAGCATCTTGCCTTCTTTTTGAAATACTAATTGCGCAAGGCATCTAACAGGGCAACCTCTGCAATCTCTCATGTCGTTCTTGGTCAGTTCAAAACCTGTGTGATCCTTCTTGGAGGCTTCCTTCTATTCAATTCCAATCCAGGACTGTCAAGTAGCTGTGGGGCTCTCACAGCGCTTGCAGGCATGACCTTTTACACCTTTCTTAATTTGGAAGGCTCGCATAAGCCAGCAACCAACACAACAACTTGCAAGCCATCTTTTCCATTGGCAAAGTCCAAGCTCAGTAGAGAATGCACCGATGACGCCTGCAATGGAGATCAAGCTGTTGAATCTGTTTGAGCATCTTAGTCTTACTCTTGGGAGCAATGTGAGCTTTCAAAAGTGGATTCCGAGAACTGTATATTGTCGGCGAGCGGAAGCCACACAAACTAGTTGCTGACCACCAGAGAGCTTTGGCTATATTAGGCTTTCGAAGATGCATTTGCTTTCCAGAAAAAAAAGTTATCAAGAGGCATCTTGGCAGATCAATTAATTTTATCTGTATTCTTTCTTACATCAGAAGTATTCTGCCGGTTTCAAAAGTTGTGAACATAGAGAATAATCTGAACTTGCAAAGCAAAGCAAAGCAAAGCAATGTGTTCTACAATCTCTCTTGTAAAGCTTCCATTGTAAAGTTGATTTCAGTTTTTCCTTCCAAGTATGAACTCCAGCAATTGTGTACGGGTTGCTGACAAGATGATATCTTGTGAAAAATTCCATGATCTTATATATGTATAGAAAGATTTAAGTGGGCTAAACATGCCTGATTTTGTCATACATCACTCTTTTTTTGCTCAGTTAAATCCTTGTGTCATTGTTCTTCCCATGTGAATTATCCTGCCATTTTCCTATGAGTTTTCCATAAAAAAAGTTACACGAAGATGGTACTGTCAATTTTGGACTTTTTGTACAATATTTGATTTGTTCTTGCCATTAAGCCATTTTCTGTCATCTTCTATGCAACTAACTCACATGGTTTCTGTCATGCTGTCACTCTCTCCTTCCTACCCAGCTTCCTCCAAACTCAAGCACTAAAGCCTTTTAGATCCAACAATAATATGTTAACTTAGAACTAAAGAATCATAAGTAACACCAGCTTATCATCATCATCATTATCAATCATCTTCATCTTCCTTTATATCTAATGCTTGATCACTGAGGCCACTTCCAGTTGATGTATTGTATTGATGAACATGGCCCACAGTGCTGCTGCGAAGAATGGAAACGAGAGATGAGAGATGGGAGTTTGGGGACCATGAAAGGGATGCCAACCATGCAGGAAGCATTCTTCTCTGTTTTCTGTTTCTCTGCTATCACAAAATAAAAACCTAACCAACTCCATAGACTTGTACTTATGCGTCCTCTGGTTGTCCTTTCCAAACAAATTCTAAAAGTTTTTTATCATCTCATTTGTTTCAGGGATTCAATCTCATGGTCTAGTTATTTATGTGAGTCATAGAAAGTAGAATCAATTAAGGATTTGAAAGGCTATTCATTATCTTACATCAGCTGCTTGATTTAAATCGAAATTGTTCAGATTTGATGCCTATGTGGGGATCATCGGTTCAAATTTACTTAATTTATAATTTGATGATATCGAATTATAAATTTCAAACATAGTGATATCAAAATACACTTATTGGAAAGTGCATGGTATCAGAATGTAAAAATCTTTTTTTTTTTCCATAGCGGGTGATACCTGGTATCTGCATTATTTTGTAATTTTGATATTTAATACATGCATAATATTAGGTGTCGAAGTCCGGCGAATAAGACATGAAACCAATGCTATTAATGCTTAAGACAGCAACAGACAGTTGAAACCAATGCTCGCACTTAACCTCTACGGATCTCTCTAATGGCTACTCGGCGGAGAGGTGTCTATCTAATGTCGTCTATGGCGCTGCTCATCATTCAATGATTCCTCTATAGCATCTACCAAGATAAGATATCCCATTGGATTGGATACAATGGCGAAGGTGAGATGCATGCCGCAGGGTGGTCTTCTTCGCCTCGGGGATTTGATGAAACAAGTCCATGGGTTCATGGTTGCCAATCCGAGACCACCCATTGACGCTTTCAACAGCGTTCTTAGGAGGGTGGTCCAGCTGTAGCCGCCCCAGTGCTCCATCGTCTTCTCTCTTTACAGCCGAATGAGGTCGTCGGGGCTCATGGTTGATCACCGGACTCATGGGACCCTTATCTGCTGCTGCTGCCACTTGAATCGAGTTGACCTCGGATTCGCCGTTCTCGCCGAGATGCTGAAGCGTGGTCACTCGCCTAACACCATTACCTGCAGCGCTCTTATCAGAGAGCTCTGCCGAGGGAGGAGGATGGACGACGCGGTCCAAATGCTCGAGAGAATGCCTCTTTGGGGATGCAACCCTGATATCATCACTTACACTACTCTTGTCAAAGGTTTCTGTAGAACCAGAGAGATGGACAGTGCGCTCAAGCTTCTGAGGGAGATGACTTCTTGGGAGGATGCTCGTAAGCCTAATGTCATCACATACAACACAGTCATCGATGGCCTATGCAAAGAAGGATCATTGAAGCATGCACTTGAAGTATTTGAAGAAATGAGAGCTTGTGGTGTTCATCCAGATGTCATCACATACAACACAATCATCGATGGCTTATGCAAAGAAGGGTCTTTGGGACAGGCACTTGAAATGTATAGAGAAATGGGTGTCAGAGGCATCCATCCAAATGTCATCACATATAACATAATCATCAATGGCCTGTGCAAAGAAGGGCCTTTTAGACAAGCACTTGAAGTATTGGAAGAAATGAGAGCTCGAGGTGTTCATCCAAATGTCATCACATACAGCACAATCATCGATGGCTTGTGCAAAGAAGGGTCTTTGGAACAGGCACTCGAAGTGTATAAAGAAATGGGTGTCAGAGGTATCCATCCAAATGTCGTCACATATAGCACAATAATCAATGGCTTGTGCAAAGAAGGGTCTTTGAGACAAGCAATTGAAGTATTCGAAGAGATGACCACCCAAGGTTTCCAACCAGACGTCGTCACTTATACTAGCATCATTCATGGGCATGGCACTGCAGGCCACTGGGATGAAGCCATAAGATTATTCAAGGATATGGTAGACCGAGGGCTCTCATCTGATGTGACAACATTCAGTGCGTTGATGGATTCCTTGTGCAAACAAGGACGAACTATGGAATCTCTTGAAATTTATCATTTGATGGCCAAAATAGGCGAGAAACCTAATGCTATCTCACATGGCATATTGCTGCAAGGGATTTGGATGAGAGGTCAGGTGGATGATGCTAAAAGACTCTTTGATACCATGCTCTCGAAAGGGCTTGAGATTGACATGACCTGCTACAGCATAATGATTAACGGGTTTTGCAAGAGCCATCAAATAGATGAGGCAATGAATTTGCTTACGAAAATGCAAGAAAGGAGGTTGAGACCTAATGTTGTTATATACAATACAATACTGTATGCACTTAGTCATACTTGTGGACTCGAGGATGTTTATAGTGGTAGACTCGAAGGTCTCTTGGATATGATGGTGGCTCAAGGTGTTGCTCCTGATGAATACACCTATACCTATATATTTTGTGGCCTTTGCAACATAGGAGAGTTCAAGAAAGCTGTTGAAATCTTAGGTGAGATGATGGAACGAAAAATCACTCCAAATATAGCGAATTTTGAGAAATTGATCAGTGTCATATGCAATGAGGAAGTAGCCTTTGAAGTGCACAGATTATTGAAAATTGATGGATAGAAGAGAATCATGAGCCTAAAAGATTTTTCATATGGAACGTCGATGTATGGTTACTTGTTGGTAGGAGTAATGGGTTAAACAATACAATTTTCTGATCTCCTGTTTTTCACGGGTCAGATGTGGGAGGATATGACAGACAACATACAACTTTATCAAATATCCATGAAGTAAATTGGTTGATGAAGCAATTAATCTTTTTCCTAAAATGCCTCACAAGATGTAAAGCCATCAGTCTTACACTGCAGTACCAGATCATTATATTGCTGCTTCTGCAGGATATTTCTGCATCAAGATCTGAAGTTAAGTTGAATGTTTTTGCAAATAATCTTCATAGTTTCGAGCATATACGTGTATCATCATATTCATCTAAGATTTGATTATTTAGTTTGTACGTTCTATCTCTTTGGAATGGACCAGATAATCTTTTTTTCTCCATGCTTGGGTCTTCATTTCACAGCTAGAATTTTTGGTTATTGACAAAAAAATGAGACGTAAATCAAGTTTTTCTACAAGTGAGGTTATTCATCTTGTTTTAGTACGACTCAGAGGCGCTAATTTTTTTGACATATTTCATGTTCAACTGTTTGACATGATAAATTGATTTCTGCTGAGAACTGGAATGATACATTTTATACTTAATTTTTCAATCTTGACCTAATAAAATCAATGGAAATTTGATAATCAGCTTGGCATCTCATCAGTAATCACTTCTATTCAAGATTTCAAATAATTGTTGGAAAGGCTTAGAAATGACATTGGCTTCATTAATCTTGTCTTTGTCTATTCTCTCTCCATTCCATTAATGCTTTTGTATGTTTTAGTATACATATTATTAAGCTTAAAGACGAACGTTTTAGTGAGACAAACATTCATGCTTGCAAAACCTGCCACTTATATCTCGTAAAAGAACGAAACCACTTTTTGGCGAGCTGCAGAAAAAAATGAGAAAAATCTAACAGCAAATCCATGGACAATTTATCTTACACATTGATTTGTAGACTTTGGAGACACCAAAATATAGACTAATGATCTTGATCAACAAATAGGTTTAAGAAATGTGCACATAGAGTATCTGCTCTTGTATCTGCTATCACAAATAAATTTTCCCAAGGTACTGCATAATACTTATTCATCAGTATTATCCTTCCATTCAGTTCCTTGCAATTGTAGCTTGAAAGTTATGCTGAATATTTGACTAAACAATGTAAACAGTAATTAGAACAAACCACCCCAACCCAAAACCCACCAAAGAAGAAGATTTAGATATGAGACCAATAAGATTCTCAAAACAGAGAAGAAGATGATTTCTGTCATGCTGTCACTCTCTCCTTCCTACCCAGCTTTCTCCAAACTCAAGCACTAAAGCCTTTTAGATCCAACCATAATATGTTAACTTAAAACTAAAGAATCATAAGTAACACCAACTTATCATCATCATCTTCCTTTATATCTATGAGGTAACTCAATAACCAATGCTTGATCATTGAGGCCACTTCCAGTTGATGTAATGTATTGATGAACATGGCCCACAGTGCTGCTGCGAAGAATGGAACACAAGAGATGAGAGATGGGAGTTTGGGGACCATGAAAGGGATGCCAACCATGCAGGAAGCATTCTTCTCTGTTTTCTGTTTCTCTGCTATCACAAAGGAAAAACCTAACCTACTCCATAGACTTGTACTTATGCGTCCTCTGGTTGTCCTTTCCAAACAAATTCTAAAAGTTTTTTATCATCTCATTTGTTCCAGGAATTCAATCTCGTGGTCTAGTTATTTGTATGATTCATAGAAAGTAGAATCAATTAAGGATTTGAAAGGTTATTCATTATCTTACATCAGCTGCTTGATTTACGCCGAGACTGTCCTTGATTTACGCCGAGACTGTCCAGATTTGATGCCTATGTGAGGATCATTGGCTCAAATCTACTTAAGAAAAAGGAAAAAAAAAATTCAAGGTGAACTTAAATATGAGGGTTCTGCGCTACACCTGAATTGGGTTGTTTCGAAATTGAGTGGAAAATACTCAAAACATAAAATTGGTACAATGTCTTCATCTTGTCTACTTTCTATGATATGATATCCTGGCTGCAAAGCATGATGTTGGGCTAACTTTTTAAAGTTTAAAGGCCTCATGAATACTAATTTTGGGCCTAGCTACGTAGATGCTTCAAATGGTCGAGCCCAGCCCATCCTATTTTGTCACTGGCTCGAGCTCGGTTTCTTTGAACCGGTCCAGCCCAGCCTATTTTGTCACACGTGTGACCTGGATTATATATGTTACCTGGAGATGGCCATCCATCCATGGAAATCTATTGATGAATTGTATCCTAGGTTTCATTGAAAGATAAATAACTTGAAATATAATCCATGTCACCATCCATTAAACCACTAACTATATATATATATATATATATATATATATAGAATCTCATTCATGCATGAACACAATGGAGTCAGAGCCTTGGGAGTTGGGAAGCCATTTATAAGCGTATAGGATACCAATGAAACGCATTGATTGATTTCATTACAAGCAGAGGAGATGCCAGAAAGCTAAGAAGATGGGCATCTGATGACTATATAGACATATATATGTAGGTATGTGAAAGAGGATAGTCTGCAGGTGATTGGCCAGTGTTTAGGCCGGTCTGTCTCTTTTATGATCAGCTCTGCATCATCTCTTAATAAGCTTTGTATCTCTCTCTCATGTCGGCTCTCAGCCATGCAGGTTTTCTGAAGGTATATGGGGTTGCTCCCTAGGTCTGCAAAAACCCTAGCTAGACGCCACAGTATATAGTTCAGTACTTTTTTTTTATTAGTCAAGCGTAACATGCAACCCTAGCTCCTACTTATACTTGAATTCCTAAATAGCGAGATAATCAACGGAAGATATGATTTGAACCCAAAATCTCTGCTCTGATGTTATGTCAAGACCTTCATTAATCATCGCAAAAGTTTACAGGCCAATCTGAAGTGGTGAGGTTTTTTTTTTTTCTTCTTTTTTTGTGTTCTTGAAGAGATGATTATGAAGACTTTTCTAATAAGATCAACTTTGGATTCTTCAAAGAGAGCTGAAGAACCCTAGGTCCTATTCACATGCATGCATCACCTTCTCATGAGCAAGAAGCCATTTAATTAACACCAAGGTCCAGCTATTATGTCTGTCACAGAGCTTACAAGGTCCAAAAGGAGATATAGTACTGAATTCAAGCAAACCCTTATCAAACTCAATGACTATTTCAGCTCACTAAGTCCACATGGAAAGCCAATATACTAATCAAAGTTAGGCCATTCCTAAGTAGATCCAAAGACAAAGGATGAGACAATCACATGCATTTCAATTGGCTTTAGTTGGGAAACAACAAAAAGTCAGTGTACAACATTGAATGAAGAACACTTCTCTTCCTAATTAACTAATCAGCTACACCTACCTCTCTGAGCAATATTAGGAGATAACAAGTCCTACATGGAGGGGACAATAACACATCCCAAGGTATAAACAAATGAAATCTTAGTGAACAATGAGAATCTAGTGTCCAAACACTCACATGCTTAATTAAGCCCATATGGTATAATTAAGTCCTACCAGAAGGCCACTTTTCTAGTTGCTGTTCTTCCTACTCTCTTTCTTGAAACTTTGTATGAGATGCTTCTTTCCTTTGTGGCTTGCCCTAGCTCCAATGACTTCTTATAGTCCAAGAAGAATGTAATATAGGATTGTGATTGGTAGAGCTATGAGCATCCCAAATATTACTCTGAAACAAAAGTCAAAATATTGATCAGTTTATATATGTAGATAGCTAGCTAGATAGATTAGTTCTTGTGAATAATATGATGATTTCAATGAAATAATTCGACTTACGCAGTACTAAGAATGTCCGGATGGCAACTGTATTCCTTGGCGAAAACGAAAGGAACAATCCCTTGAGGCAGAGCTGCCTGAGATCATGTTACCATATTATCAGGGTTTAGGATTCAGGGTTTAGAAACACAAAAGAAATCGTGCATATATATATATGCGAAGTTCACCTGCACTATAGCCACATGCAGAAGGACTCCACGCAGGCCAATGGCGATGGAGGTGGCCGCCATCACCGCCGGCCCGGTTAGGAATCTCACCGCCATCGAGAACGCCGCCACTGACTTCCCACATGCTATGAGCCTTGGTTGCAAAGCCATGAACAGACCTAATATATACGTGACAAACAAAACATGCATGTAAATATATTTATATTAGTCTCTCTATATAGCTACTATAATATTATTCTTTAATTTGCCTCTTAACATGTAATTAAGTTCTAAATTCCATACCTAAGCTGAACATAGCCATCCCGAGTCCTGCATCAGATAGTATGGCTATGGAACCCTTCACAATAGAAGGCATTTCTATCCCCCACCTGAGAGTTGATAAAGATAGCACTACTCTTAATTAGCATGCATTAATTCTAGCATCTTGTAGTAAAGAGTGAGTTTTATGTATAGAAGCTTGATTAATTAACCTGAAAGATATGAGGGACCAAACGAGGCCGATGAGGCTGGAGTAGGTGTTTGGGTTTCTGATGAGCTTCCTCCAGACCATGATGAGTATGAGCCTAGTCATGACGCTGGCCGGCGGCATCTGGTGGTCGGCCACCACGAGCCCGGCCGGTCCTCCTCCCTCCATGCCTCCGCCGCCCTTCTTCTGTGCCGAGAACGGCGATGTCATGGCCGGAAACTTCTTGTGCAGACTCTTTCCTACTGTATCCTCCATCTCTACCTCTCCATTAACTCCGGCCACCTTCTTCGTTGGGCTGGCATGCTCACTGGATGCTCCCAGTGCTGTTTATTATAATCAACCATTTATTTGTCAATAAAAGCAATTTAGCTATATGTGTTTCTTCTTATAAAATTAAATGTGTTCTAAGATGACATGCATGATGATCATTAAAATATATGCAAGAAAAAAAAAAGAATAGTGTTTGAAGTTGTTGAACCTTTTTGAGATGCAACATCGTGTTGCAGAGCAGCTTTGGATGATGAATCCACGGCTCCAAAATCAAAAGAGGTAGTCCTATGCATCCCATGCTTCAGATTTCCTTCGGAGCCCGGCGAAGCACTGGTAGAGCTCCAGACATACATATGGAGCTCCTTGCTCGAATTCGGATTCCCGGCGGCCGCCGCCGTCGTATTCCCGACGCCACCTTCCTTCTTCTTTTTTCCTCCGGCGGCGGCCGGAATCAAACCCGACAGCATTGGATTCGGCGCTGGATATGAATTAGAAGAGGTTTGAACTGCTCCTCCTCCAGGACCTCCACCTGCGTTCATGAGCTCACTGCTCTTGCTCCCTGCCCCCTTGTGCTTCCCAAACTTCGCCGCCATCTCCTCCTCGAAGCCGTTGTTGAAGCCCGGCATGGGGCTGGCCATCTTGCTGGCGAACATGGCGTAGAAGTCGGTCTGGTTGAAGCTTGACGCTCTCGGCGTCGGCTCTCTAGATGATTGGAGCGAGTAAATCTCGACTCCGGTGAGGTTGGACGCCCTCGGAGTCATGGAAGTCATGGAGTTCAGGCCGTGGGACTTGTTGTAGGAGGATATCATCGACCGGACGGACGCCGAGGACCTCCGGACGACGACGTGCAGCTTGCCGTCCTGCCCGACCTCCGCGTCGGCCTGCAGCGGTTCTCTGCCGTTGAGGGAGAGCACGTCGGACTCCACCCGGAAGGAGGTGATCGATCCGGCGATGTCCGACGGGAACTGTTCGGAGATGAGGGCCTTCGCGCCGCGGTACTCGAAGAGGAAGAGCATGAGAGTGTACCAGACGACGCTCTGGAGGACGACGATCTGGACCATGAGGCTGCCGGAGAAGTCGCCGTACATGGCCGTGAGGAGGGGGATGCCCATGACGAGGGTGTTGGGGAGGGTGGAGAGAGAGAAGAGGGTGATGGTCCAGTCGAGGTTGCCGTGTCGGCTGAGGTTGTGCCAGAGGAGGAGGGCGACGAGGATGATGACCTTCTGGAGGGAGTCGGCGGCGATGAACCGGAAGTTCATGGTGTAGGGGTTGTTGTTGGAGATGAAGTGGAAGGAGAGGAGGGGGACGGCGAAGACCGCCACGAAGCGGTTGATGCCGGAGCATTGGTCCGGGGTGAAGATCTTCCACCACCGGACCGAGCCGTAGGCCAGGATCATCGCCACGTACAGCGGCACCAGCGCCGCCAGCACGACATAGATGTCCTTTCCGGTGATCATGGTCAAATGTATGTATGTATGTAGTAGAGCTAGAGATGTTTCAATGCAACCATGCAAAGAGAAAGAAGAGGAAGATGTATAAGTAGCTGAGGAGAGAGAGAGAGAGAGGATTTAGTGTTGGATCTTCATCTACCGACTTATATCCATGGATATTAGGATAGAATAAAAAATTATGTGCTGGCCACGGTGAATGTATCTATCAACTAATACAAATAATTGTCATTTACGTTCCGTTTAGCCGTGCGTTGTGTTTTTTTATGACCCTGATGAGGTATGGTGTGTTTGTAAACTGTGATGAGATGCGGTGCAGTAACAGCTTAAAAACTGTTTGGTATAACACATTAATAACTATGGTAGAAAAGTGTGTTCATGTAATTTGTTGTTTGGGTGTGCGTTTATTTTCAAATGTACAGTGCTAAAATATTAGTAATTTGTTATTTAGTTTTTGTGTTTGTTACGCAGCAACCAAGGTGCGGTCAAATGGAAGCACCTATAAACTGCTTCGTCTCTGACGCAATTTTGGCGTGATCCCCACCAGTCTGCTATTATTCTCAAACGGGGTTTTTGTAAACGCGGCTTTGTTCGGTCCAAAAAAAAGTGTGTTTGGGCAGCAGGAACACACACCCAAACGGACCCTTAGCCTCATTTGAAAATCCTTATTGTTGTGCAGTCTTTTAACAAATCTATAAGTCATTTAGTCTTTTTTTAGAGTTATTATAGTAACTTCTATGACCAAAATACCCTTTTAAATAGAAAAAGTATGGGGCAAAGATGACATTTCCTGAAATTCAAACAAAATGAGTGCATAAATGGGTGCGGGTTTTGGAAAATGGAATTTTTTAATAAATGCACAAGTGGGTGTGATAATTTCGACTGCAGTAATGACTTGCATGTATTAATGGCTTCTTTTCAATGCTATATATAGTAAAATTACATGTTTTTTTAAATAACTTTTCAGTTTTTTTTGGAAGTAACTTTTCAGTTTTTTAAGAAGTTACTTTTCAGTTTTCTTGGAGGTAACTTTTCAGTTTATTTGGAAGTTACTTTCCATTTCTTTTTTTAGTCTCATGACTACACCATTTTTTTTGTGCTTAAATGTCATTTGATTGGTGGTATTTTTTTATTTTTTTTGGTAATTACTTTCCATTCCTTTGTTGTAGCTACTACAATGAAATTGGAAAGTTACCACAAAAAAATGAAAAGGTACCACAAAAAAATTGAAAAGCTACCTCAACAAAATAGAAAATGCAACACAAAATTGAAAAAGTACAAAAAAAACCACAAAATTGAAAAACTCCTGGTAGGTTTAGCTGGACGGGGAACCCGGATCGGTGACGGGGGACCCGGATCGGTGACGGGGGAGCCGGATCGGTGACGGGGGAGCCGGATCGGTGACGGGGAGCCCAGATCGGCAACGAGGTAGGCGGATCCGTGACCAGGGAGGCTTGCATCGGCAGCGGGGGAGCCCAGATCGTTGACGGGGGAGGTGGATCCGCGGCGGGGCTGACGGATCCGTGGCGGGGGAGCCCGGATCGGTGACGGGGGAGGCGGGATCGGCGGTGGGGGAGGCGGATCGGCGACTGGGGAGGAGGATCGGCGATGTGGGAGCCCATATCGGTGACGGGGGAGGCGCATCGGCGATGACCTCGGGATCTGGTGAGGGGGACAGCTGCGGGGCATCGGACGCGTCGCGGCGACGGGGAGGGGGGGGAGACATCTGGGGATGGGGTTTAGGTGGGGTTAGTAGGGTGTATATAGATAGTAGGTATGGGGTAATTTTGTCTTTATTCTTCTACAAGGCTGAAAACTTGTATAGGGGATCAAATGATAAATTGTGGTCTCTAGTAAGAGACCATTTGACAAATCACCCATTAATTTATTCTATCAGTATTGTTATACCAATGGACTAGATTAATCAATCGAAATATCCCTACTGATTTGATCACTGTTACATTCAATTGGTAGCTATATACCGATCGATTGATGTAGATTTAGTCTATCGGTATTGTTCGTCCGATGAACTAAATCAATCAATCGATATATTCCTATCGATTCGAGGACATGTGTAATATACATGCTCTCACATATGTATATAAATCACCGCTCATCAGGATTCGGAGTATGTGCGAGAGCATGCATGTGCACGCGTTTTGAAGAATACAGTGAAGGCTTGTGAACATATAATGATAATCTTTCCATTAAAATTTGATATCATAAAAACATTCCTAACATTTTTCTCATAGCCACCGGTCTTTATTGTCAATTTTCCATTAAATGAGTCCTGATTTAGAAAAACACAATAAGAGAAGGAAATCTAAATTCTTAATTATGAGACCCTCCCTGAGTGCCCATCCTAGTGCCATGTACTTAGGCATGTATAATATTTAAATTGCATGTATACATATTTGGTTTTCACTTTCTAGTTTGTCAGCTTCTTCTACAACAAAATGTATGTGAGTAGCAACAATTTTTTTGTAGATTGAATTCATCTGAGAGAGTTAAAAGTTGTGTCACTGTTTAGGTGGTGTTGTGATTAAATGTATTGACTGAAAGGAGAGCTTGTATCATTCTTATTTGGGAAGAGCCTCCTAATACGAGTAATTAATTTGGATCAATTAATTGACGAGGTAGGTAGTTAATTGAGATCCTGTAATTGGGATCAATTAATTGAGTTTCTTACATATGATTGTGCTATTTGATTCATGTTGAATTCTTTTTCTTTGGGATAATCAGTAGCTAAGCATGTACCAACATTGTAATGAATATCGCAGCCTGATGGATTCAATGGATTCTCCGATGCATGATGTGAGTAACATCAAGTCGAAGTCGAAGTAATATGAGAATCACATGATAGCTGAGGATCTCATTCTTATTGCTGCTTGAGAGCATACTAGTAAAGATGCTCTTGATGGGAGCGATTAAGTAAAAAATCAATATTGGTCTCGAGTTTGGCAAGAGTACGTGACAAAGGCGAGAGCTATCCCCTTCGTACCAAGAAATCAATCAATCGTTAATCGGTTAACACTATCAAGACAAAGTGTCTGAAGTTCACGGGATTCTTTAAAGTATTGAGTATTTAATCCAAGCGACATGATTGAGCAAGACAACGTAGAAAGTTTGGTGGAAAGTTTGGGCTACTAGTGAAGTGAATGGAATGAAGTATTGTACAATTTGTTGTGTATCCATCCATGTATAGTGTTTGAGAGCTTGAACATATTGTTTTTTTTTTCATTTTTGTTTTTCACCTTTTTTGATCAAATCATGAGCATTGGAACTCAAATTCATTAAAAAAAAATTTGGAACTCAAGTGCATTAAACGTTTGCATGATGTTCCTTATGTTGATTGGAATTTTAAATTTCAAAGCTTCTAAATGAAATACAGAGTCAATATAGGACGTGTTTGGCAAGAGGTGAGTGCGGGATATTGAAGCTCTAAGAGGGGGAGTAATTAGGAGTGACAATTCGGGTCGTGACCCGCGAACCCGACCCGACCCGACCCGACCCGAAATAAACGGGTTCGGGTTGGGTATAATCGGGTTCGGGTCATAAACGGATCGATCCGTTTATGACCCGGGAATAAACGGGTCGGGTCGGGTTGACCCGTCTAACCCACGGGTCAACCCGGTAACCCGTTTAAAGCCTTACCTACCCCCTGTTACCTACCCTGTCCACCCTCTCCTCCACTCAGGTCTCACCCTCTCAGGCTCTCACTCTCACGGTCTCTCCCTCTCCTCCACCCTTGCCTGAGGCAACTCCCCCCGCCGGCCCGCCGCCCGATCTCCCTCTCCCACCACTCCTCTCAACTTCTCCTCCTCCCTTGCCACGGCCTCCGCCTCCGCCTCCGCCCCCCACTCCTTCGGTCCTTCCCGTCGCCATCCTCCACGGCCTCTCCGCCCCCCACTCCTTCCCGTCGCCGTCCTCCACGGCCTCCGCGAGGTACCGCCACCGAACACGAAGCCACGACCTCCAGGCTCCAGGACCTCGACGACCTCCCCGGCCGCCGTCCTCGACCTCCAGGACCTCCCCGGCCTCCGCGACAACCACGACCTCCAGGCTCCACGACCTCCACGACCTCCCCGGTCGCCGTCCTCGACCTCCCCGAGCCGAGGTCGCCTCAGCCACGACCTCCAGGACCTCCCTGGCCTCCGCGATAGCCACGACCTCCAGGCTCCATGACCTCCAGGACCTCCCCGGCCGCCGTCCTCGACCTCCCCGAGCCCGAGGTCGCCCACGACCGCCACCGACCTCCAGGACCTCCACGGCCTCCGCGGCTCCGCCCCCCACTCCTTCCCGTCGCGGCGTTGCCGTCCTCGACCTTCGCGAGCCTCAAATCCGGCCAGATCCGCGAGCGCCAGATCCGGCCAGATCCGCCTCAGATCCGGTCAGTTTCGACCGTTTCCCTGCCAGATCCGGCTGTTTGCCGGCCAGATCTGGCCGCCGGCATCGCTCGCGCCGCCTCTCCCTCGTTGGCTGTGGCGGGTTGTCGTGGCGGGTCAACCCGAACCCAACCCGACCCGTTTAATAAACGGGTTAGACGGGTCGGGTCGGGTTGACCCGTTTATATATGGGTCGGGTTTGGGTTTACAAACCTGACCCGTTTAATAAACGGGTCGGGTTCGGGTTTGGTCTTTTGTTAAACGGGTCAGTGTATGACCCGACCCGAACCCGACCCGTGAACCCGAATTGCCACCCCTAGGAGTAATCTCAGGCTTTAAACAATGATCGATAAAGAAAAACCTAGGTAGGAGGAATCTAATAAACTTGTATGCTTGTAAATGATATGAATAGATAATTAAGCAATTAAATAGAAGGATAGAGGAGAGTTAGAGAGATTGCACCAGGATTTTTATAGTGGTTCGGCCAACCATGCCTACGTCCACTACTTGCAAGAACTCTTACAAGCTTCCCACCAAGCTTACGGGTGCTTGGCAACCTATCCACCAAGCTTACGGGTGCTTGGTAACCTTACAATCTCTCCAATCTCACTATTGGATCTCTCTCTTAAAGTCTACTTCACACTTGAAGTAGTTTTACAAAGGTTTAGCTCACAAATAAAGAGAATAAAACTTGCTAGAATATTATCACAATAATCTCTTAGCTCCCTCTAAATCCTTAGCAAGTTTGCTGGACTTTCCCTTTTATAGCTGAGCTTCCAACCCTTCCAAATAGCCTCCCAACGGCTATTTCTTTCTCCTGCAACGGCTCTTTAACGGCTAGTTTCTAGGCTCACGGTCGACCGTCGTATCGTCCGTGACATCGTCCGCCAGCCTTTTCTTAAGCCACGGTCGATCCACCAATCGACCGTCGCACCGCACGGTCGATCCGCCTATCGACCGTCACGCCTCACGGTTGACCGTCCCATCGACCGTGACATCGTCCGTCAGGCTCTGTTGCGAAAACCTCTTCCCAGGGTCGATGCACCGATCGACCGTCGCTTCTTCGAGCCAAGTCACATACGCCACGGTCGATCGGTCCATCGACCGTCACACCTCACGGTCGATCCACCTATCGACCGTGACATTGGATCGACCGTGACATCGACCGTCGCCTATATTCCCATTGACAGCTTCCGCGGTCGATCCTTCCATCAACCGCCATATCCCACGGTCGATCCATGCATCGTCCGTCGCATCGACCGTCAGTACAAAACTCAATAAATATGATTTAAATGCTTTCCAAATTAAAGGATAATAATATTAAATCATTGTTTTATCATCAAATATATATTGACATCATCAAAACAATATTTGGGCTAACAGATATAATGGGGTGCGTCCGCTCAATTTGAGCGAACGCCGCGGATTCCATTCGTGGCTTGGCGGATTTTCATTCCACGGATTCCAGAAATTCCGTCGCCAAACGACCAACTAAAGAGCTGAGGAATGCACAATTCCTCTAATCCATTGAATTCACGCACAATTCCTCTAATCCATTGGATTCATCGGATACCAAGCCATCCATACATGACCGTATGAACTGTGTTGGTTGAACAAGTCAGAAAGTGATTCATTATATTAGAGAATGACATTAAATCACATTAAATCATGAATAGGGAATTGCTCCTTACAAATTGCTATTATAACACTTAAATATGCTAATAAACCAGCTATTGGAAAATAGCACTATGAGCTTTAGAAAAATCCTTAGTTGGTACTTGGAAGGCAATATAAACACACCAATAATCTCTCCATTAGAACTTATCATAATAACACTTTTAAAAATATTCCTTTATTGCTAGCCATTGAAAAATTGCCAAAAAAATAAGTTTTAAATCTTGTAATTGTAGTCTTTGCTCCGTGAGATGATGAATGACTATTTTTAGATCACATAGATTAGCTGGGAATGGGACACTAACCATGGAGGAGATCGTGAAGAGATCTATTTACATAGTAGTCATAGTCTCATAGACAAGGAGCTTCTATCCAATAGGGGTGAGGGAGGGAGACGAGCACTTCGGCCCGGCTTCTCTGTATTATTATTTTCTCCTTTTACTATTGTATTTTCATTCGTCATTTTTGGCAACCAAACACTCATTTGGAAAAGGAAAATGTTTTGTGTAATGCCACCTATCGGTGGCCAATTACTGATTTATTGATCTATCTCATTACTGATAGTTGGTTACCGATTAAATGTATTGATAATGAAATACCAATTGCTTGATATTCAGTAATGACATACCGAAATCTTCATTTATCTCATTGATAATCCACTATCGATAGGATAGATAAATAATCGGTACTTGACTAGGTTGGAGTTATGTAATTAAAATCCACGTTGAATGTTTATTTGAAACACTCGTAGCTGTTCCCCAGGTAACCTAGCTACTCTATGCATCATTAATGCTTACTTTATATAATATCTCATCAGAAAGAGACGTTGCATGACACGTCATCCCACTAATATTTATCCCCAATCCATGCATGTTAAGGCCTTGTTTGGTATGGGGTTATCCCCGTTTTTAATGGGGTTATCCCCATTCCTACCACAAACACCAAAAGTAATCATTACGGATTTATTCCCATTCCACCTACCACTCTACTTTTTTCTATTCCCATTCCTTAACCTCACTTTTTCTAACCCTATTCCTCCTTAATCTCACTTTTTCTAACTCTATTCCTCCTTATCTCCATTCCACCTATCTAGCTAGCTAACCTATCACTATGTTAATAACTCTCGGGAAATTTTATCCCGGGAGAATATATCCGAAAGATGGCGCGAGGGATTTGCATAATAAGGTGGAATTAGATTTGAACAACTTTTTAAAATATATATAATCAACGATATTTAGAATTTTTACATTATATCTTATGAATCTTTACTCAAGAGACGACTTATCCCAACCTTCCCGTGATTCCCATGGGATTAATTTATTCCACATATAAAGCGAAGATTCCCACAGGAGTATTAATCCTATCGGATCCATGATCCGACAAAACAAACACGTAAGATTTAGGCTAGAGTTGAAGAACTTAATGGCCAATTAATAACTTGAATCCCCAACCCAGCCAAGGCCCAAGGCCAGGTTGTCAAGCCTGGAATGCTGAACAAGATCACCAACCTCTTATGCCAATTGAGTCGTGAAAAGAGCTGGCTTAGCTGACAACACGTAAAACGTAGTTAATTAGTGCATTCGTTGCATTGTCTCATGTACTTAGAGGAGTATCAAATACTAATTCTAAAAGCCAGTGTCTGTTGACAGGTACACACGATGATGTAGATCACAAGGATCAAACAATACATAAGAAGGGTATTCGAGAGAGCATTTGAGAAGTGTTCAGAATTTGACAAAGATCTATATGGATAAGACTATTCATGACCATAAACAAGAAATACTCTCCAAATCACGCTGAGAACTGCACTGCACATCAAATCCGGGCAGCGCCGGAAGGGTTAGAGGTACAAACTTGACACCCTCGACAGCATTAGTCATGGTTCAAAGAAGATTTTCAACTCGATTGGACTCGAAAATGACAAACTTGAGCGTGAAAGAAACATTACCTTGAGAAAAGGAAAATGTTACATCACAGCCATCGACATAATCTGGTGCGCTAGACTAGGATCTTGCTGTAGTAGTTCTCTCAGGTTGTTCTCCACATCTGCCATTTGCTTCTCTAAATACTCTTTAGAAGTCTGTTAGGTTAAAAGATTCATGAGAGTCCAAGGTTTAAATACTCCAGGAATGTTATATGAGAAAGAATGAGTGGTGGACCTGCAATGAGTTTATAGCATTCTCACTGTCCTTGAGCTTCTGTTCTTGTTCGTTCCTCAGCAGTGATTTAGGCTCCAACACAAACCTGGAGATGATTGAAAAGAACTTAAGAACACAAAAAGCTTAGGAAAGTTTTTTCATCAAAAGCTTTGACATAAATCCCGTGTAGAGTTTATAGTTGATGATAGCTCACACTTTGCCTGCAAAAGAAGGGGGAAAACATGCAATCAGCTATCGTTGTTTCATGCAGCAGAATCTCATGCAATAAAGACAAGTTCAAGCTGGAGTCCTTATATCGGCTAGGCCATATAAAGAAATCAAGCAAGATAGGTTTTGAGAAAAATAAAAGAAAGGGAGTCTGAAAATTGGCAGATAGACGATAACAGTGCTCAAGCAAGATAGGAACGGCGTCATCCGCCCTTCCCGCCAAACAACGGATCCGCTGAATCTGGAATCCACACATTCCCCCATCCAGTGGATTCACCCAATACATGTACATCCAAACACACCATGAGATAATGCAGGTCCGAACTGAATCTCTAATCATTTGGATGAACTATGAAACAAAGTTTTGGATTTTTTTTCTGAGTCTCCTGCTGTTTACCCTTGTGGTTTTGATATCAGCAATCAATTAACAGACTTTATTCCTTTATAATGAGTTATGATAAGATTTGGAAGCCCCATTTGCCTCTCTCACTAGATTCAGATTTGAACTACTACATGCCAAATTCAGGACTTCATGAAGGAAGGATTGTTATAGGAGCCAGTGAACAAAATCTCAGCATGGTAGTAAAGATCAAAATATATGAACATGCAACCAAAACTTTAAGATTTTCAAATTAATTTCATGTCTTAATTGTGCAAGAATCTCCTCTAGTTTCATACTTGATAAAGATAAGAACACAGCATATACTCATGGTCTGTTCTAATGTGTGGAAATCAGGACTTGATTTTCTTTATTCATGTTCGCGAAATAGATTGAAAGCCCTTAATAAAGGTATTCATTAAAATGAAAAGGTTTGCATTTCCTTGCTATCAGAATAATAGTCATGAAGTAGTCTTTCCATATGGCATACCGATTGATTTGTATGTATTCGTATCATCTGGTAATTGTCGAAGTTCCTCCAATGTTAGGAAAGAACGTTTCTTTTCTCCTTCCTTAGTACGCATCTGATTCTGTACCTGAATGCAAACAAAACAGATCATTATCAGCTAATTACCTACTACACAATAATTTCAACATCATATCTTCTATGCACTTCAAGGTATATAATGTGCATCTTTCCCACAATTTTATGGACGGTAGAATCGTTAAACAATGAGAAACTCCAACCTGTATGCATTTCTAAAAAGAATTAAAACAGGCATTACCAAACAGCAATATTGCCTTTTAAAGATCACATAAAATAGCCCGGTAGACTAGGACAGCTAAGTGCAAGAATCTGGACAATTCAAGATATTTATTGCTAATACTGATCAGTCCAATTCCCCAAATTCAAACAACTACTTGTGTAATTAGAATTCTAGTTCCAACATTAGTTTCAAATCTAGGCATTCTCTAGGGACTCACTCGATGATGTGCTATAAAGTCAATGGAATCATCAAAGAATGGACAGAGACTCAATTCATTACTTTAAAAAAAATAGAGGATAAAAGAGATCTTGCTATTGAAGAAAAGTGCTTCATATCCAATGTAGAGCCAAAAATGACATGATCTATGGTTCCACACAAGGAAGAATTTGATAAAGATACAATGTAGTTAAGGTTACTCAAGAAAGGTATTTCAAAATCACCAGTTTTCCAAAGGCCAATGTGCTAGCATATATACATGTCTTGTACATAGGTTAGTGAATTGTTAAGCCACTTAGTCATGCAGAATCGACCATTTATATCAGAGGGTTCAGGGTTGTTTCAAAGCAGCTGGCACCAACTTGTCTATCTCAAAAGATTGTCCAGGAAAAGTTCTTTGATAGTCGCCACTGCTCCATATTGCTGATGTAGAGCTAACATCAAGAGAATAGGCAAGATTAACGTAATACTAATCTAACATACATACATACTGATTGTGGTCTCATAGAGCCGTAGTAACATGACAAGGATATACAAGAATCTTTCGTTGGATCAGCTGTACTATCCTCATTGAAAAGCCAGGCTCTAGAGACTAGAGTTAAGTTTTCCAATCACAACAAAAGCAGCTAACACTGTCTAATCACGACTACACCTGAAGAAGTATTCCATTCAGACAATGGCCATCTTGCTCGAATCATCTGCTAGGTATTTGGAGACAGCTTCTTGGAACAGACCAGAACCCAGAGTTACTAATGCCATACGCTCCTACCAAAACAGAACCCATGAGGTATGAATATCTCCCAGCTATCCAAATGACATGAAACAAGATAATAACTTCCCAAAAATTTCATTAGTCCCACACAGAGTAGAAGCTGTATCAGGGAGCACCTTTGCGTTGGATTACCACTCATAAACTTGTGAAACAACTCTAGGAAACAGATGAAGAAAAAGATCAAAGTTTGGCAAAACCCCTTCTCAAGTATGATAACATAAACTTCACTTGTGGACTCCTCTTGCAATTTAGAGGTTTTAATCTCACATTTTATGCGAAAGCCCAAAAATAAAGGCAGAACTGAACAAGAAACAATGATTAACCACGGGGTTTGAGAAGATCGTGACCTGCTTCAACTTGGCGGTGGTCTCAATCATCCGACCCTGGATTTCAGCAAACGCCTGCGATCACAGCACGACATACCAACATCTAAGAACCCCAAATCTATCATACGCATCACTTGGAACCCAAAATTTATCAGCGAAAAAGAAAGGAGTCTGCTTGAAATCGAGATACGACGATCATGAGATTACCGCTCGATTGGCTTCGTCCGCCATTGCCGGAGAATTATGTGACGACGGTGGGGTTCCCGAAAACCCTAGCCGTAGAACAGGAGGAGGAGCTTAGGAGTATCTCGACCCGATTTCTTCTGGTTAGGCCGGGCTTGTTATAGCCTTGCTGGGCTGGACGTATAGCCCATCAAGAGCGCAAGATGCCAATGAATGGTTATAGCGTTGTTGGGCTGGACTCCGAGCTCAGGAGTTTCTCGACCCGATTTCTTCTGGTTAGGCCGGGCTTGTTATAGCCTTGTTGGGCTGGACGTATAGCCCATCAAGAGCGCCAGATGCCAATGAATGGTTACAGCGTTGTTGGGCTGGACTCCGAGCTCAGTCGGTTTTAGGTCCATCAATCCGAAAGCTCGAGTTTCATTTTCGAATTAGGATTCAGTTTTAGTGAGCAAAAAAAAGTGAAATACTTGGAATCGATTTTAGTCTATATCAGATTAGGCTTAAATGGATCAAGAAACATACCAATAGTCATATTTGACCGATAAAATGGACTGGTCCTGGTCAACCTTCAAACCATGGTTAATCCTAGCCAGAAAAGTCTCGAGTTAAATTCATATTTGACCAATGCAAGTAGTCTCTGACATCTTTTTCATCCGTTAGATTTAAAGCTGGTCAACCATTGAGCCCAGAATTACAGATATTTTCATTGTCACGTTAGGTAACTAAGTCACAAGAATTAAGAGTCGCGACAACTTAGACAAAAAAAGGCTTAAGAACAACACTCTGGAAGTTTGAAAAATCCAACATTTTCCAAAGTCAATATGAACAAGCCCAAGCCCACCAAATTGGTTTGACTACATTTCTTTGACTGCTATATAGTAATCGTGGCTCCAATTTCAAAGAACAAATAAAATAAGTCAGCAGTTGTGACAACTCTTTCATTTCTATGACTAGGTGCCGGTCCACCAAACAGACGGTCGTGATCTCACAGCGAGCAATCCATCACGACGACAGCATCGCCGCCGTGGCGGTGCTCCCCCTCGTACGTCACGACCAGCATCGCCGGGTCATCCGCCGCCCGCTCGACGTGCTTCCTCGCCGGACAGTTCTTCACGCCACTGCACCTGTAGTAACCCCTACACGTGGAATCCAAGATTAAAATCAAGATCAGATCGATGCGTATCCAACGGCGGAGATAATATAAGGAGGAGGAGAGTTAAATTGGTACCGTGGGTAAGGGGATCCCTTGATCGGCTTCTGGCCGTACTTCCGCCACGAGTGGTCGTCCGCCGGGATGTCCGCCACCCTCGAGCTGATCGCCGGAACCCTAATCGTCCTCTTATTAACTCGCGATTTCCTGAAACCAATTAGAAAACGCCATCATGTTAAAAGGCCAGGCCAATCACCGGAGATCCCGGTAACGGAGTCGGGTTATTCTTACGGATCCTAACGCCTAAGAACTGGACTGCTTAACGGGTTTAACAAAACGAAACCCGAATCCGACCCGTTGCTTACCTCTTCTTGGAGCAGTGGCATTGGCCGCTGGCGGCGGAGTTGGAGGGGCCGTGGGCGGCGCACTTCTTCTTGTAGGATGATGACAGAGGAGGCTTGCCTACGGAGGGGCCGTTGCCTAATGGAAGGATGACCGCCGCCGATCCTTGCTGGCCGTTGGATACGCTGCCGTCTCCGTTGACCGGTGACGCGAACAACGAGTTCGCCGAAGAGATCGGGACCGATACGCTCGTGAAGCTGTCGTCCGTCAAGCAACTATTGACCGGGATCTCCCCCGGTCTCGTGAAATCAAGCGTCACCGCCACCCTCGCCGGTGGCGCCGCCACCATCATCGGCGGCGGAGGAGGGGGGTTTACCGTTTGGGTCTGGATTTGGGCCGGGGAGCGACGGAATCGGGCGTGGCCGGTGCGGTTGAGGATGGAGATGACCTTCTTCGACCTGGAGATGATATCGAGGCAATCGGACGGCGGGGATCGGCCGGAGAGCTGGGCAACGAGGAGCTCCATGCGCTGGAGTTCCGCCCCTACGTCGGCCTTCTGGTCGGCGAGCAGGTCCTCCTGGTAACCCACCAGATCGACGGCCATCGCTTATCGGAATCCGATCCGGTCTCCGGATCGAGAGATCTCGGCCGTTGGTTTGACCTAATTAAAGAGGTAATCCGGCGACGATCAAGGGTTTGGAGTAAAGATAGATGGGCGGAACTCGTCCTTTTATATGGCAATGGGGACGCAAAGAGGGAGGCGAAGTCTTAAGGGCGAAGTCAAACACGTTAGGTTAATCCGACGGCTGAGATTGATTGGAGTAAAGATAGATGGGCGGAGCTTGTATTTTTATATGGCAATGGGGGCGCAGAGAGAGAGACGAAGACTTAAGAGCGAAGTCAAACGCGTTGGGTTAATCCAACGGCTGAGATTGATTGAGTTTTATTAATGGGGGAGTTTTATTAAGTCAAGTGACTGCCGTGGTGGGATTCAGGGGATGACGTAGCATAGCCAATCTAGAACGCCAGATTTGTGCCATGTGGAATACGTTCTATCTCTCTCTCTGCTATTTATCCTCTTATATATATTTAATACTAGATGGGTCCACCCCCGCCCCCCCCTCTCTCTCTCTTTTTTTCTCTCTCTCTCTCTCTCTCTCTCTAGTCTCCGGTAAACCTTGTCACGTGTATGTTTTTTTGAATAAATATCTCAAAGATTAGAATGCAAAGAACATATGGAATACGACTCTTCTTGTATGTTTTTTGTTATATAAATTTAAATTTTTCTATTTGGAATAATTTATTTTTGAATTAGATTAGATTAAATTAGATGATAAGAGTTGACAAGTGAATATTTATGTAAAAAAACTACAGAATTGAGAGATCTGTATGATATTTTGATAATTTTAAAAGATAAATGTGCAACTTGAAATTTTTTATATTTTATATAAACTCCCTATAAAATTTGGTTCTTCATGTGGGAAAAAAAGAGGAAATTGTGGATAAGGTTATAATCAAGGCGAGCCAAGCATAGCTTTGGCTTGCTCATAAGCCTCAAACTCAGCTGAAGTTCTGCTTGTTCTGGCTCAAGTTCCGCTCATCAGTCCAGTTTTTGAGCTGAGCTTTCGAGTCTAATCGAGCCTATTCTTTATTGAGGAAAATATATATAATAAATAAATTTTATTATTTAAAAAAACTTAATCAAGCCGAGCTGAGCTTAGTCGAGCCTAGCCGAATAATGTTCAAGCTCGAGCTCGATTCCCATATTTGTGGCTCGAACTCGGCTCGAGCTACTCTGTAAGGGCTCGGCTCATTGACAGCTCTAGATTCATGGCATTGACATGTCTGCATCACGATGCCAGCTATCCGATCATTTTATAAGGTCCTCGGAAAAGGAAAAGAAAAAGAAAAAGAAAAAGAAAAAGTGATTGACTTTTAAGCAGGAACGAGTACTAATTCGACACCTTAATAAAACGGTGATGTCAACTTGATGACTTTATTGATAGTCAATACCGGAAAGGGTCGGGAAGCTGCGTGGTGCATGATGGCCATGGCGGTTGACTTTATGACCGATGTGACATTTGTTTTTAGGCTCCGTTTGATGGTGTATTGTCTTTTTTTTATAACTGTGATGAGACGCAGCCTACCATAGATCAACCTTTGGGCTTTCGTAAGCCCAAGTATTTATTAAGTGGCCCAATAATTAGCCAGATCTGGACTCGCAACAGGACAACTCAATGCTATCGGGGCAACCTCTACAAGAAAGGTGTCTTGGAATTGGCGCACAACACAATAGTAAAGGTTCGTGGCTTTAATCGTGGAGTTCGCTAATTCAATCTTTGATCATCTTAACAAATCAAGCACATATTTCTCCTTCATAAACATAGGTATTAATATTTCCCTCTAGGATTTTGACAAATTAAAAAAAAAATTATGTTGGCCATCTATGATGTAAACTTGTTTGTAGTGCATTTTCATCCCTCAATTTGGATACTAGACTTAACTAAAAAAAAAATCATTTAAGAAAAGCCATTAATAGGGGCTTCTTTATAATAACAAAAAAAACGAAGCCTTGATACAAGATTTTCCGCAATAAAGTTCCCTCACAGTATTCAAGCAAAATTTGTAAATGAGACGGTTCTCAATGTACGTAATTGAGTAGATAATATGCCTGAGCCTATGGATATATATGGATATAACTCATTGTTTATGAGCAAACAGTTGAATAACTTGGATCAATCACTATATATCCTCTCAGCTCTCTATCTGGGGGGGAGTAAACTTGGTAGGAGTGCTTGGCGAACTAATCCCTAGTCATGATTCCACCTGCGATCGATCATTTATATATAGGATTGGGATCTCAACCCACATGCATGCATGGATATATGCCTCCTTGGCTTGTTGAGCACATGCCTACTGCTGGGAAATAATTAGCCTCCAAACACAAATGCTGCCCACTAAGTTAGGGATCGATCTCTCACATGCATGCTTGCTGACATCTAGGCATGCTTCTTATTTGAGATCATTAGATCCATCCATCACCAATCTATCAACTTGCATGCCTTCTTCTTACTTATTTCTTGCAACCATTCTAGGAAATTACATAATTATAAGTACAGCTCCTAGCTAAGTTTGTAATGAGATGTAGTATTAGAAAGCAAATCAAATGATCAAGTTCATTTTACTTCATTCATTCTAAGCTTTTGGAATAATTGGTGACTTAACACACACACATATATACACAGACTAAATTCTTCATCTTTACCCTCCCTAAGTATATATCTAACATGCCCACAAACCCAAACCAACTCCATAAACTAGGATTCCACCTATATCCAACTACAAGATACCTAAGTCGATCCATATATAGATTGTGCATGGCAGACCTGATCAATATATTCATATAGAACAATTGTCTTTTTGCTGGTCATCATACTTATAAAAAGAGTAGATTCCTATCTCTTTTCTTCACTGTTCCATGTGCATGATACCTTGGATGAAACCATATATGTGTGGAAGTATTCACTTGAAAGATAATTAAGTTATATTATGGCTATTAACTATATATTAGTCATTAAAAAAAGGAGATCAAAACCCTCTTCATCTCTCTCTCTCTAGCTATCTAAAAGCTACCAAGTTAAAAAGATAACGAGATGAAGAAGTGTATGCATGGTAAAAAGGAGATTGAGTCGTTGGTTTACTTTGGATAGCTTTTCCAGAGAAGAATGGTGAAAAAATAAAACCCCAGGGCTGTTTCATATGCTTCTCCTCCTCCTTCTTGTCTCATGGATCTGATGCTAGCTGCATGTTGACCTTCAAATGTTCCTTGGGATTACTCTGAAGAGGCTCATGATATAATATGTTTCCTTTCACTCAGTTTCATGCACCTCCATATGTGATCTTCTTTTAGGTCAGATTATTTAATGGGGTTGTCTCACTTTTCCTCTACCTCTCCATATGCTCCCTTCCTTGCTTCATACTCCTCTCATGATTCCTTTCTTATGGTTTAAACCCTAGTTTAGAGTGTTGATGTGCTTACCAAAACAACCTTTTATTCTTTATTATTACTATGCACCTCCTTTATATAAAGTTTTGGATATAAATATAGGTGGGTTTCCTCTCACACACTCCATATAAGCTTCCTTCCATACATATTCTAATGATCTTATTGCATATAATAGCCACATCCATAAGAAACCCTTATAACATATGATGGCTATGATACCTTCACTTTGAGGAAATTATGAAAACAACCTTTTTGTTCTTTATTATATATTACACAATGCCATGCATCCTTCATAAAGTTTTCAGTGTAAATAATTACTGATCATCTTCAAGATATAAGAAAACCTTGTAAATATATATGATGGTCATGAATTCATATATGAAGCATTCTCTTCCAGGAAATTCACTCAAAAAAAAAAAAGCATTGAAAAATGTGAAGTCAATTACCACAAGATCTAAGGACTAAAGAGAGTAATATATATAGTGGCTAATTGCCAACCATGCATCCATTGTTCCTGATAAGGTAGACTAAACTGACAACTTCCACATGCTTCCTTCCTTGCTCCTCTCTCATTGATGATTCCTCACTACTTCTATGGTAATTTAATACATGCACATATGCATGCAACTCGTGTGTTTATTACTAATAGATCCACAATTATGCATCATATTCCTCTGAAGTCCCTCTCAAACTGATGAACAAGATCAACCGATTAAGCACCACTAGATCGAGAATTAAGTTCTTGAACCAAACAATTTTCTTGCACCATGAATTATAGAAGTACAGCGCACATTATAGATTCAACCAATTTTTTTCCTTATTAATTAACGTTCAACAATCAAATGTTATATTAGCTGTGCCCCCTGTCACGTACATGCATGACAGGGTAACCACCAATCCTACTCCAATAATCACCCAATAACTCCCTCCCACTAACCCCCCTCAACCTAGTATTATCATGTCACATAGGCTTCACCTAAGACATTCTCCCGTCACGTAGAACAACGAAAGTTTCACTACTTATAATCATAGTATTATATAAAGATGATATTGCAAAAACATCAAAGCTTTAGCATTTGATGAAATTAACAATAGCAAAGTCATGGAACATGGTAAGTAATTACTCATGTCAGACTGCTTTTGCCGGGGTCAGATCGAGCCCAACAGCCCAATTAATCCAACTATCCGAGCTGTCTCTTCGATCACATCCTTGATAGAACAACTGCATGCCAATTGTAGCACATTCATGGAAACATGAAAGACTTCAAATAACTGAGCAAGCTAGCTAAGGCCACACAAACCTCGCAGGAATGGTGGTCCTAGCTAGTCGATCCCCGGTGGTGCTCCGGCAGCCGCCCTCCTACATTAATGAATCGCCGGCGGATCCATGACTTAATTTCAGATCCGGGGACAATCCGATCTGATCGAATTCACATTAAAATCTCAATTATTCCATGACCCACTGGATAATAATCAGATGGCATGCATGCAGCTAGTACTGTGGTTTCTCAAGAACAAGAAGAACAACTTACTTCTCGTGAACTTTTTTTTTTCTGATTAAAGTGCGAAGCATGTGTGATTAATTAACTCAAAAGGGGAGGTTAAACCCTTGAAACCCATCAAATGTCCACGTGTCAATAGCAGCTTTTGCCTAAGTTTCAGTGACGAGATCTCCGGCTTTGGATCATGAGATCTAGATATAAGATTATAAGATCAGCACCAGCGGCATTGATGTAATTTAATCGGAGTTCAGGGGGGAATATTGGGGTTTTTTTTCTAGTGAGCTTTTAATGGCTTTAGATTCAGAGGACGCTGAATAAATGCAGCATTCAAACTACTTTCAATGCTTTTTCCTGGGAAAAATCTTACTGAATCCTACCTAGATTAAAAATGGCAGGAAAGGACAATAATGCCCCCCCACCCCAAGTGTCCAGCCTAGTCATGAGATCTAAACCCTCAAATCCGACTCGACCCATTTGCAACCTAACCGTGATTTGTGTGGGTCGGACATGCATGAGAGTGGGCACCTGAAACAGCTAAGATTGGAGTTAAAAAGACATCCTTCTTACCTCTTTTATTTATTTATTTTTCACCTTCATACCTTTATATTCTTTCTCTCTCTATACAATCATTTGCATTACTCCTAGCATCTCTCATCCAGCTCAGAGACTAGAGAGAGAGACTAGAGAGAGAGAGAGTAGAGTAGAGTAGAGTAGAGTAGAGTAGAGAGAGAGAGACACTATTATAGCTCATGTGTCACAGCCTCTTCATATAGCTTTGCTCTTCTCCTTTTTTCCCTCTCCTGCCTCCTCCTGCAAAGCCTCATCATCACCACCAACCATCTCATGTGTCGATCTCCTACACGCTTGTCTCTCCTCTCCTTAAAGCGCAGTTAGATCTCGATCTACACCGCCTCCGTCCGTCGCCGGAGAACTCCATCCGCTGATCGATGGCCTCCGACGCCATCGTCGGGGAATTGCCATTGTTGGCACCAATTCGCACCGGCAAGATCCATGCAAAGCCGGTGCCGGTGCAGGTTGATGGACCAGAAGCCGCGGAAGCCGAGTGCGTGACTCCGAAGTCGGAGGAAGCCAAGATAAAGTCCGGGAGGAGGTGTCCGCCGGCTCCTGTGAAGCCGCGGCCAGCCAAGAGAAAATCGGAGGAAGAGGCGGCTCCTCGTCCTCCGCCGCCACAGTGTTTCTTCCCGGTACCGCATGACCTCACCTCGGTTTTTCTACCTCTGCGGTGCCCGCCGCCTCTCCGGTGCCCCAAGCGGAAGAGAATTCAGCTTTGTCCCACTAAATCTGCAACTTTCTCTCTCTTGTAATTCCTCTGTCTCTCTCTAGATCTGATCTCTCTTAATTCCCTTTCTTCTTCGTCTTCTTCTTCTTCCACGTCCATGGTAATTAAATGAATTTTTTTTTTTTTTACTTTGAAATAACACGAAAAGATTGCTGCAGCTTTGCATCGAATTTTTCGAGTTGTATGTTTTTTTATGTATTTTTTGTTCTGAAGATACTAGTGTTCATCGATCGGTGCAAGTTTGGGTTTGCAATTCTTGGTCCCTAAGATCTGCAAGAAAGAAAGATCCGGCCGTCGTCTTCTTTTAATTTTTTAATTTTCTCTTTTTTTGGTGGGTTTCCAGCTAATTTTTGTTGCTTTGTTCTTGGAATCTATTCAGAGGATTGTCTTAAAGATATATAGCAAGGAGTAGTGAATTCTCATCAGCTGATCAGATTAAACTAACTTATATATAGCTCTTCTCAGTATGGTTTCCTTTTGTTTTCTTTAGCTATTTTTTGTTGCTTTCTTCATGGAATGAATCCATACATAGAATCTAATTAAAACAAAATATATATAGCAATGATCAATTCTTCTAGAGCCAAGATAAAACCTAGCTGTCAGTGAGAAAAATCCAGTTTTTTCTTGGCTTTTTTTCTTAAAGAGAGAGAGAGAGTTATAGTAGTTGTGAGAGACAGAAGCACATGTGGAAGTGCAAAGGCAGGGAAATAACTACTGTAGTGTTGTATGTGGATGGACAGCTAATGTTAAGCTAAACTATGGTAACTTTGGATGATGGATATGCCCAGCATCACATAAGAGAGTTCTTTGGAAGATGCTCATGCCCAGTCTACAGATCATACAGGACCACCATCATCTTCTCCCCCTGTCCTTCCTATCAAAGGAACCTACCTTCCATCCTTGTATTTTGTATGCATTCATCACCACTCCTTCCAAAACTCCCAAATTGCTCCAAAACCAGTACTGTAGCTCATGAAATGGTTCAGATTTAATATAAAAACTCGCAAATTGCTCCAAAGAAGCCCTTCGCGTTGTTGCTATTTGCATTGTGGTCCCCCTTCTATTTATCTTTTCATTGCAAGAAGCTCCTGAGATGAAAAGAAATATATAGGATTGTTAAAGAAATTTAATTATCAAAGGAAAACAGGAATAGAGGAGCTAAAATGCAGATACAAATTAGACAGAGTGGTTTTTTTGAGTTTATTTGCAAAAAAGCCCCTAAAAGTTTGAACACATTGTTAACATTTCAAAGGAGTTGTTGCATTATATTGCTTAGGTAGCAAGCTAAGGAGTATCTTTTTTGTCCTTTTAGCCTTTTGAAACCTCCCTGCAGCCTTTCCAGTTTCCACCTATCTCTGCAATCAGAAAAGAAAAATGAGGGGTCCTCCCCCCAAAAACAGTACTAATTAGCCTTGGAAAAAACTATAGCTGTCTTCTTATGTTCCAGAATCTAACACTCCAAAAACCCAAAATTATAAAAAGAAATTTCAGCATTAAATCACAATGACCCCAAAATTTAAGTTGATTTAATGTGCCAACAATCAAAGATATTTAATTTAATGACCCATTATTCTAGCACCATCAATTAGTGAGCACAATTTTTTTCCCTTTTTTTTTGAGCAATTAATATATTTTGCTACTCTGGATATTAATTTTTAGGATTAATTTTCTGTGGGGCTTCTTTTTTTTCCATGGAACTGTAGGTATGGTGGGCATGAGATGAGATAAAGGATGGTAGGTAATCAATCATTCATGAATCCGCATCGGTATCACCGCTTGTCCTCATTTAAAAGGCTAACTAACGCATAGAACAAACCTTCTTTGTTCTCTCTTTTCCAACGACCATGGCAGACAATATTCCCACTTCATTTGATCCAATTTATAGCTATCAGGGGTGAAAAATGTCTTAAATACCATGACTTGGTTGGTCTTGAGGAGGAGGACAAGGTGACTCGGGTCAGAAACAAGCTTGCCATTGAATTAGGAATCTTTCTCAGTCCAATTTAGAGGCGTTAATTGATAAGCTTATATAAAAGAGAGAGCTCAAGTGATTTAGGATTTTCTATTATCTCAACTTTAGACTCTAGTTTATAGTCTTGTATGTGGCTTATCATCAATAGAATGATAGTTATTTTTATGACTCATCATTTGAGTCATAAACTTATACACACGTGACATACACGTGACATAAAATTGTAATTAAATAAAAAAAAAAGAAAAAAAAGATAGTGAGTTGATGTGGCGTAAGTTATTATAGAGATAGTGAGGGCATGCAGTCAGTCGTGCCAGGTGACACGGACCCACCACCTACTAAAAGTATAGGATCCACACGAAAGAAAAGGTGGAGTGGCCTAGACATAAGGAAGAAAGAACAGAGAGAAAGAGAGAAAGGAGAGAAGGGAAAGAGGGACTCTAACAAGGGAAGGCTTAGTGATAGATCAATCAAGTATCCATGTAATCTTCTTGATTTTAGTGGATTTTTCTGATGTGCTTTTCTCATGGACGTAGGAGAATCTGTCTCTGAACCATATGAATCTATGTGTATCGCCTTTTCTATTATTTTTATTATCCTACATCTTTTGATATGGTTCTCTATTAATTAATTAGAGTTTGTAATCAAGGATCGAGGATCCGACACTCCACGCCAACAATCCCTGAACCAAACATAGGTTAAATATCTACCGCTTGTGGATAGATTTTTACCCGACTTCATAAACTAGACAGCCGTAGGTGACTTTGACACTAATAATTCATGTGGATGTCATGTACTTTTTTTTCTTCCACCTACCAAATTGATGGCTTGATGATACGGACCCCAACAACACCCATTTCTGAAACACCTGGGCATTACGACTTAAAGCTGCCCATTTACACACGGAATAACTCTGGGTAAATCCCAAATGTACTGTAGTGCTTCTCTGTCAGAGTTTGGAGTTGTCTTTGTACACGCTCACCATGCCATATGAATCCAATGAGAAGAAGGATTGGGATAGTATATGGATTTGGAGGAACATAGGCACCATTTACTTATGGTGTACTGCATTGCAGTACTATTTGTTTTGCTTGCATATATACCCTACTTCTTAGGAATGGATCCAATGGAGGAAAGTGTGTCAGATGGCATGAATTCCATCCATGTTGTTCACAGAGAAGTACTGTAGAATTTGTTGGTTGTTGGACGGTATTAACTCCAAAGACACAAAAGATCATCTACATTCTGAAAAAATTGAGCACATTTATGAAATTTATTGGTATAGTAACAAAAAGGTTGGTAGATAACACCACACCAATGTGGTATGGTATGTAGAGATTAATGAGGCTTCTAACCTAGCTCAGACATGAGGACTTGAATTCGAAACTTCTATATGAGGGATTTGTAATTTTAAACTACTCTTGATGGTGCACGACGGATGGAGGTCATTTTGCATGTTGATGTATCGGTGTCTCAAGATCTTCAGACGGCAGCGGCCGGAGTTGTTCGCTCACCTACATCAGGAGAGGTGGGCTGGGTAAGGGGTGCGATCCTTTGCGGGGCTCGCTCTGTCCTTGATGCAGAATTGATGATGATTTGGGAAGGCCTTACAATGGTTTTTTAGCGTGGTGATCGTCGGGTGTTAGTTGAGTCAGACTCATGTTTTGCTGTTGAAATTCTCAAGGGTTGGAGGCTTTGGTCGGAAGAAGTTGCGGGGACGGCACAGTCCGTCTGGGCGGTGATGCTTATGTTAGATTCAGTGGTTCTAATGACGGTGCCTTGGGTGGTTGTTGCGAAGACGGATATGATTGTCAAGCGTTGTAGGCTTGGCCTTTCTGATTTTTATTGGTGTCCTGAGAATGGTGATGTGCCACCTCTCGGCTTGGTTGTGTAACTTATTGGATTCTTAGCCTTTGGCTCAACTAATGGAAAAAAAAATTGGAAGTAGATATTAAGTCAGGATAATAATCTCAATTAATAAAAAAAATAATATCATAAATATTTACTTTAAAGAAATGGAGTAACCAACAAACCCACCTTGGTTGCTGTGCCTGCACATAATACTAACACATTTAAAAGGCTGCACTGAACAGAACCTACCTAACCATATCAGTAGGAATCTTATTTCCTGCACACTTCCATTCAGATCATGTGCACAATCCCAATCCCAATCCCACCTATCCTTTTAAATGGCTCCCCAAAAGCTTGGAGAAATTCAAAACAAAAAAAAAATTAATTTTGTTCTTGAAGTCTCATGTAATTTCTCTAGATTTTCATGAATTATTCAAAAAAAAAAAAGAATTATTTGTCAGATCCAGCTCTATTAAAACTGGTTTCTAATAGATATTCTGCAATCAAACAGTGACACGGTTCAAATAAAGATTCGTGTTTCAAAATCGACTGAGTTTCACATTAGTCTTTAAATTTTTAAAGATATAACATTAGTTCCTAAAATATATATGAAAGACTTAAAAAATAATATTCCGTCCAACTTCGTCCAGTCATGAGAATAAAGTGTATTGAGAGAAGTATTTGAATTCTAAAATTGTCTTAATGACTAAAGGCATTTTAGTCATTTCTTCCAAAAATGGTGAAAATAACTAAATATCCTTGGGGGAACTACTGCAACTTGAACATTGTCACTTTTTTTTACAAGGTAATTTTAGTGATTTAGTGCTTTGATAAAAAAAAATAGTTGGACGAAATACTATGATATAAATGATTAATGCGAAACTTAGTCAGTTTTGAGGGATTGATATAATACTAGTCCTAAAGTATTTTATCTTGTTAAGATTCAAAACGGCGACTCAAATTCCATCCAAAATTTTGAGCCATCATCATTGGGCCGATGGGCTTACGTCGGAAGAGATTCACCATTTTCACGGTTCTTAAGTCCTTACTCAAGCACGAGGTTTTGGGCAAAAGCCCGTGAGGGTTTTAAGCATACAACAGGCCTACTGATGTCGAGGCCCATGGGCGTCCAATATATGTTGCGTATATGACGATGAATTGATGATGACGAAGAGACCAAAACCAGAGACATACTTTTGAGTCAGTGGGGTGTTTGTTTCCCTGGAAAACTGGCTGGAATGGCTGAAATGGAATGGCATTCCAGTAGTTGAGGTGTTTGTTTCACTGGAATGGACTCCATTCCATTCCAAGACCATTCCAAATGACCCCTTTCCAGCCAAATGTTTCTGGCCAAATTTTGGCCAGAAACATTTTCCACCCGAGTTTTCCATCGATCACTTTTCCAAGCATCAAGTAACTTTTCATCGCACGCGGAGAACCCCAGCCAACATCTCCTTCTCCAGCTCCACCTCCTCCATCGACGGCGTCTAAGCCCTCCAAGGCCCTGGCTCAGCGAGGAGGAGCTCGTCGGGGATACCGGGTTGACCAGCGGCGCCGTCTTGCAGTGGTGGTGAGGAGGAGGAGGAGGATGGCCGAGAGGAGGATCCGGTGGTGGTGGTGGAGGGCCATTGTGGAACATGCAGTTAAGTGGAATGTCACACGCATCGCCGCCGAGCTGCCACCCCGCACGATGTCAGTGGCGTCCTCATCGGCGTCGCGGTCCTTCTCCTTCGTGGGGTCGGGATTGGGGGACAGTGATGGGATCATTGGGTGCGCACCGGCGAGAGAGGAGATCGCGACATGGGAGATCCTAAAAGGTTAACAGAGGAGAACAGAGGAGGAGGAGGAGGATGGCCGAGAGGAGGATCCGGTGGTGGTGGTGGAGGGCCATTGTGGAACATGCAGTTAAGTGGAATGTCACACGCATCGCCGCCGAGCTGCCACCCCGCGCGATGTCATTGGCGTTCTCATCGGCGTCGCGGTCCTTCTCCCTCGCGGGGTCGGGATTGGGGGACAGTGATGGGATCATTGGGTGCGCACCGGCGAGAGAGGAGATCGCGACATGGGAGATCCTAAAAGGTTAACATAGGAGAACAGAGGAGGAGGACGAGAGAGGGGCGGTTTGAGGGCGGTGGACCCCGAGGGAGATGCAGGGAGCTCGGGTGGGGCCACCCGAGCTCGGTGTGGCGGTGGACAATGATCGGAGAAGTGGACGGGGTGGCAGCTCCGCGATCGACGATGATCGGAGAAGTGGAGGGAGATGCAGGGAGCTCGGGTGGCCGCCGAGCTCGGTGTGGCGGTCGACGATGATCTTTCTCGTCGAGGAAGATGGGGCGGCGGGGTGTTGGATCCGAGGAGAGGAAGAGAGGGGCGATCCGCGATCGGCGAGAAGGTTGGAAACAGAGGAGGAGAGGACGATAGGAAGAGAGGGGCAGTGAGGTTATATTTTTTTAAATTTTTTTAAATTTTTAAATGGTTAATTTTTTATTTTAATTTTTTTAAAAGAAATTTTATTTTTATAAATTTTATTATCATTATTTAATGTATTTAAAATATAAGTGTTCCGTCAATAAAATTAATTATCATCACTGGAATAAAACATAAGTGCTCCGTCAATAAATTGTCCCTGCATGGTGGATCTTCTCGGGCGAGCGGGAAATTGTTGTTCATTAATGTTTGTAAAATAATTAGAGTAAGAATTTTGTAACCTTCAGTGTGAAATATATAATTTCTCATGTTCAAATTTTGTAAATGGGTGTTATAAATTAGCTTGACCAATAAACTTCCTTCTCCAACATTGAATATGATTAAAAAACAAAAAAAAAATTAAAAAAAGAAAAAAAAAATCCGAAATGAAAGAGATATGTTATTATATTTTCATGAACATATATATTGATATATCACAATTATTTCATATTATTAATGTCATAATAAGTTTAATATATATCAAAATCGAAATACATTGTAGTATTCTCACCACTAGCATTCAAGAGTGACCATATCCCCCATTCCACCGCAAAACAAAAACAAAAACTGAAAAAGTCACTGGATTATGTTTCCATTCTAACACCAAACAAACAACAAAAGTGACATTCCATTCCATTCCATTTCACTGCAATCACAATTCATTCCAAAAGCATTCCAACGAAACAAACGCCCCCTTAGCCCACTCTTGTCGCCGCTCTCAATTAAATTGAGAGACTGGCCGCCTCTCACTTGCCAACCGAGCTCAGCATATAACTAATGGTGGTGCCAACACCTACTCGTCTCTCTCTCACAGAAGGAGCCCAACAACCATAAATCCAATAAAGGGCTGTTTGGCGCGCCCGGGATCCCGCAGATCCGGGACGCGCGGATTTCAATCCGTGGGATCCATCCGTTTGGATCCCGTGACGGATCCCAAGCGGATCCCGATTTCGGCGTCCGCATAATTCACACGCTAGTTGATGATTTGGCATGTAGAGACACATAGGCCTAGTTGCTTGAATAGGCTCATGTATATTGTATGCATTAGAAGCATTAAGGTTAGGTGCGGGCGATGGATTCGATAGCCGATCTGAGGGTCTCGGGTAGCCCGGACCTAGCCCTAGAGCCGGGGTTTGGTTAGTTGAGGAATAGGGCGAGATTGTGCGGTTATGATCTTGTGTTGATCGAGGTTGCAACTTAGAAATATTCATTTGAATTATGATATTGAGGAATAGAGGTTGTATTGTCTGTTTGTCCCAAGGGCCTAAGTGTGGATGTCAATGTCCATGACGTATGTCCCCGTATAGGGGGTGGTGTACGGTGAGAGCTCCGGCGGTGAGTGCAGTGGTGATGCACCAACCCTAGGTCCGAGCTCGTGTTGGCCATCCTCCTTGTTTCGCCGATTTTAATATTAGAAAGTCACCATCTTTTTTCTTTTTGATTTAATCTTATTTAGGATCTTTACGTTCTTTTTTTTATTTTATGAGATGAGTTCTTATACTAATATTTACAAATATGAACCGGCACAATATTAGCTATCAAACAACATAGCCCCCCACTCGCATGACCACGAGAACATCCTCTCAGTCCTACGACACGCTCGACAACACTATCGGCTCTCGCGTTATATTTTCTATAGATATAAAAAAAAGAGCATAGTCAAATTGGAGAGCGTGACATATGCTCTAAGTCCGGAGGCCAGCCTCGCGTTCCGTTTAGAATTTGGATAATGGAAATCGAGTCCGTTTCAACGATCAACTTCTTGTGACCATGAAACTTTGTCATTCTCAATCCTTCTAGTATTGCTTTTATTTCACCCTCTAGTACCGAGCTAACCTTGATCGGGTGAGCCCAAACCCAAGCCTCCTTCCTATCCGTTGATAGTGCAAGGGCGTCAATAACCACATCTCCCAATTATGATGGATCGAAGGCCACATCTATTAGTATCTCTACATTCGTATTCGGAAATTTAGATTGCAAAATACAACAGATGCTGCAACGAGATATAGGTTCAGTTATACAGATAATCGCATCTATTAAAAATAATTTTGCATGTTCCGAAGTCAAGGTGTTGTTGCACATATGTCCTTTAGAGAAAATCTAATTGCATAAATATCACTTTAAGAATAACCCTTTTCTATTTTGATTGACCATTGCTAACAATTGCGATCATTTGAATGGAAAATAATCAAAATATCCAGTCACTTATTCAGAGGTGCGTACGTCAAAGTGATCATTTCGAGATTAAAATTGATCAAAATATCTTTACCAAATGAATACTATTTTGGGGAATTAATACACACTCATTGTCCATTGCTATCCATCGTCACTCCAAATATTTTGATCATTTTAAACTCATCCTGGATCATGATCAAATGCATACTTTCATATAATATTATATAAGATCAGATGCATTCTATCATCCATCGCTAGCTAATATATATAGATATAAGACCGCCACCACTGCGATGATCCCTTCCCCATTGCGAGGATCAGTACTGGTCTCGAATGCTTTGCCTGCTACGAGATCCCTTAACCATATATTGTCAGTTATTATAGCTTGAGGTTTTCTACTATTAAGAATTCTATATAATAAACACGATATCCAATGAAAATATCAGTAATTAAATATCGCGAAAGTCTCGATCAATATTAACTTCTGATCAATAAAATTTGATGAAAAAGAAGCTTTGACTTTTATAAACCAATCTCGCCTGACATGGTTCATTAGTTTTATAATATTCGTGTTGCCGGTTTCTAAGTTTTTAAAATAATTTATTTATAATAGGCATTGACAACTGTGCAAGGCAACGAGTAGGCCCTGTTTGGTGTAAGGTTAAGGGGTTATCCTCGCTTAACCCCTTTTATCTCCACACTTATCCTCAAATATTAAAAGTAATCATTATTATTTTATTCACATTCCACCTACCACCACCACTCTACTTTTTCCTATCCCCATTCCTTAACCCCTCTTAACCCAGAATAAGCTAATCCCAAAATCCATTTACCTCCATTAACCCAGAATAAGCTAATCCCACACCAAACGCCCCGTCCGTTTGGTATGGGGTTATCCTCCCTTAACCCCCCTTATTCTCATACTTTTGGTGGAATGAGGATAAAGTAGTAATGATTATTTTTTATGTTTGAGAATAAGTATGGGAATAATGGAGGTTGGGGGATTGAACCAAACGGCCCCTTTAAGAGTCGACCTCCTATCATCCTATGAGGAGATATTATTAAAGAATTTATTAATTGACTTCGACCTCCAAAGTCTTAACATAAATCTAAATTGCAGTTAAGAGTCGACCTCCTATTATCCTCTGAGGAGATATTATTCAGTGGAAGCTGATAAATCTAAGCTGCAGTTAAGAGTCGACCTCTTATCATCCTCTGAGGAAATATTATTCAGTGGAAGCTGGGTACCACGTCAGCTCGAAGATCTACTTAGTTAATAACAAATAAGTCTTTTACTAAATCAAATCATCAAACTTGTCGGGCCATTAATAAAGTTTTGGTAAATTCCATCCAAAACTCGATATCAATCAGACTATCACTTCTTCTTCTTTTTTGATGAGATGAGTTCTAAGGCTGGAATAACAAATTACAACAGATTACATCAGAATCAGACTACCACTTGATAATTTCTCCTCTATGAACTTTAGCAAGTTAATTTAAATTTTGTTCCACTCATACCATCACTTACCTCATACCATCATAATAATCCGTATATGTTGAATCTCGTTTAATGGTATAGATCTTTAACAAATGAATTTCAATCATTATTAGGCTTAACTAATCCAAATAAATAAATAAATAAATAATGTGAAGGTAGTTCACCTAAATAGGATGTCATATATGGGGGCAACGGGGAGGCTGACTCGATGACGGATCTCGCTTGGAAGTGGTCGGATGAAAGTCATAGCAGCCAAGGGGGCTCGGATCCGATGTTAGATGGAGTTGGGGAGGTCGGAGACGACGGAGTTGAGAGGTGGCAGTGCCGGATCTAAGATGAGAAGCTTGGGTTGGGGGTTCCATCAGTAAGGAGAGGCTGCGGAGGAAGTGGACGACGTCAAGGGAGGTTGTGGCATCATCGGACGGAGCGGAGCCGTTGGGGATGACCGCGGCTATACCAGGGAAGGAGAAGAGGGGGCGGAGAGCTCGCCTGGATGAATGGGAGATCACCGGAGTTGAGCTGTGTGTCCGCGGTGTGGGTGTCGCCAGAGATGGTGATCATTAGGAGGCTATGAAGGTTGTGGTGGATGGAGGTGAGGGTGGCCGCGAGGTTAGAGGGGGAGGAAGATGATGGAATTTATGGAGGAATAGAGAGAGAAGGAAGGTGGCGGAGAAAATAAAACTCGTCGGAATAGAAATTGGAGGTGGTCGGAGGTGGGAAGCGGAGGTGGGAGGTGAGCCGTGCGGGGCGAGCTGGTCGGAGAGGAGAGAGAAAATATTTTAAAAAATAGGAAAAAAAGAAGAAGGGTAATTTGATCTTTTGTCAAACGATTTGGGTTTAATGGGTCAAGAAGAGTCCGTCTGGACCTATCGACAAAGTAGTCGTTGAATTTGGACCCTGTTGGCCTGTGCCCATCTCCCTTAATTAAATTACTATTTTGTTTTTTATGAGAAGCCATCAGGTCAGACAAATTCCACGCAGTCTGGCACGCAATTGGACCCAGTCCAGATGCACGACGGCCCAAAAGGGCCCCACCGTTTCCGGCTAATACATTTACACCATAGATGCGGTGCGCACGCCACGTAACACACCGATAAACAAACCCACCTCTTTTGACCCGGTCTCCCATCATCCCGCCACGTTATCCACCTCCTTATTTAAATTTTCTTCTTTTCTTTCCCCCAAAAGTATGACTCCAGCTCTTTCTCTTCCCGGGTTAAGTTTAGTTAACTTCAACACTGTACGTGGCGGCATGTGGAGGAGGGAATTGCGTTTGCTTATTAAAAGATTCTAATCTTTTTTAAATCCATGAAGGAAAAAAAAGACCCTTTGACATCAATATTTAGTGATTTAACGCCGACCAGCAATAAAAATTATGTACAGTAATGACAAAATTAGTGACAATATGAATAAGACAGAACGAATAAGTTGCCGTAACACGACAAAATGTTGATTATAAAAAATAATTCAGACTAGACGTTATCCGTTAAATCTTTCCTAAAAAATTTAATTTCAACAATAACTTGATGTTGAGATGTCTAAATTCATAAGTTTATGAAAAAAAAATTATAATTTGAAACGGTTAGCTGAGACATCACTTGAAATTTAATGTTTTAAAAAATATCACAATTTTCATGAAAATATTCAACGGCAGTGCCTAGTTGCCTACTGCCTAGTCCAACTAATAAACTATATTATGGGCTTAAGCTAATGGTAAATAAATTAGTTCTTGCTGCTGGAATTCCTTAAGCACAAAAAAAGTTATTAACCAAGGGTCTGCCACGTACTACGGAGTATCTTAACTTACGAACCTCCTCTTTTCTCCCTTTATCCGATATATTAGTTTTTAAAAACAGCTATTTTTGGGGCTTTCTCTATCGTCTTTTCCTCGCCGTCGGTTTCGCAACCATAAACCAAACTCGGCATTCCTCTCTCTCTCTTCTCTCCTCTCCTCTCTCTGGGTGTTGCCATTGCGTGTTGGCTTCTCTCTCCCCTAAATTCCTCTTTGGAGATCGAATTCGAGGTCAAGAACGCCGCTTTTGATGGATTTGGACGGGGTATCACCCGAAACCCTAGGATCTTGACGCGTTTCTCTCGGTCTCCTTTTGAATTGTTCTCATAATTTCGAGAATTGAGCTCAGAATTCGATCGAGGTGAGGAGTGGGGATTCGGTACGATAAAGATGGGGTATTTGAACTCGGCTCTGTCGAGCGCGAGCGGATCGCAAGCGGATGGCGCCCCCGTCAGCGGCGGTGGTCTCAGGTTGCCTTATTTTCTATTCTCTTCCATCCTGTTTGTGCTTATCTTTGAATTGAATCATTAATTTGATTTGGTATCTGTTGTCTTTGTGCTAATTCTTTATATGGCGGATGCTGTAGAATTGGCTGCTAATTGTTGATATGGTTGATGCCCACAGAATTGGTTTTGGGCTTGTAATTGTTGTCATCTTCTTTGTGGATAATTTCGGTATTATGATGGGATATAGGCTTTGTATGTTCGGCTGGCGCTGGCTAATAGGATCATTGTCTTGTATGCTGAATGCATTTCCGTTTGCATGCGATTTGCTGAGTATCTGCATTAGATCGTGGGTTGTTGTGTTTGTGTTGCTGGGCTCTATGAGAATTGTTTGGTCTAGTACTTTGTGCATATATGGAAGTTGCATTGGTGGCATCATGGCATTTGAGGATTGTTGTTTGTTAATTTTTGATATTTTTAGGCTGCAACAAAACCTTCGTTGTATTTTGTTTAGGTGATTAAAGAGGACTTTTGTCGTTTGTAGAATCATGTGTGTTTCCATTGGCCTAGATCTATAGAGAGCTCTGATTTTTCGCTCTGGATAGTTGATTCACTGAAGAGACTAGAGCATTGATGCGTCAGTGTAGTTACCTTCAATGGTTATGTGGTTAGAAAACCACCTTTTGTTTTGATTTGGTGCACTTCGGGGTGCAAGATAGTCCTCATATTTATGACTTATGTAGCTTTCCGTAGAACTTCATTAAATGCTTATTTGATAAAGTTTGTTGAGCTGAATTTCCTTAATATGCCGCATTATGTTTCAAAGTAATTCGTCAACAATGCCCTTTAAGTGTCATGTAAGTTTGGAATACTCTCATGATGGATTGGCATGAATCTTATCCTTTACATTGAATGTAACAGCCAGAACGGAAAGTTCAGCTATGGATATGCGAGCTCCCCGGGAAAAAGGGCTTCAATGGAAGATTTCTATGAAACCAGAATTGATGGTGTTGATGGAGAAATTGTTGGCTTGTTTGGAGTGTTTGATGGTAAGAGCTTGTCTTGAAATGCCTTGTTGAAATTGCAACTTTCTATGACCCCATTGTGTCTGGTAGCTCATGAATCTTGTATTTACTTTGAAATTGCAACTTATCTTATTGTCAGATGGAGAAACTGTTTGATGTCTAAAGTATCCGCTTGGAAAATTTGATATGTCATCTTCATATTCTTGATTGTGTTTTCCTTGGTTCTTTAGGTCATGGAGGTGCTCGAGCAGCTGAATATGTTAAAAAAAATCTTTTCAGCAACCTGATCAGCCATCCAAAGTTTATCAGTGATACCAGATCTGCTATAGGTGTCATTACTGACCAAGTCTTGCATAGTGGATAGATTCATGATTTGCATTGTCTTTTTTTGGGTCATCTCATGGTGCTGATGCATTATGCCTTCTACAGCCGATGCATACAACCATACAGATTCTGAGTTTCTAAAATCAGAGAACAATGAGAACAGAGATGCTGGTTCAACTGCCTCAACTGCTATTCTGGTCGGTGATCGTCTGCTTGTTGCAAATGTTGGAGATTCTAGGGCTGTTATATGTCGAGGAGGAAATGGTATGCTACCTTCTGCAAATGGACATGTTTATGAATGTATGAGCTGTCAGAATGACTTTGATTCGCTACTTATAAAAATGAGTACAATACATTACACTAGCATGCAGCACGCAGCATGCATGTGATAAGTGGTGAGCAATCAAAGAATGATTATGAGCAGAAAGCTTGTAAGAATATATCTTTAGTGAAACTTGTATCTACCACTCTTGTCTTTATTCACCAACTGTCTTTATTGGACTTTTAGTTTGACATATAAATGGTTCATAGATGCCTAATGTATCCAGGTTTCTACCTTTTCTAGGGTTGTAGTTTGTACGTGCATGACATACGACATTATGCACCCAAATTCTTAATGTCCACTGCATGCAAAAGTGTGTAATCTAATCCTTCAACATGTGATTGGACAGTGAATTTAGATTATTTAGGTGTTTCAAGAAGGGAAGGAGGCCTCATTGGAAAGTAGGCTAACTTTTTTATATGCAAGATGGCAGAAACAAGAGCCATCGTTGTTGCATTGATATGCAAATCTCTTATTGAGATGGAATGTAAGTCTAATCAATTTGCCCACTTATGCGGATCCTATAGGATGTCTTTCTGGTTACAAGTGAAGCAATGCGATTATGAGCATTCCAACCATATGCTACTTGTCACCCTTGCATGGTCATCTTGTTCAGTTTAGGAATGTCTTCATTTGAATCAGGACGTAAGAAATGAGTTGTATTAGAGAACAATGACAATGATGTTGCTGGAGATCGATATGCTTAGGAAGTCTGGTAGTCCAGGGTTGGGTTGGTGGCTGTAGTTTACCATATCTTACTGGTATGTTATTTAGCGTTGCAAGTTTGCTTGACTCGATCCAGTTGACAAAATTTGCCTGGACCTATGGACCTCATAATGTCCAGAGTGGTTCTTTTCTTTGCCTCCGCAAAAGTTCATTGGCTGAGAAAGAGCCATAAGAGAAGTTAAACGGTGGGCTGTTTACGAATGTGATTTATTTGTACTGTGTGATTTGTGACCTATTAGGAAATATAAGTTGACAATAACGTCATGATCAATTAGGCCTGTGGTTGGTCACTTTCAGGCTTGATTGAGGTAAATCTGAATCTGATCATACCACTTTACCCACTTATCGGATACGACCTGAGAACCAAGGGGTTCAGGGTTTGTAGTTCGTATCCAGTTTGGGAAAATCCAGACATTTGAATCTAGATTACCTGACCTGATTTGGGAACACTACAAGCCAAAGCAGAGAGGTTAGGGATGTTGGAATTCGAGATTGGGTGTTTAAGGGAGGGGGACTATTAGTCTTGGTGGGAGTGCTTTAGTTGGAGATCACCTGTCTTTATTTTTAAGAATACTTGTGTTTCATCGGGGTTTGTCTCTGTGTATGTTTGCGTGCGCTTTATAAAATATGGTTTGCGAATAGGTCTAGTCATTAGTGGAGTGCATGATAGTTAACCTGAATCTGACATGTTCCCATTCAAACCAACAAATTACGGGTTGCATTCTGGTTGTCTAATAATAAGATCTCTATCAATTCTAAAATTTCGGATAGGCTCCTGGTCAGGTCCAAGGTAGGATCTGGCAGGCCTTCTGCCAGTGATGCAATTTATATGTCCTATAAGTCGTGATTTGAATTCCTTAGCATATCTCAATTCCTACCCTTATGTGTAAGAGGCAGAGATTATCCTAGTTCAAATAAATGACACTAATATTGGCATCAGTTGTATGCCCCGTCGAATGACACATGGAGTAGATGTTTTCCTTACCAAAATTGTTGGCACCACAATTATTTCTTTGGGGCTGGTATTTAATAATGATGCTCAATTTTGCAGCTATAGCTGTTTCACGAGACCACAAACCTGACCAATCTGATGAAAGGCAACGGATCGAGAAGGCAGGAGGATTTGTCATGTGGGCTGGTATCTTTTCCTATCCGAGACTATATCTCTAAGAACATAGGTTCTTTTGCGCTGAAATAACATTGATGAATGTCAACCACAGGAACATGGCGGGTTGGTGGAGTTCTTGCTGTTTCTCGAGCATTTGGCGATAGACTTCTGAAAGAATATGTTGTTGCTGATCCAGAGATTCAGGTATGGAACCATATTTTCACATCAAGCAGCTGATTAATCATCTTTGTCTCCAATTCGGTATTTATGTATTTTGTTAGTAAGCATCATTGTTAAAATTTGCTAAACCACGGTATTCCTTGTTCGAGCCCCACTAGATTCAGCTAGATGGGTAGAAAGTTGTATAGCCTCATCTCCAACAAAAAGTTTGTAGGTTTAAAATTTATTTGTCAATCAGTATCTATCATAACCTTAGCGTTTAGTTGTAACAAAAAGTTTGTAGGTTTAAAATTTATTTGTCAATCAGTAACGATCATAACCTTAGCGATTAGTTGTCAATCAGTACAATTGGTTTCCATGTGGGCTGATGTACTAGTTCTGTGAATGGTTCAGGAATTGGTGGTGGATGGGTCTCTTGAATTCCTTATCCTTGCAAGTGATGGCTTGTGGGATGTTGTGTCTAATGAGGTACTTTTGAAATTCCCTTCCTCCATATAATTGTGACGCCACAATGCTTTTTCCCCTCAAGCACTGAGAATTTTGCATATTCTCAAAATCGCTTCAGGAAGCTGTAGCCATGATCAAGGCCATTGAGGACCCTGAAGAGGCAGCAAGGAGGCTGATGCAGGAAGCATATCAGAGGGGCAGTGCAGACAACATTACTTGTGTTGTCGTGCGTTTCCTGGGAAACACAGGGAATGATGTCCAGCAAGGGCACCAGTGAAGACACAAACTGCTCACTGGGGGCTTTCCAATTGAAATTTAGATTATGATCATGCCGAAGATTTGAACCCCCCAGCAGAACATGCATTCTAGGCATGGTAAAACCAAATTCAGAGGCTTAAGAAAACTGCATCTGGTCAGAGAATTTAAATTGCCTCCTTTTGGCCTAACCTTGTTGGTCATGTGAAACAAGATAGCGTTGTTGTATGAGTCTGTAAAAACTAGGTACTACTCATGTTGTGCAGCTGAGAATCTAATGTTTGAATTCTTCACGAAAATTGTGTCAGATGCTTCTCTAATATTGTCTCCAAAAGAGTCTTTATTGTGTACTTATTTGTTGGAGAATGAACCTATTAAAATTCTGCCTCTCATATACTACCTGCCTCTTTTTTTTGGTTTCTTTCTTTTTTTGGTGGCATGGTGTTCATGCCTTTTCTAGAAACTTATGTGCTCCATAGTAACCCTAGAACCTATTTCTTGTGACCTGAATGCTGCTGTCATCACATGACTTTGGGAATCAAGAATGTCCTTTGATGTTGACTTTAAGAACACCTATGAAGGTATATGATTGATGGTAATCTGGTCTCATCTCTTCCTTTGTTTCTTTTTTATTTTTTGGGAGGGGTTCTTTATGCAGCGAAGAAGTTTAAGCACGTCCATTTTGTTTGTCTCTCTCTCTACCTCACCTGGTCCCTATATATGATCCTTGCATGCCTTCTCTTCTCTCTCATTCAGCAAGGACTACATTTTATATAGCATGGCAGAGGAGAAGTGCAACACAGGGCCAAGTCTCGGCATCATCGGAGTCAGGCATGAGGATTTGCCAAAGCCGGCCATCGGCTTGTTTCCGGCAACACAATTGGAGGAAGAAGAAGAAGAAAAGGAATTGAACAGCGGTGAAGAAGACATGGACCGCATCGTACGTCTGCAAGGAAAAAGGCGGAGGCGGGACGAGGAAGAAGCTTCGGCTCACCAAGGAGCAATCGACCATGTTAGAAGCAAGTGATCGAGATCATCAGACGCTGAATTCGGTACATGAAAACTGTCTTCTTCCTTTTTTGAGTGTGTTTTTTTCTTTTCAAAATGATTTCATGTTAGGATAGTTTCTAACAGCATCCTGACAATCTCTTTGCTGAATTGTTTGACATCAAAGTTCTCCGATGTACAAAACCACATTTTTAGCCGGAAATACTTTTGTGTCCCGTTGAGCAGAACTCCTGAATCAATTCGAGCCCATAAATTGCGCTTTTTTTTAGACCAAAAATCCCTCAGATTGTTGACGTATCGATAAAACAATGAAAATATGGCATACATTTTGATAATATGCACCTGAACTGATGTCTTAGTGGACATGCTCCAATCTCAGTCCTTACAATTAACCCTGCTAATTGGAGGAACCAATCTTGAAAAAAAAAAAACTATAAACGCTCAAAAAATGCAATGCCGTACATGGAGGAAAAAAAATCAGGATTTTTACAAATCAATTTCTTGATCTTGACGTAAATTCCATAAACAGTGGAAGCGACGAATGTCATACGTGTGAAAGTCTGCAGTTTTACAACTCAATTTTCTCCATACAGATCTGCAGCATTGTATGTTCGGAGTCATTTGATGAAAAGCATCTCCAAATTCTCTTCAGCATGTCCAATAAGACCAAGGACAGCTGAGGAGCTATGCAGTGGTAAGAGGCTCCTGTGCCGCGAAGGAATCATGAACCAAAGAAGATCAGACCAAGCTGAGGCAAATCTTCACTTGCGGTTATGGGGATTTTTAGTCACAAGGCTTGCATATATCAATTCATTCCATGAATCCGGAACACCAGGAAGACACCAATGGCTACAATCCTGCCGCCTCGAAGAAACCTTCCTCCCTTGTGTTTGGTTCTTGCCATATCCTGATGGGTGCCCATCTTTCCGAAAGTTGGTCAATCTCGTCACATTCAAGAGAATCACTGGAAACTGCATATCTTGAATAACCTCCTCTATTATTCTCATTTTCAGAGGATAGCTATCAAGGAAAGTTCCACTCGAAATAGGACTAGTCTCTCCATTGCATGTGCCGCCAGAGTCCCAATCACCTCCCCTGTTTGGAATGCAGCAGAGTATAACTATCTGACTTCAAGAAGATATAAACTGGGAAGTGTTTACCATGTAGGTATCAACGGAAAACCACTTATACTAATTGGTGCCCTGTTCCAGAAGGACGAAGCAACTTTCGGCAATGAATTTTCTAAGCAGGAAATCAGAAGGTAGAGGACCTATCTTATCGGGTAATGTGTGATGAGGCTTTAAGCATTTGAAGCAAGGGAGCCACTCCTTTCAGATATGAGAAATGCTTTCATCCAAAATTCCAGATAAACAGGATAGACAAATTTTAATAGCCTCATGCTAACTTTTCATCGAACACAGAGGAGAAGCAGCATCCATACCTGAAATGAGCTGTAGAATACCCACGATAAAAGACTGACTTCTTCCCAGGAATCATGTTTTTGTCTATCCACCTTCCCCAAGTTTTCATGGCTCTCTTAAAAGCTTCAGTTGCATCAAACTTTGGATAAATAACATCACCTTCTTGATAGTAATTCTTCCTGATAAACCAAGGATGCAATTAGTCGAGGCCATCAAAAGAGCTAGACAACTATATTCTATAAACAAATCAAACAGATGCATTAATACCCCTTAGCAGTCTTTCCATGGGTCCACCAATGACCAGTATTAAAGATGAGGATGTCAGCTTTCTTCCATCGTCCAGCTGACTTATCAATTCGATCTATGAGGAGAGTAGGACTTGTATTCCCCCGGTTATTGGTACGTGTACCTTCCCTAACGAGAAAATGAGAGCGAACAAACTCCACTGTACAGTTATAATCCTGCAAAAATTATACAAACTGTCAGGAGACAATTTGATCATGCTAAATTCAAAGAAGAAAAAGGGATGGCCGCAGGATATAGGACAATCAGTTTCATGGTTTGCTGTAACAGATGTACAGTAACTGATGTTCAAACATCGAATCAATTCACTTGCAGTTGTTTTATTCACCAAAACAGAATTACCGTGATCTTTGCCATGAGAGAGGGATTCCAATAGCACTACTATCTCAATATACTAAACAGCACAGCCGGAATTGGAAAATGACAGCCCTGTCGTGTAATCTAGTAAAACCTGATTCAAGATGGGAAACACAATGCAGAGAAACTGATCTAACCTCAAAGAGGAAGATGAAGTAGCCACGGCCTTTGGAAATTTTATATCCCCTGGTCTCATACATTTTACTCTTATCAGGCAAGCCTTCACGTAGAAGGCACAGCATGGATTCAAACTGGTTCCGGTTCATGGAATCTCCCACAAGCATCAATCTTTTACCCCTCAATCTCTCCAAAAAGTCTGTGGCATTAAACCTACGAATAAAGTATAAGGCAAATAAAACAGAAACTTCCAATGAACAAAAAAACTGAACAAATTCAGCAAATATATGCATGCTTCTGCACAGGCATCAAAATGCCAGTAATACACAAATACAGCGACGACATAAGGGGTTCAAATGTTGGAGGACGAATAGATGCTCAATAGGATGGATTCATGTCCTTCTCCATCTCCCTATGAACAGAAGCATATCTGAAACACACAATGTGGCATCTAACAACCATAAATTCTGTTAGATTTCTTACTGTGATTGTAAAGTCGTAATCTTGGATATGAATGCAGCCAATTTCAAGATATGAACTCTTACCGTCCAAACGTTGCCAAAGTACTGACACCAACTTGTCACCAAACCTCATTGTGTTCTAATCACTCGAATCCATATCATCTAAGTATCATATAATACATGCCATTTCTCAACAGACTTCGTCCTAAAGCATTATAATAACTACTAAACACCCCTTAAAAACTCACATAATGCACTCCCCAAGAACTCCAAAGTTTACAGCTTCCTTCATATACAATTAAAGGCCAAACATAGTAAAACCCACCACCAAGATCCCTACTTTAATAAAATGTCCTCCATCAACTCCATTATCAATGTACTATAACAAAGTCCTCTCTTTCTACCCAATTCCAAGCATCCCCATCCAAAAAAGAAAAGCCCTAAATCAAAATACGAACTTTATACTTTCCCCTTCTTCTCCAATATCAATTAACCCTAATAACGAACCCCACCCAATTTTTTTAAAGATTAGATCTGAAAACGACATACAGAACAAGAAAACAAGGATAAAGAAAGGGTCCACAGTGATACCCACCTGGGAATCCGGCAATCTCGTGGCACCCATCTCCAACTCAGGTAATCCACATCGGTCCTCCCGTTTTCTTGGCATCTGAAAGCCTCATCCACATAAGGGCACTCCCCGGGCGCGTACAGTGGGTACCTCCCCTCCTCGTCCCACTCCCACCTCCCACTGTACACATCACATTCCCCTTCACTCACGTCCGGCGGCGGCGGAGGCGGCGGAGGCGCATTCCGGGGCGGATCCACAGGAGAGATCCGTGGCTCCGGGGAGGTGAGTGGCGGAGACGGGAGGGGAGGGGGAGAGGGGAGAGAGAGGCCGGAGAAAAAGCGGGACACGGCGGGCTGAGGGAGGCTTCGTGAGGAGAGGAAGAAGAGGAGGAAGAGCAAGGGAAATGGTAGGAGGATGGCTACGGCACGGCGGGTAGGGTACGCGGCGGCGGCGGCGGAGGCGGTGGCGGAGGAGGCGAAGAGCATGGTAAAGCGGTGAACTAACGTCAACATAACGTGCTCTCTTACTAACCTCGGAATACTATTCTCATAACCTTTGGAATAAGATATCCCACATCCAGTCATAAAACTGGAATAGTAGCATATTCTTCCAAATTTCCAAACGTTATTATACGTAATACGTGTTTATTATCCAAGTATTAACCCATGTTTAATACGCTAATAGGCACGCAACCATGCATGCATTCTGAAGTAAAGAATGTTTGCCTTGAAAACATAAGAACACACCTGACCTGATGGAGTGGAGTGCAAGGCACCCTTCTCATGGCTACCTTGAAGAAATCAAGGTTTAAGTACTACTAACATGCATGCATGTATAAAAAAAAGCTTAAAACATATACAAAGAACATAAAGAAACAAGTCTTGTCCATCTTGCAATCACGCATGAATCATTATTCACCTCATCTCCTCTCTCTCTCTCTCTCTCACCATGGTGACTATGAAACCCTACCCAAGCACAGAGACAACAAGCTTTCTCTCTCTAGAGATGTCTTGGTTGTGGAGATTGTTTGAAGAGGGTGGTGGAGAAGGGAACAAAAGAAATAAATGAAGGCTGGGAGAAGACTGAGCATTTATGTCGCTTTACCATTTAATACAAGCACTGCTTCCCGCAGGCATCTATGTCTCTGATTTAGTTGTCGAGATCCATGCATGTATCTTTCTGAACCCACATGCACCTCCCACTCCTGCGTGTCAAAACTTTCATAGCTATTTTTAGTTGGCGTTTGCTGAGCCTGAGTTTGGTTGCGGGTTAAGAACCGAGTTAAGGGCTTAACCCCTTTCTTATCCCCAAACGTGCCCCCGTTTGTTATCCCCAAACGTAAATCCCCCGTTTAGTTTGGGGTTAAGAGGAATAAGATTAAGAGTAAAAAAGTAGGATTAAGAAATGGGGTAAACTTAACTCATTTTTTGTGTTTGGTTGAGAAACATGTGTAAATTAGTGAATTAAATTTGAGATAAGGATAAAAATTATAAAAATTATAAAATATATATTATTATAATAGTGGGTAAACTAGTGGGTTAAGATTATAATATTTAAATTAATTATTAAATTAATTCAAAATATTTGTACGTAAAATGTATAAAATATATAATATTACAACTCTCAAACAACTCTATTTTTGAGTTAGCGTACGCTGACAGTCGACCTCAACACCACTCCCACAATCAATTTTGGTTGCAATAAACCCCCAAAACACCGACTAGCCCATCTTTCTCTATTCCACTATTAAGTTAAGTTTTCGGTATTTATACATTGAACCGTATAAAAATTATACTACTATATTATTACATAAAATAGAGTAAAAATATATTATAATAGAATATAATATTACCACCCCATCCATCATGTTCGACGTCTTCACCGACAAATCCATCTCCTATCAACGCCCGCTTATCTAGCAACGATGCCCGCCCATCCTCCACCGGATCGTATGGCTCGGCGGTGTTGAGGCCGTTCTTGTCCGCACCGTGGCCGCCAGTGACGTACACGTGCATCCTCCGATGGCGGACGGAAAGAAGAATCGTATTGCCACATGATATAGCATGGTGACATGGCACAGTTGTACACATCAATACATCCACATGCGGACCCACTTATATTAATATAATACTAATATTTTAATATTTATTATTAAAATAATATAAAATAAAATAATTTTTGCATGATGTAGACCAATCATGATATGACATGTGGCATGTGGACCCACTTATATTAATATTTTATTATAATAACATATGAATAATATTATTTAATACACTACGCATATGAAAAAAAAATATTATGCGTGGGCAAAAGTTTTTATATGCTCGTAAAAACGCAAACAAAAATGTTTATGGGCTCACAAAAATATTTGCACGTAGAAAAACAAACACGCACAAAAAATGTTACTATACACGTAAACATTTTTATACCATCATAAACATATTTTCATGTATTTTTAGAAGCGCATAAAAAAGTCTAATCGCATAAAAACAATTTCTTATGTGTAGTGTATTAAATAATATCAATAACATATTATTATAATAAAATATTAATATATGTGAGTCCCACATGTCACGTGTTATATCATGATTGGTCCACATCACGTAAAAAATATATTATTTTTATCATTCATTATATATTAGCATCATCAAAATAATATTAGAATAGATGTGATGGATGTAAATGAGAGAAAAGCTTAACTCTATTTTTGGGTTTAACCCCTCTTAATCTCAAAAGCTTAACCCCATACCCCCGTTTGGTACGGGAATAAATTTCGGTAAGGGGGGGATATTTCTGAAATATTTTGGAATCCATTATTTATTCCACACTTTATCCCCAAACACCATTTCCCTTATTCTAAGTAATCATTAGAAAGTTATTCTTATTCTCCATTCTACTTTTTCCTTATTCTAAATAATCATTACAAAGTTATCCCCAAAACCTAGAATAAAGCCACTTAACTCGGAATAAACTTATCACCGTACCAAACACATGCTAATTAGTGTATACACACACACACATACGTTTTCATGCATTATTTAGTTTTTTACATGAAAAGTGAGGCTCTAGAAAAAGATAAAAAAAAAAGAACAGCAAAAAATGCAAAACCATTTTACTAGGGTTTCTGTATATCCCCCTCAGGAAGGAAAAAGATTAATTCCAATTTCCTCTAAGATTCACATGTCTCACCAGAGCCATATATAGTTCTCATATATAGCTCCAAAAAAGAAGAAAAGCTAGCTAGGAATTATAGCAGAACTGGGTCTCCTCCTCCTCCAACATCGATGACGCTTTCATCTGTTGTGCAAGGGATTTGGGCCGGTAGGAACTATCCTCTTCTCGTCTTCGAAGAAGCTAGAGTTTATCTCCGCTGATCGACTCCGACCGACTCCGGTAGCAGCTCCGCCACCTGCCGGCGTCACCTTCAAAGACCCCCTCTCACCACCCTTGCCACCAATGTGCTTCTTCTTGACCTCTCTTGCAAGACCTTTTGACTCTGTGCTTGAAAAGATCACCAGAAATAGGCATAGAACCAAAGCTAGCACAGTATACTTCCTCTTCATGGCCAATTTGAGACGATGTAAGGATGGAATACAGGCTAAAGGTTGGAAGATAGCTCCAAAAGGAAGAGACCAACTTCAGCAAATGCTCGGCAAAGATGAATGGTGGAATCTTGGTGGAGAGAAGGGTAAAGGAAACTGTATGAAACCTAGAGAGAGAGAGAGAGAGAGAGAGAGAGAGAAGAAAGAGAGAGGGAGGGAGGGCCCAAAAGGACAGGGGGAGGAGTAGTGGAGGGGTGAGAGGAGTCAAAGAGGGCAATAACTAGGGTTCCTCGGATTTACAGGCATGTATGATCGATGCATCCACATATCCCTGTATCAAGCACTGGCTCTACCAAACATCATTTATGGATCTTGAATTCTCTCCTGCTGCCCTGCAGGCAGTCAAATGTAGAGAGAGAGAGAGAGAGAGAGAGAGAGAGAGAGAGAGAGGCCTGGGGGTGGCTAAGAAAGGCAAGGAATGGGAATGTATAGTAGCATCTATATCTCTACTAGATTGCCATTTTCATCATTTGAGAAGTGGATGCATTTGTACATGAAGCATGCTTGTGTATACTGCTCTCTCTCTCTCTCTCTAGACAAGAACAGCTAGGGGCCTCTTGAAAACCTCCTATCACATGCTTCCCACGTGCTCCCTCACCTGAGATGCATTCTAAAATCTCAAATTCGAACAACCATCAACCTGAAACATACTCTACAGAGAGAAAGGGTGAGAAAAGTGAGGGTACAAGGATTAGGGTTGGGGCTTCCTTGAAGAAGGCACCAACAAGAAGAAGGATATGTACGAGAGAGAGAGAGAGAGAGAGAGAGAGGAGAGAGGAGAGAGAGGTGTTGGGTTGGAAAGGAGTACAGACAAAGCAGAGAGATCCAGGAAGATGTTATGCATGTGAATACTACTTGAGATAGCAACAACTCTATGAGCAATATTGTTGTCACTCACATAACTTAGGGGCTGCATTTTGACCCATTGACTGACTATATATTAAACTCAGCAGACGCTATAGTACGATTTTTGACGCATGAATCCATAACATAGTAACATACCCTGGATCTTTCAGATATCTAGTTTCGTTTAATCTGAGTTATATAGATTCAAGACTCGCGTCTTTATTTTTGTCAGCTTAAGTTTTTAGATCGAGTGATTAGAGTTAACATGATGATAGGAGAGGGATGCCGTGTTCTATATGAACTAATTAATCAAGTAACACACTTAAAAGCAATGGATATAACAGAGATCGATCTCACAGCGTCATGAACAATAGCATTCATTGGTTGGTCCACAACACTAATGAGCTGAGCCGAGATGGCCGACAAGAACGCTAATATATATCATCTAACTAGCTTTTGCAGCTGACTTCTGCTCTCCTTTCTCAGTGATGGCTGCCACAAGATTAACGCTGCAGTGCAGATCAGAGAGGATATACGCGAGAAGAATGCTGCAGAGAACCACATCTGGATATTTCCAAGCGAATACATGCAATTAAAGGTTGGAATTCTTTGTGCTGGAATACCTTTAGTTATTCTCTTGGCTCAATCATTGTGAGCGTACGCATGCGTTTCCTCCTCCTTGGATGGATGGAGTAGTAGTGCTCATGAAGACTACAAGAGTCAAGCTTCTAATTATTTCACAAACCTTTCAACTGTGAGTACTATTGCAATCTCTCTCTCTCCCTCTGATGGGCCATCTCTTTTGAGCTAGAAGAAGGCTAGTGATCCATAATGTTGATTCTCCTGGGTTTAATTAGGAACCTCTACGTACGACATTGGCCCATGAAGATCTTAGTGAGATAATTCTATTTATTTCCATTCATATATATATGGAAATTAAGCGTGGTATACTGAGTTGACTGTGTACGTCTGTACCTAAACATGTATGCAGCTATATGAAATACGATCTCCTATTGGCTATTGGATACGGACATAATAGCTCTAGATCTAACAAAATAAGAATAATTTTGTCTTCTTGGGTCAAGCGGCGGTTGACTCATTGGAATGTAGGTATTTGGAAAAAGATACATAATTTAGGTACCACTCTGCAAATTTTGAAAATATAATATTTTCATAATATAGAAAAAGTAACTTATGAAGTTATATGCAAATGATCCTATATTTTATTAATACATTTGAGCCTAATTTTAATTTACATATGGAATGCAAATTTTAAAAATATAGATGGTTTTCACGGTATTAAAAACAAAAAAACTTATGATGTAGTTATATACAAAATAAACTAAATTTTGGTACAACATCTTGGCTCGGATCAGTTTAATCTAAGGAGATATCGCTTTCAAATAAACTTTTTTTTTTGTTTGATTAGATGAGCCTATTGGCTAACATGAGTTACAAGAACCTGTCTATTGACGTAATGCCATCCGTCAAGGCTCAAGCAAACTGAATTATGTCATTAACTTCAAGTCCTTGGCTTAGAAATATTTTCCGTCCGGAAATGAGTGACTCTGAAAACTATAATCACACAAACACACACACATCATAAAATAAAAAAAAATAATAAAATAAAAATAAAATAAAAAACCAATCTAAGCGAAAGGATAAGTCACCGACGCCGTTGAAGCCTCCCCCACCAGTACTGCACCTACCAAATCCGTTCAGCCTTGTCTCACTAAATTATTTGGTCAGCAGTAGACAACTCATATAGATAACTATAGCATTAATCCAGACTTGAATGCCCCTTTCCCTTGTGTTTTTATTTACCAACTCTACATAGCAACAATACCCACAGTTAAAAACCAATGCATTCGAGCATCTAAACTATATCTTAGCAAGCAATCATTTAATCATTAATATCAACATTTCTCGACTATCAAAGAAAACAAAGACTGTATAATATGAACATATAAACTCATCCTTTGCTGTCAACTTATTTAAGCTTTTGGTACGAACAATATTGAAGCTACAAATAGGACTTCCATCCTTTCATGTCAGCTTAAGCTTTTGGTACGAACAATGAAGCTACAAATAGGAGTTTCTCCAAGGGTATTGTTACTTTTCCTGAAACTAAATGCATCTGGCTCCACATATAATAATCAAGAGAACACATGACACGCACCAATGGAGCAAGATGAGATGAACCCATCAAGATCATAAGGGCCATCAACCCTTTACCCCGTGAATGCTACATGCATCATGGCAGTCAAAAAGGAGAGAGAAGTAGATATAAGATGAAAGAAGAGTTATATCAATGGGCAGTAAATGCACTAAAGCAGCAGTGGGGACTCTTCAGCGAAAGCTCTGCCAGAAGAGAGAGGCATGCATCCTCCTCCCCTTCTTCTCTTCTCTTCCAAGCCACTCATTATAAAGACGAAGCGTGTGGGTCTGTACGTCTCTCACCTCTGTCTTCCATCTGTTTCCAGCTCACCCTCTGCTAGATCAATCAGGTGCCTTCTTCAATCTCCTCAGCTATAAAAGCTCGGTATCCCTTCCTCAGCACTTCATCACACCCATCCTCCTCCATTGCAATGGCTTTGAAACTTCCTCTGCTTCTATGCTCTCTGATCACCATTGCCTCAGCTGGCAACCTCTATCAAAATTTCGACCTCACTTGGGGTGATGACCGTGCCAAGATCCTCAGCAACGGGCAGCTTCTAACGCTGTCGCTCGACAAGACCTCCGGCTCCGGCTTCCAGTCCAAGCACGAGTACCTATACGGGAAGATCGACATGCAGCTCAAGCTCGTATCTGGAAACTCCGCTGGCACTGTTACCGCATACTATGTAAGCCTCATACCAAGAAACACCTCCAGTATACTCATATACTGATGTCTAATGGAGTTTTATTTGTGAGTGCAGCTGTCATCGCAGGGGCCGACACATGATGAGATTGACTTCGAGTTCCTTGGCAATCTCACCGGAGAGCCCTACACCCTTCACACCAATGTGTTCACCCAGGGGAAGGGCAACAGAGAGCAGCAGTTTCGGCTATGGTTCGATCCCACCAAGGACTTCCACACCTATTCAATCCTCTGGAACCTCAGACATGTTATGTAAGAAACGCAAACAACCTTAATCCTAGCCCTTCGCGAGAATGCATCACCTGCAAATGCTGATCATTGCTAGCTTTGTCTGCCGTCCTTCCAGCTTTTCCGTCGACGGTGTACCTATCAGAGACTTCAAGAATCTGGAGTCTAGGGGTATTGCATTCCCCAAGAACCAGCCAATGAGGATCTACTCCAGCCTCTGGGATGCCGAGGACTGGGCGACGAGGGGTGGGCTGATCAAGACTGACTGGAGTAGAGCACCATTCACGGCCTCCTATAGAAACTTCAATGCCGACGCCTGTGTTTGGTCCTCTGCTGTCACTAGCTGTGGTCCTACGAGATCGAAGGCCACATCACCAAACATCACCTGGTGGAATCAGGACCTGGATGCTGTAAGTGAAGAGAGGATGAGATGGGTGCGGAGGAATTACATGATCTACAACTACTGCACTGACCTCAAGCGATTTCCACAAGGCATGCCTCCAGAGTGCTCCATAGCCTGAGAGAGAGAGAGAGAGTTTGAAGATACAGAACAAGCAGCATAGATGTTCTTTGATTTTTCACTCCTCTGTAGGCAATGATGTCTGAATAACTTCATCCATGTAAAATATTCTAAGGGATGAGCGATAAATATTCTAAGGGATGAGTTCCTTTCATCTTTGATAAGCTCGTGAACTCAAAATCTGCACTAAGATTTAAGAAGATTCTTGGAAACATCTGTATTATTACCAAAATTACTCCAACTTCATCCAAACAATCTCTGGAAGAGATCTCGTTTTATGCATCTTTACTCTGTCTTACTTGACAACTGTTTCTTGTAACTTCCACGGTGGAAAACAAGAAAATCAGACACGGATTCTTAAAGCAACGAAAAAAGCACTCAAATAAGATTAAGGAAAACATGTGGCCTTGCATTCTAGTATTCAAGTTGAAATATCAGCAATACATCAAAGAAGAAAAAAATGGACACAAGAAGAATGATGACATATCTGCTACAACACAACTCAAATTTTTGCACACTGTCTATACACTTAAATGGCCTATTATTAATGGATATGCCACCATTCTGCTCAATCCCAAGCTGTTTCTCTTCAAGCCTTTGGAAGGTAGCCAACTGAAAAGCTCTGCAAACTATAGAGTAATATAAACCAATAATACAAACGTCAAATTCGTAAGTAGTATGTACGACAACATTGAATAAATACAGGGATTGAAATGCAGGGCTTACACCTTATAATTCGGGCATAGTTAGAGCAGAATGTAACACTTCTTCCAGGTACTTCTCCGCGGCCTCATATTGTCTCCTTTTCTCCTCAATAGCCAATGCAGCAAGAGCTTTATCCTATATGATTGGCGAAAAGAATCTCAGATATAGCTGTTAAGCTACAAAATATGAAATGCATACAACAGCCAGTAATAGCAAGAGAATCATACAGGAGGCAAATCTTGATAGCTCCTCAAGGTATCCAAAATGGGCTTTGTTTTCTTCTCCAGGTCCTTCTTATGTTCAGCCATTTCCATCAAAACACCATGATTTATTTCCGGGGTGTAACCAACGCGATTTAATAATGCCTGCTCCGAGATGTTTATAACCAGAAAAACTCAACAGAGTAAACTCATCGGCACAATCTCTAGTGACATAGCATGCAAACAAGAATGGAGGAAATTGCAATTTAATTTCAAGAACAAGCTCGATAATGCTGATTCATCTCCAGTGGAAAAACGTAAGATCTTAACATGAAAAGAAGAAAAAGGTACCCTGTAATTAGAGTGCTGAAGCATGTACTGTCGCTCCTTCGAGTCCATGATGGCCAAGTTCGTCTGCCACTGAAGCATTTGAGCCTCGTGCGTAGGAACTTCATTCTCAAATCTCAAAAGGGTTCTTCAATCAAAAGAAAAAAGCAACATTTTATTTATGCTCTAGAATGAAAAATATCGATGAGAAATTGTGCAAGACATCTTAAAACTATGTAAAACCAACAGAAAGATTCAACTTTGAAGCAAAAATTACATCCCTAGAGACTATTACACAAGCAGATAGGTCGTAATCTTACTTCTTAAGATCATTGAGCTTGGCAATGGCTTTCCTTGTGTATTCCAGAAGAACCTTGGATTCCTTCTGCACCTTAGCTCTCTTCTCCTCCACATCTGTCTTTCTCAGTGACAGATCCCCCATTGCAACAACAAAACTAGACCAATTTTCCATTAAATACCAAGAAATTAGCTCAATGTGAAAAACCATTTCAAACTCTGACCTCATGACTATGCACAACGAAAAATACAATAGATTCTCGACTTCAAGATATCAATCAATTTCAACCCCCCTGAAATCCGTGATGTTAACCATAAAAAGCCCATTGCCAAAAGAAAGATATACTAGTCTCCAATTCTAAACAAAGAAACTAGCTGAAGGTTAGGGTTCAAGATTAATGGTTCAAAACCCCCTGCAAAGAAGCTGATTTTAACCCTTAAAGCAAAGAGCCACAGTAAAACTAAACCATATTTAGCTCAAATTTGAGAAATGAATCATAAAAAGACTGAATTACAAGGCATTTACTTCGCGAACTGACACGAAAACCCTAAAGTTGAAATCTTGAACTGCAAATACCCATACCTGCTGATCTCAGTGTCGCGTATAGCAATGAGGTTGGCGACGGCGGAGACATCGTGTGCAGCGGCGAGGGCAGCCGGGGTGAGGCGTTCGTGGGAGAGCCCGGCGGCCTCGAGGACCTCGCTGACCCGGGCAGCCTGTGCTCTGTACTCGCCAGCCTTGGCCCGAAGGTCGGTGGCAACGATTGCGGCGGCGCGGGAGCGCGCCTGGGAGAACGACGCCATGGCGTGGAGCCGCGCCACACTGCGCGGCGTATACTCGAATGCCGGCACCGGCCGACCCGCCGCCTCGAACTGGGACGCCAGCCACGCCCGCACCTCCGCGATCCTCGAGGCATCCCCCGGTGCGGAGGCAGTAGCGCCGCCGCCGGAGGTGGGGGAGTCAAGGGCGCTGGCGAGGTCGGCCATGGTCTCCATGGAGCTGCAATGGTGGGTGGGAACCCTAGAGAAGGGGTAGTGGAAGATGAGTGCGAGAATGAGCCGTTTGCTGTTCGGAACCAGACAGCTAGCACGTTTTCTCTTAGTGCCGGAGCGGGTCAGATGAGGAGGTTATTGGAGATCCGAATCTAATGATCCGACCCGCATCCATCTAACCCCTTCTATATCGGGTTATTGACGATGATAACACATCCATTACTATATTCCTTATTGGATCAGGTTTTACTTCCAACTACCAAATTTTTGCACTAAAATCTAACAGGATTGCTGAATGCTTATTCATTAATTTTCATAGAAAAAAAAGGTCCTGGTTCGAATCCTCTATAGGAGGGAAATAGAATAAAGAATTAAGAGAAATAGGATAAAGAATAAATTATAAAAGTTTTTGTGATTGACATCAGCTCGTCTAGAAGAAAATTGAATTTATTTTATACCATAACAATTAATACATATATCTGATGATATAAAATTAAAGAATATAATCATTCCACCATAATCATATCAAATATGAAAGTTACATATAAAACCTGAAAGGATTAAGAGAAATAAAAAATAAGAAGAAGAAATTATCAATTAAACTTTTTATATGACTGCTCATTGGAACTCTTTCTATATATATACTAGTGGGGTCCCCTGTCACTTGGCAAGGTACCACCATCTCCCCTCATAACTCCCCACTAACCCCTCCTAACTCCCCCCCTCCACTATTACCCTTTCACATCAACAGTCACATAGGATATATCTGCCACGTAGGACGTGGACAAATCAAAAATTAATTTCTTAACCATCCTGTTATATAATGATGATATATCCATAAACCCTTATTTTTCTAACTGGCGTTGCATTCCGGAGGCATTCCCTGAGGAAACCTCTTCTGATCACTGCAATAGCTATAGATCATGTACTCCCTCCGGAAGGACTCCATGCTCTGGAGGCTCGCTGGATCCAGCGTTTTCAGGTCCATCCAAGAACCACGTCTCTCCGCGGTGGAAGCCGTGCCCGGGCTCCCCGCTGCTGGCGAGCACCGCGAGCCACCGCCGGCCGACCACACGCAGGCGTCGGCATTGTAATCCCGGTAAGACGCCTTGAACGGGGCACACGACCAGTTGGTCTTGACCCGGCCGCCCTGCGTGGCCCAGTCGTCGGCGTTCCACAGGCTCGAGGACACCCTCATCGGCTGGTGCTTCGGGAAGGGGACACCTTTCGACTTCATCTCGTTCTTGAAACCTCTTATCGGAGTGTCGTCCACCAAGAATCTGCATGCATTCACGCATCATCATGCATGTTAATAAATTTAATAATGCAATATATATCTTTATTGTTAGACTATAAATTTATAAAACCACGACTCTTTTTATTAGTTCAAGCTTTTGGATTCATCGGTGAAGTTGAAGACACTAACATGATGAGGTGTCGATTCCATAGGATGGAATAGGTGTGGAAGTCTGTGGTGGGATCAAACCTAAGACGGAACTGCTCCTCTCTATTGCCATTTCCGTCGGCATACACGTTAGTGTGGACGGTGTACGGTTGCCCGGTTTCATTGCCGAGGAACTCGAAGTCGATCTCGTCGTGGTTCGGCCCCTCAGACGACATCTGCAACCTCCAAAGCAATAGATCAGCAACGAGATATATACGCATGCATGCATGCATGAAGCTAGCTATCATAATTAAGAAGAAGCTTAATTACATAGAAGGTGGTGACGGTGCCGGCGGAGTTCCCGGGGATGAGCTTGATCTGGATGTCAATCCGGCCGAAGAGGTACTCGTTCTTCGACCTGAAGGCGGAGCCGGAGATGTTGTCGAGGGAGAGGGTGAAGAGCTGGCCATTGTCCTGGACCTGGCCACGGCCATCCCCCCAGATGAACTCGAGTTCATCGTAGAAGTTGCTACCATAGACATGGCTAACTAAGGTGATCACCATTAGGGTTTTCAGCAGTAATGCTAAGGAGCTGGCCATTTGATGCTTTGATGAAGATAGATGCTGATGTAGGAGACCTATATATATATATATACATTGAAGAAGAATCAAAGAAGATGGTGTGTATCTAGAAGAGAGAAGCTGGCAGCTCTGCTGGATACGCGTATGCAAGCTTGTTTTGAATGCTGCTAAGGAACAGCTAATGGTGTCTGCTTTGGATTCAAGTTCGAGGCTTTGACTCAAATTAAGCAAAGGAGGAGAGATATGATCATGAGAGAGGGGACGGTGATCAAATCCCAAGTTTGGATCGGAATTAGTTATGTATATCATCATGGCTTCTTCGATCGTGTTGTTTCCAATGCATATATTAGAGCTGCCAGGCCATGCATTTATGGTATAGTTTGACTTACGTGTATTTTTTAAGATATATCTAGCTGTCCTTCTGCGATAGATACACCGAGGTGTGGGGTTTGATTTGACTTGAATAATGTAAGAATTTATTTCCAAGTTAAGGCATATTTGGTTTGTTTACATGCAGGATATGAGATTCCACGTGGTTGCAAACTCCTTCACTAATCTACTCAGGACAACTCACACGTACTTAATTTGTTTTCTTAACTAATTCTAATATATATGTGCGTGTGTAGACTTCTTCTGAAGTGATGAAGACGAGCAACTTCATGGCATTCAGCCATGGCCCTCGGCATTGCCCAGGTGCAGAGCTTGCCAGGTCGGAGATGATGGTTTTCATTCATGTACAATCTCATACTTCGGTATGACTGGAAGTTGGTAGAAGAAGATGACCATATATCCAGTATCCTCGCCATTTGCAACTTTTCGAAAAGGTCTGCGCATCAAGATCCGATCAATCTCTTACAAGGAAGGAGCCATGCATGAATCAATTAACTAATGCTTCAATTTAAAGATATCATATATGTATATATATGATCATATGTGGGCACTTTATTGGCAATGGCATCCAATCTTATCAAACTTATTAATATTATTCGAGGCAAACGCCCATAAGGCCTGTGCCTTGGGCCACAATTCGTGGGTTCGGTGGGGGCATAAATTTTTTCCCTTTTAAGTTATATATATAACCTAAGATAACAAATGATTGTTCATCTCCCACGTCCACGACTATCGCAGATATACTCACTCTCGGTCCTCGGTTCTCGCTCCTCGGCGACCCCGTCAAGATACTCATTCCATTTACTCATCCTGTTCTTTGATTGTGTTTTAAAATCGAGTTATTGGCATCTGGATTTCTATGCATTTTGTTATTTCTAGTTCAAACTCAAATTTATTTTGGAATTTCTTACTTGACATGAGATGAAGTACTCCATGTACTGTGACATCCTTTTTTTTTGTTCAATTTCTTTTTATCTTTATCATTACCATAAATTGAGCCAGAGCGACAAACTTGTAATTAAAAAAATATTCTTTTTGTCTTTATTGATTGGAAAGAAATTGGCTGACAAACTTGACTACATAAGTTTGGTTGAAACTTTTACGGGCAAGAATGCATGGAGTGTGATTTTTCAGTAGCAACAGATTTGGTTTTTGTAAGTTTTCTATTTTCATTTGAATCTAGTATACTATTTTGTTAAATTGTACTGAGATTGCTAAATTATATTTGGTTTGACAAAGTGATTTTTCTATTTGATGAATTACAGTGCTATAGTTCTTTTTCAATAATATATGTTTCTCTTAAAGTTTGTGTTTCGAAATAAAATTTTTTTATATATTTTAGAAGGTGCAGGGCCATGTTTTTATCTTCCGCCTTTAGCCAGAAAAACTCAGGCATGCCTTATGATCAAGATATATAAATAAACAGGATATCATCCTTATATGACAGTTAACCATCATGTTATCCTACGTGCCGGGAGAATATCTTAGGTGACGCCTGACATGATAATCCTAGGTTGAGGGGGTTTTGTGGGAGGGAGTTATTGGATGGTTATTGGGGGTGGGGTTGCCCTGCAAGGTGACAGGGGGCACCACTAATATATATATATATACATATATATTAACATTAGCCTCCTCATTTTCAAAATGTACAAACGTGTGTTTCCTTTTGGTTCATAATCGTGCTGATTTTTTGGGCGTTTTAAAGATAACAGAAAAATCAAGGAAAAAGATTTGTATACATGCTGCCATGTGTGGCTAACATCCAAGCCACTACTTTTTCCTTTAATAATATCATTTTAAGGATTGGATGTTAGCCACGTAGGAGTGTATATGCACATGACATGTACCCAATCAAAGTCCAAAAATCGATGTACAACTTTGATCACACAAAAATCTAAAAATAGAAATGCTGTTTTAATCAAAAGTCTGCTTTGGAATCTTGTATGAATCAAAGTTCTAGACCTCTCTGTGTTCTTTTAAACGCAGAAAAAATCACCTCGATCAGAGGTCTCGTACGCAAAAAGTTATAACTGCCCAAAATTTGACCCACTTCGAAATCTTACATGCGCAGAAAAATTATGCTCTTAAAGAAAATCTATAAGTATTAAGCAATATTATATGGTATAATAATAATATGATACATGTGTCATTATTTTTTATTTCATGTTTATTTATTATCCACTGCGACACGTGGCATGGAGCATTAAACTTGATGCGGCAATGGTACTTCTAATCGGGCAACACATGCCACATGTATCAGCCCATCTGACCTGGAGTTGCATCCAATAAAATCTCCGGGCCCTATAACTTGCAAGAAAAAAGGTTGGGGTCCAGGGTCCTAAAATTAAAAAGGCAATCAGGGATGATCCAAAAAATGGCGAAATAAAATTCTATCAACTGCCTTCATCCGCACAAAATTATGCTTATGCCTTATTTACCAATTTGGCATTAGTGGACATGCCACTTGATGACCTCGTCCAACACGCATGCATGGCATGCATGCGTGTTGTATTATATAAGTTATTTATGCTCATAAAATACATGAAAATACACATATTGTATGAGGACGTCCATGTACATAAAACATGCAAACAAGAAAAATTTATTGATCGATGAATTACTGTAAAGACAAGTATAAGGAAATTAAACCGGTGTAAAAATGTTCAGATATCATCTTTATATGAGGCTATGGTTATAAGTGAAACTTTCGTTATCCTATATGGCGGGAGAATGCCCTAGGTGGAGCTTATGTGGCATGATAATCCTAAATTGAGGGGGGTTTAGTGGGAGGGAGTTATTGGGTGGTTATTGGGGTGGGGTTTGTAGTTATCCTGTCATGTGGCATGGGCACAACTAGTATATATATATATATATATATATCAACCTTATAAGGAGCAATAACGGTTAACCTGCATTAATTCATATCCCCTAAGTTTCTTTATATATATTCTCTAAGTTTGTTTTATATAAACCTGCATTAATTCATATCAACCTAAGTTCTATTAATATTATCTTATGCAATATGTAAAGACTTATATTTATTTTATATACCCTAAGTTAGACTTATAATATTTTATTTTATTGACTATGTTTTATGGTGACAGTGAACAAAAAGCTATGATCAACCTTCGAACCCTGGACCACCTACGGGTCAACATAGCCGTCTAAGCAGACAAACTACAGAGAGTTTATTAAAATTTTATATTAACAATAATTAAAACTGTGCCATGGGCACAAGTGAGTACTGGTATATATGTATATGAAACAATTAACAACGCTACATTAATTCTGAACTAGCTGCATGTATGATATATGTTGTCGTTTATTTGTTCAGATAAACAATTAAAAAATGTACGGATGAAACAAATACAAGACAAACTCAAGGAAACGTCTTTAATGGCGGGTATAACCACTAAGAAAAGCGACGTACGTCTTGTTTCATATCTAGATGCATGGCCAATCTTTAAATCCCAAGACAACTATACGTACAAGCTTAGATTAGGACATGTAAACCTTTAAGTTTCAGATGAGAGACAAGAATGACAACCTAGCAGATGCTGTCGTGCCCATTCATCCATGAACAGATCACCATGGATTAAGACTTCACACCTGCTAGCTTTAAAGCTTATCTTAATTATTTGTTTCCACCATGCACGTACTAATTAACAATGCATGCATGGTTAGGTGACACAATGATAACTTCAGAGATTAGGTATATATCCATGCACAGAGTACGTATGTTTAGTTTCTATAACACCACTTATGATCTAGTTATATTTATATATATATATATGTGGTCTATCCATTTATGTCCACACAAACCCTAAGTTAATTCTATCTTGGTATCTGTCTACCTATATCGTTGGAATGTCTAAATCCCAATTATATGCTTGCATCAACATCTCAACCTACTTCTCATTCACTCTAGCTACTAGCTCTTTTTATTTTTTTTGTCCATTAGATCAGGCAGAAAGGCTACAATCAACTACATGAACCTATCAAGCGTGGTAATATACCATCCTCCTAAGGGCTAAGGCTCTTGTTATATAAGTACCTCACACTCTTCCTTCTCTTCTGCAAGCCTCAACCTAGCCAAAGATGGCCAAAATTCACCTACTGGCCCTTTCCTTCCTCGCCGTCTTCCTCCTCGCCGCTGCCGACTTCAATTCCGACGTCGAGATCACCTGGGGCGGCGACAGGGCTAGGATATCTGATGGCGGTAAACTCCTCACTCTGTCGCTCGACAAGGGCTCCGGCTCCGGCTTCCGGTCTAAAAATGAGTACCTCTTCGCAAGGGTCGACTTGCAGATGAAGCTTGTGGCCGGAAACTCTGCCGGCACCGTCACCACCTTCTACGTAAAGCCATCATCCACTTTCTAGCCAGCGTTCTATGCGAGAATTTCGAATTAATTACTACTGTTATATCTAGCAATATATGTAGCTTAATTATTTGTTCTTGAAGACTACTAATAAGATCATATATATATGTTTGACTTTTTTTTTATCAGCTATCGTCGCAAGGGTCAACGCATGATGAGATTGACTTCGAGTTCCTTGGAAACCTAAGTGGAGATCCTTATATACTTCATACTAATGTGTTTTCCCAAGGGAAGGGCAACAGAGAGCAGCAGTTCTACCTATGGTTTGATCCCCGGATGGACTTCCACAACTACACCGTCCTCTGGAATCCCAAACAAATACTGTTGAGTATTAATCCTATTTTAGGCTAACAATCTTTTATATTATTAAACAGGCAGATCACTGATAAAATCAGACTCGATTTCTTACGATGCTAAATCACCATGTATTCTAAAATATTAAATAGAAAAAAAAAGGAAAGTGGATTTAATAATTTAAATAAGATTTAAAATGATGTTTTTATTATTAATTATTTGAAGTATGAAACAGCTTGTACGTAGATGGGACTCCCATAAGAGTGTTCAGGAACTTGGAAGGTGCAGGGGTGCCCTATCCAAAGGCCCAGCCCATGAGGGTCTACGCCAGCGTTTGGGACAACGAGGAGTGGGCCACGCGAGGCGGGCTCATTAAGACCGACTGGTCTCAGGCCCCATTCATCGCCTCCTACCGTGCAATGCAGGCCCAGGCCTCACGTAATGGGGCATGGTGGGCCCAATCCCTTGATGCTGCTGGGGCCCAAAAGCTCAAATGGGCCAGAGACAATTACATGGTGTATGACTACTGTAAGGACACGAAAAGATTCCCTCAGGGCTTGCCTCCGGAGTGCTCCTTCGCATCCTAATTATGGAACTTTGTATCCTTTTTTTATTACTTTTTTCACGTACTCTTCTGAATTTTTAATGTGGGAAAAAGTGCATCAATTATTGTATTAATGATGGTATAATGCAATTCGCATTCCAATAATTGGGAATCTTATGGGGACACTTGCTAATCTAAGGATTGATGATGGATTGCTATGGAAAACCAAGAAATTTGGAAGATCTAAATGGAAATAAATTATCATTCCATACCTAGTAGCTAGAACTCCTATATATTGGAGTACGCATGACAGACATAGGTCGGTGAGAAGCTTGGACGCCATAAGATAAGGTTATTCTACCATTGCTTCGTGGAAATAAGTTCTCAGTTTTTGCCTATCTCATCTCCCATCAGTTATAAAATCTGATAAACTCATGCCCAGTTCTCCTTCTTGTACAGCCATAAGATAAGGTTTTCTGTTAATAGGCTGATCCTCCAACCACCAATCATAGCATGTCTCAATCCTAATTCGTGACCCTGGTGAGAAGATTATAGCTGATCTCATGGCTTTGGCTGCTTCACAAGTAGATCTCCACAAATTAGAAACTCTACCATGACAAGTTGATGGTGGTAAGATTCCCCTCCACTTGTACTTTTCCTTAACAATTATGCTTCAGATAGAATGTTTATCCTCCATTAAGGCCGTAATACAACCCATTTTTGTTTCAATAATATCCTCAGTTACAAGTTCTAAAAGTACAAAATATCCAAAAACTTCAACACGAAAACATTCTGAAGGTGAATTCCTCAGAATGGCATGAAACAACTCTGCAATCTGTTTGCAGTAACCAATCTCGAGATTGCTGCAATACATTTGTCCCTGAAATAATATAGCCAAAAGTATGAACCAGTTTGAATTTTTTTGATGATGACCTCAGCTCCTCCTGTTTAACTGCTGCTTGAGCCATCCTCGTCAGGAAACACAATCAGCAGGTCCTCATTGTCTCTGTAAACTTTTACTAATGCTGCAGCTTTGTATGCAAAAAATCCCAAAAATGTCGGAACAATCTACAAAGAAGAAGGATTTTATTTGGCATACAGATTTCATACTAGTCATATGCCAAAAGATGAAAGTGAAATCAAAGACAACCAAGATACAGCAAAATATGAGATGACATATCAGTATAAATCTATATGAAGATATACACAGCTTACATACGCTTACCTGAAAATTTAAGTAATCATTCAGAAAATGTTGTGACAAAGCCCAGGCTCCATAAATTGCTGCAGGAATTACAAGCCTGGGGGAGGAGAGTGCCATGGCGCTCCCACTTAATGTTTTCTCGAACGAACTCTGCAAGTCTTCGCTTCTTATTCCAATTCTAGTGTGCATAAGCGTGCAAGTTTGCAACGAGGCTTCAAATAAGATATAATCTGGCTAAAATTGACAGAATAGTGTGATTGTGGACAAAATTTAAAAAGCTTACCTTTTCTGCTTCTTCTGCATGAAAATTTTAGGAATAGCTTCTTTGGTTAGGTTGTCTGTGTGACGGAACAGAAGCTGAAGGTACAAACAACTGTTTACAAGCAAGCAGCATAATCAACGAAACCAGACACTCAAGTATCTGTGAAGAAATTTAGTTAGTAATTTCTCTTTCTCCTCTTCAGTCAACAACTTTAAAAGAATAGTGCTATACAACTTCAAATTGATTTTTAGCTAAAAAATAAAACACAGCATACTAAGCTTATGGAGAAGCATGTTAAAAGTTTCCTTTATATTGTCAACAAACCTGAAGAGAACTCCACAACATAGCTCACAGCACCCTGTCAAATTAGCAAATGAAGTGTTACTTGATTCATGAGAAGTAACATTCTACCTTTTCTTTATTTCTACGAAAAGAAAACCATGTTGCATACATCCATGCTGATAGCCAGAATTGCTTCAACCTCCTTTTACTTGTATGACACATGCTCCATTGACCACCAGTATGTTTGAAATTTGATATAGTACAATTTACCAGTTCATTTAGAAGATACCCAAAACAACTGAGAATGTACTCAGTTGTGCTTTGTCATAGACCAAGGCAATTGAAGAGAAGTTGTAGTAACTACCCTGGTATACACAAGGGATTTTGCGTCTTCTAGAAGAACACAGTCCTAATAGATCTATTAGGCTTTTACATCTCAAAGGCGTATTTAACCAAAACCTTAGAACCATAATTTGAGAACACTACATTTATAAGCTTAATCCTATTGGGAAATCAGATGCTACATTTACATAAAGTACCTCAGTTGACAGTTGTACCAAGCAATACATGCTACAAGCAGCTCCGATTCCAGTGGTCAACAACAACAATTCCCTCTTAAGCTGCAACGACAAACAGCAGCAAGAGAATCAGTAATCACCTAACATCACTTCTGTCTTTCTAGGACAATAAGGAATTTCCTTTGTCAGTCTTAAAAAGTAGGAAAGCACATAAAAGAATACTATTATAAAAGAACTACTAAAATTACAAGAAAAGCTAAAGAAAGAAACATACATCTTCATATTTTAGAAAGTTGATTTTCTTCCTTTTTTCGCTGTCATTCTGCCAGTCCTGCCATTATAAGTTAGAAAAGATCTTAGGTTTAAAAAAGCAAAACTTGATTGTGGTTTCAAAACTACTTTGTAAGTGATAGAACAAGCTAAAATGGAGCCCAAATAACCACCTAGAGGCAAACCTTAACAACCAATCTTTGGTTGACAGGAGCATCATTATTGCCAGAAATCCACTCGTGCGTTTTACTAAGCTTCAAAAAACCATCTTCCCTTTCATCCTCCGTTATCTATGTTCAGAAAAGAGGAAAGACAAACAGTTGAAAGTTATGTAGAAAACTCTCTTCAGGAATAAGAAAGGGGAAATGTGCATCACGCATCAAGCATATCAATACAAGTACATTATCAATTTGCTGAATATTTTCTTGAGAGGAGGTCTCTGACTGCAAAAATTCTAATTGCTCCCTCCACCAGAGCATGTCTGAAACTTTTGATATAAGATCTCCATTCAATTTTCTCTCCTTCACAAATATTTGCGTCATGTCATCTTCTATATCTTCACTTCCTGGATGATGCAAGAGATCAGGCATCAAGATAAAGTAATCAGAGTATCTGAAACCATGTACCATTAGAGCATCTCCTGAAGAGTATAAATAAGGGAAACAATATTCTATAACTAGGATAGGCAATATTTCTCAATTATAAAAACCTCAGTACGGTTTAGAAATCATTTAGATGCTACTTTCTTACATAAGATTTGTTAGAAAATCCTTCGCACTGTAAGTGAACAATTATGGATGATCAGTAATTAAAAAAAATCCCATCTAACCAACATTTGGATGGTCCAATCTAATCTCAATCACATCAATATCCTATCCATTTTCCTTGATCTTTATCAGATTTTTCCCCTAAGAGAATCAATGTGAACCCCATCCCTGAATCATGCTCACAGAGTTATGATTCGTTTATTACCAAGAAAAAAGAACACACCCAAAATCAAAGAAAATGAAGCATTAATCTCTTTAGACTTTCCAGTATTTGCAATATGGTTGAAATGTATAGTTTAAACCTTTGTCCACTGGACAACACTGCTAAGCGCTAGATGTGCAAGTAGAATTCAAGAACTTTTAAATTAAGAAGCAACAACCCTGAACTCCCAGAATAACTTAAAAGAAAGACGAAGATTGTCTTGCAAAATAATCTAAATCAAGAAGCAGATCATGTCAAATCCACAAGGAGTTTGACTAACATGGCATAGATACACAAATCACAATAAAAAGCATTCAATGCTTGTTTATTCCCCATATTTGCAAACACAAATTAATCAGATAGCAAAACTAACAAGAGCCACATTGGAAAACTGAATATAAAAGAAGCCCATCACACAAATCCTCGTAATAATGAACAATATAGAGGCAATGCCATTAAGAGAGGAAAAATATAAAAATACAACAACTTTACCAGAAAGAGAGCTTCGAGGGACCGAGGCGCGAGGAGAGCCTCTTGGACAGCCATGGACTTGCTGAAGTAAAGGGTTTCTTAAGTGGAAGGGAGGTGGTGGAATGGGGAGCCCAGGATATCTAAGCGAAAAGCATCCGATTCTGAGAAGGGTCATGCTCGCTCGAACTCAGATGCATAGAACGATGATCGATTTCTGAGGATGAGGTGTGGACCCTCTCATTAGCAGCTGGAGGAGACGAAGGTCGGATGGCGCAGCAGAGCATGGGAGCGACGCTTGTTAGAAATTGTCGACCGATAGGGGAAGGCCACGTGGCGTATGGTAGCCGAAGAAGCCGTCGGATAACGCGCAGATAGGACAACGGATGGGGACAGGACCACCAAGCCAGGACGGGGAAGGAAGGCCCGATGACGGCGGCACGAGGACGAGGGAGGTGACGCGAGGAAAGGGGATCATGGGCCTAGGTGGGCCGGCTACCAAAAGCCCTCTTGCGCAGCTCCTGAGTGTTTGACAATGGTGGGGAGCCTGCGGCGGTGTGGTCGCTAGGAGGACGAGGAGGATATAGTTTGTAAGACACAAGTGATATATTTTGTAACAAGATTAACGTACATATATATGATCCATGTATGTCCACAAAGCCTAACTCTATCTTCATATCTATCTATCTATCTATCTATCTATCTGTTGGCATGTCTAAATCCCAATTATATATGCTTGCGTTGAGATGTGTACATCAACCTACACATCTCATGTACTCTAGCCACTAATATGCTCTTCTTATATTATATAAGAATCTCAGAATCTTCTTTTATTTTATTTTTATTTAGTTAGATAAGCTGGGGGTGAAAGAGAATTTACAAGGTAAAGAGGGCCGGACCCAAAAGACCACCCCGTGCTAAGCCTGCAAGACAGTCCATGTCACACCCCGACCCAGAAAACCCATCCGGGCCGAGGCATGAGGGACCTAACTCTAAAATCAAATGGCGAGAGCCTTCCCTGTAAAATTCACTTTAAATCATGGTGCACAATTATAATATTCACAACTAATTTAAACTATCCTGTCAACTAAATGTCAATTGAGTCTTGTTGCAGTTAGTTTTATATTATGGAGGGTGGTGTAGTTGGGAGTACCCTGCTCTGGTTATGGGTACTCGCACCGCGTGGTAGTACGCGGGTTGGTTGGATCACCTATCTTAGTGTGTTAGAGAGCAATAGGGGTACACCTTTTTTTGTACTCTGACTATTGAGACTGGTGACTGTGAGGGTTGACATTGGACAGTTTGGTATCAGAGCAGGCTATAGGTCCCAGGGATAAAATTAGGTTTCGTTGGCTCATGTCCTGACATGGATGGATTTTCTAGGTCGGGACGTGACAATTCGCTTCCACGTTGAACTCGCGGGGGATAAGGACAAAAAGAACATTGACAAAGAGGGAGGAAAATTGCCAGATTTGCCGGAGTATCTGAGAGAATTCCATTGGCCAATCCATCCTACTTAAGATCAGTTTGATGGCAATCTTAGAGTCTGACTCTACCACCAACTTTGGGATTTGATTTCTATTGACTTGGGAGACGCCTCCTAGTATAGCCATTAGTTCTCCTTCGACGACCGATTGGACTGGCCGACGGGAAGACCACTGTCACACCATATGAGACCCCGAAAAAAGAAGAGCCACAAGACCAGCAAAACCAAAACTGATGGCCGCATCCGTTCTCAAAACTGGCGTGACGTGAAGAGAAGGAGAACAAGGGGGAAAACGTCGTGGAAGAGAAAAGGAGAACTCTCTAACCTGTCGGAAGATGACGCCTGAAAGCTTCACCGGAGAAAGCTTCTGATTGTTGAAGACGGCGGCATTTTTTTCTTTCCATAGCCACCGGAGCGTATAGGCGACAATAGTTTTTTGCAAGTCCAGCCTTGCGTGAGATGATCTGGAGAGGAGGATCCGGCATTCAAAAAGAGACGAAGGATGCTGCCATCCCACCGCGACCCGGAACCTGATTTCTTGGGCAAAGCCGCGGCCAAAGAAGATGTGGGCTGGACAGGGCCGGCCCAATAAGCGAAAATATCAACCGGGGCCCTCGCAAAATTAATGCTAAATAAAATAAAGTAATTATTATGTTTATTTTTTTAAAAAATATTCTAAATTGTTAAATTGTTAATGAAGTTTTATATTTTTTATATTATACCATAAACTGGAGCAACAATTTGTCAAGTTTCAAAAAGAACAGCCGAGTAAGAACATGAAATCAAAAGATAATGGGAAGATAGATGGGCATGCATGTATTGAGTATAGAAAATAGGTTCAAGACATAATAGATAAGGAGAGATCGAAACATATATTTTGAGGATAAGTAAGACGGTAAAAAGATTGAGTAGAGAATTAATAGAAAAGTAAAAATATGACAAAATAGGCTAAATGATCAAATGGCTCTAAACTTGTCACAAATCACCATTTATTTCTTAATTTTTTTTAGAACAGTGTTTAACAGCTGCGCTAAATTAGCTATTACCTTTTGGAACAATTAACATAAACTTTATGAGCCCCACTTTCTAATTTAGGGTTTGAGAGCTATTAAGCATGTCTTAAATTTCATATTACCTTTTGTAGTATTAAATTTGGAGGCCCTTTGTTTAACTTGAGAATGTTGTGTAGTAGATTAAACATATTATTAAAGTTATAATTAATATTTGAATTCATTAAATCCTTGAATTTGGGTGCCCTCTTCTAACCCGGGGCCTAGGCGACTACCTAAGTGGCCCTATGGTTGGGTCGGCCCTGGGGCTGGATCTTCATGAGCAACTAGACAGCTTGCGCAGGAAGGCTCTGCGAAACATCCCCAACGCCAAAGAGCTTCAAAAGTAGAGAGCTTGCCGTGGAACAATTTCCAGAGGAAAAGAAGATAATCCTGGGCCCTGCAGCTAACTTACAGAAATTCTGCCAAGCTGCACCTACTACTTCTTCACCCAACCATGGCGGATTCTCCTTGCTAGACAACCTGCGAAACAGAGAATAAGTGAAGATAGCGTCAGAGCTGTCAAGGGGCCAGGTTGCACGATCCCTGAGCTCCATCCGAGGGTGAATACATGAAATCGCAGAGCAAAGAACCGGGTGGAAAAGAGAGGAAAGTAGACCCAGATCCCAGTCTCCAGAGGCAAGCAACAGGTTGCCAACCATCGAATCAACAAAACGAGAAGAAGGGAACAAAGATAGGAGAGACAATAAAGGAACGTCAGAAATCCACGGATCAAGTAGGATGTTGATGGCCGGGAGTCCATCACAGTTCAGGTTGCAGGTCCTTGGTGGCCATGCAGACCTTTTGCCATTGAAGAGAAGACCTATAATGTGGTTTACCGTTGGGGATGTTGCCAATCCACTTAGCCTCAACCTAGCCAAAGATGGCCAAACTTCACCTACTGGGGCTTTCCCTCCTCGCCGTCTTCCTCCTTGCCTCCGCTGACTTCAATTCCGACGTCGAGATCACCTTTGGCGACGACAGGGCTAAGATATTGGATGGCGGTAACCTCCTCACTCTGTCACTCGACCAGGGCTCCGTCTCCGACTTCAGGTCTAAAACTGAGTACCTCTTCGGAAAGTTCGACTTGCAGCTGAAGCTCGTGGACGGAGACTCCGCCGGCACCATCACCACCTTACTACGTACGTAAAGCCACCTTCCACTTTCTAGGGTTTCATGCAAGATCTAATACTGTTATATTAATAATAAGATGTACGTTTGACTTTTTCTCAGATAACCTCGCAAGGGTCAACGCATGATGAGATTGACCTCGAGTTCATTGGAAACCTTAGTGGAGATCCTTATATACTTCATACTAATGTGTTTTCCCAAGCCCTTGGCAACAGAGAAGAGGAGTTCTTCCTTTGGTTTGATCCCCGGGTGGACTTTCACAACTATACCATCCTTTGGAATCCCAAACTAATACTGTTGAGTATTAATCTTATAATCATTTTAATTCCTTTTTAAATGTTTTTTTATGATTTTTTTTCTCACGAAAATTAATTTAGTTTTTCTAAAATGATGAATTATTATTGATGCGTGAAACAGCTTGTATGTGGATGGGATTCCAAAGGCCCAGCCCATGAGGGTCTACGCGAGCCTGTGGCACACCGACGACTGGGCCACGAATGGCGGGCGGCTCAAGACCGACTGGTCCCTGGCGCCATTCACGGCCTCCTACCGCTCGCTGCAGGCCGACGCTTCACCGAACGGGGCCTGGTGGGCCAAGGACCTTGATGCTGCTGGCCAAGGACCTTGATGCTGCTGAGGGCCTGAGGCCCAACAACTTAAATGGGCCAGAGACAACTGCATGGTCTATAACTACTGCACGAACAATAAAAGATTTCCCCAGGGTTTGCCTCAAGAGTGCTCATTGCAACCCTAATTAGGGAACTTTGATTCCTTCCCCCCCCCCCATATATTCTGCTGAACTTTTAATGTTTTAATTAAGTAATTAATGTCCGAAGGACGATGGAATAACAAAAGTGCATAAGTTATTATATGAGTGATGTGTGTGATTGTAATAGTCTTCTTAGTCGGTCCTTTCCGTTTCTCGTTGTTCCGTTTCTCGTTGTTTGCATGGGTTACGGCCCAACCCAATAGTGGGGGAGTTATGGGCCCGCACAGTGGGCCCATTACGAGCTGGCTAGCTCTGAGCACTAAGCTGGCTATAGAATGGGAAGAGCAAAGAAGCCATGCTGGTCTTTAAGAGTGTGCCCTACCCATCCGGCCATCCCTTCCAGCCTAACTAGTCACTGCTATAAGTATCAACCTTACAACACCACTCCTCAACATAGGAAAGATGGCAGCCATGGCTTCCTCAAAGTACCTCTCTCTCCTCCTCCTCCTCCTCCTCTTTGCACTCCTCTCCCCATCAAGCTCAAGCCCTGCAACCTTCATGCATGACTTCCATCCAACATGGGCTGAGACACACATCAAGCCGGCCGGCGGCGGCGGCGCCGTCCAGCTCCGCCTCGACCATTCCTCCGGTATATATATATTACCTCTCTCTTCATATCTCATTAATTCCTTTCTTGATGAATCAGTAATTTCGATGACAACATGCATGCATTAATGGAAAGGCTGTGGATTCGCATCCAAAAACAAGTTCATGTTCGGGAAGTTCAGCATGAAGATGAAGCTCGTCCCCGGAGACTCCGCCGGCACGGTGACCGCATTCTACGTATGTAGTCAAGTCACGTAGTACTCCGTGTACCAGAGTAGTACTAGCTAGGATGATGATGGATGACCTGATCATGAGATGTAGTTAAATCATGTTAATTTGATGTGAGATCTTTGCAGATGAGCTCCGACAAGGACGAGGTCCGGGATGAGCTGGATTTCGAGTTCCTGGGGAACAGATCAGGCCAGCCTTACACGGTCCAGACCAATGTGTATGCCCATGGCAAGGGAAACAGGGAGCAGAGGGTGAACCTCTGGTTTGATCCTTCTGCAGACTTCCATACCTACTCTATTCTTTGGAATCGCCAACACGTTGTGTAAGTCTTATTATAAGAATCGATCTATACGGCCTCCATATATACAATTTAAAAGTATATATATCCATCTCTAAGATTAATGAAATTAATCAAAATTCTGGATTTAAGAAGACAAAAGGAAGGAGTTCACCCTAGCTAGCTATATATGTAGAGCTTCACTTTAACAGCATTATAAACGTACGGACTTTGTATGTTAGTATTGTTCGTCATCATGCATCTTCCCGAGTGAGAAGTACTCTGAAGAAATAAAGCTAGCTATCGTGTAGGCCGGAGGACATGCATACAGTACCTTAGATTCCAAACTGGCCCCCCTCCATTGAATTGTTTCTTAGCTTCTTGTGGCAAAGGTCTGATCCATATATACCAGCTGGAGCTCTTAATAAGTCTCTGACAGCAAGCAAGCATGGTCCCCAGAGTACTGTGGATTACATGTGGTAAAAACAAGTGCCCGGCCGTAAACACCTATCTTTCACTTTGATGTCATCCACATATATATACCATGAACTCATTTAGTAATTTCTTACTAACTTATTTAGCACACAATTTGTGGGCTCGGATGAACATATGTTTTCAGTTTTCACACGAAAACATTAAGTTTAAAGAGTGCTATGGAATCTAGAAGCATAAGTTTGTTGGCCATCTTTTCTTTGCAAAAATAATGGATATCATCATGACCTTGGTTAATTATTAACATGCAGGTTCTACGTGGATAGCATCCCCATAAGAGTATACAAGAACAACGAGGCGAGGGGGGTGGCATACCCTAACATGCAGCCAATGGGCATATACTCGACTCTGTGGAACGCCGATGACTGGGCGACGAGAGGAGGATTGGAGAAGATAGACTGGAGCAAGGCGCCCTTCGTCGCCTCCTACAAAGACTTCGACATCGAGGCCTGCGCCATCCCCGGCGGCAAAGTGGCCGGCTGCGGCGCCAGCAGGACGGCCACCAACTGGTGGGACACTCCGTCGTACCGGCAGCTCGATTCGATTCAGGCCCGGGAGTACCGGTGGGTCAGGCTCAACCATATGATCTATGATTACTGCACCGATAAGGGCCGGTACCCTGCTCCGCCGCCGGAGTGCTCGGCCGGGGTTTGAGAGTACGTTTGTTTGTTGTTGTGAGCAATGAGTGATGCTGATCGAAGAGCTCAAGAACTGATCAGATCCAGTGTAAAAAAGTAATAATGGAATGGAAATGCAAGTTAATTTTATCAAGGGACCGAGCCATTAATACTATAGTTTCATGACATTAATCATCAATCATGGTGTTACATTATTCATGGATGAGAGGAATTAATGTAAGAGCATCAGGGATCATTAATATGTAGAACAACCTAATTATTATCAGTTAAAAGGAATTGTAGGATTAGTAGAGATTATGCTATAATTAATTCTGGTAGCAAAGAAAAAGGGTCTTCAAGTTTGACCTGGTCATGCATGCCCACCTTGAGACATGGGGTGGCAATTCCCGGGCCATAACTAACCCCATAACTCCTTCCAACTAAACCAGCCAGCCATTCTTCTTCTTCTTCTTCTCTACCTTCTCTCTCTCTCCCCAAATTTCTCAATATTCTTCTAAGTCTTCGTTTCTTAAACAAGGAGTTGGCTTTTCCATGAGGTAATTTTCTAACGATCGAAGAGATCTTTTTTATAAGCTCTTTTGATCATGTTCTTCTCCTATTTTTCGTCTTTAATCTTATAGCTCTTGCAATAAATATATATGCTCTGTTGCGCTTATTTAGAAAGGAATCCATTTCTACTGACGAACGATACGGAGTGTTCAATGCAATACCAATTACTAATATTGAGCCTGGAAATTTAATTTATGTTCCTCAGGTTTGATTATTTCCTTAACATATAGGGAAGGGAAATAAGATTAGCCTTCTGAACTCAAAACAATGGGCTTTAATAAAGGGTTAGTGTCATAAAAACCATGATTAAGTCTCTTAATAGAACAGAAATGGTTATATGAAATAATTCTATGTTTTTATGATATTAATCCTTTACTAAAAACCATTTCTTGTCTTCAAAACAAAAGATTTGTTACTTCTAAAGTTTTTGTTAAATCTGATAATCGATGAACATATATAACCCCAACGCCAAATTAAAATTGGCATCTAATCATGCTAAATTTTAGCATGTTGTATTGTTTCTTAATCACATCAAAGCTAGCCTATATTGCTCAACCTGGTTTAAATCCATGCAGGAAATAATTGCAGATAAAAACTAGAGAGCTAATGGCTACAAAAGCGAAGAGCAGCTCGGCGCCATCAACCCCTCGGTTCGCGGCCGGTGCAACCGCTGCTAAACAGCAGGTCTCAGCTTCGCCAGACATAAATCCGGCGACTCCAAACTATCTCAAGCCTACCATTAGCTGGTGCAACATCGCATGCAAGCACCTTCAGAAGCATCATCCCGATGCTCCGGCCCCCAACAAGCAGCAGCTGCGACGCCGAAGATCCATCGACAAGATCCCATCGCCGGTGGCACATCCTCTGAAAGCACCATGTCCGAAGACGCTTAAGAACGGGAACACTACTCAACTGGTGAAGTCGAAGAGCATTCCAAAGAGCTCTGCGACTGGCGTCGTGAAGAAAAGGGAGGCTAAAGAGACCAGTAATGGTGCTACCATGGATGTAAAAGGTAAGCAAGATAAGAAGAAGGGTCTTGGCGACAATGGCGAGCATATCGACCTGCTGCCCGTGCAAGCTCAGGTAGCCGACGAGCTTGTCAACTCCAATGAATCAAAGTCTCCGTCGGCCGCGGAGTCTTCTCCTACCAAAAAAGGACACGAAGCGGCGCCGGAGGACCCAACTTCTCCGGGCGGGAACGAGGTGGTGGAGGAGAGAGCGAAAAAGCTGGCTGAGAGGAGGAACAAGGTGAAGGCCCTTGTCGGGGCATTTGAAACCGTGACCTCGCTGCAGAAGTCGCCGGAGCATGGTCAAGAAACGGTGGTCTCGCTGCAGGAGCCGGAGAGCCAAACCAATGGTCAACATGGTCAAGAGAGCATTGAGGAGGAGAGTCAACATAGTCAGCAAGAGGTCGTCAACGAGGCAGAAGAAGAGGGTCATGGTGATGGTCAACCACCACAAGAGGAAACATCAAATGATGGGGTTAAGAGGGTTAATTCCAATGGTAGCATTGCTTGAGCAACAACAACATGATCCAATATCCAACAAGACGGTCTTTTTTATGCATGGATTTTAATTTTAGGCATGTCATGCTATGCAGGCATCCTTCTTGGAAAAAAATAATTTAAGGCTGATTAAGTGCTATTATGTGCAATCAACATTACAGGGTTGCGGTTACTCATCTTTGTATGTATAATACCTTTGTCCACATGCATATTTTGTATAAATGTGTATCAAAATATACATGTTGTGCATATCCTATCAAACTTTCATCAAACTTACTGGATAACTGGTGATATTAAATGTATGCACATGTGCATATCCACGAACTTTAATGATCGAACCCTCTCTTCTCTCCCTCGATGCCGTGCGAGGAGCCGCTGCAGGAGAGATCCACCTCGCCGCAGTACAGAGGCCTCCTCCGCCCGCTGCCGGCAGTGTGGTACTCCCGCATGGTGCAATACAACAACCCGGGCGGCGTTGGCGAGGGCGTGGGGGCCGGGTATTGCGAGAATGCTTTGTCGATGACCAAGTACACGGTGGCAAACTCTGTACCCAAGCCGCTTTTCGAGCAGTTCCGACGCTTGCCGCATCGCGCAAACCCATCTCTCGCCCCCACGAACTTGATCATGCCATCCTCCTTCGCTCGGATCCCACTCGACTGCAAGTCGTCGCGGGGATGTCGTCTCTTCGGCCGTTTTTAATGAGCAAGAGGCAAGCTAATCCATACTTCTATCCTATTACGATAGAAATAGGCGCAAATTAATGTACAATTAATACTAATAGTGCAAAATACTAATCAGGCTACCAAAACCCCATTAATCGCACTATTAGTTCTGGTTTTTTGTCGCACTATTAGTTCTGGTTTTTGGTAAACTGGTTTTGGTAACGGTACTTATTAATGTCTTAGCATAACTATATCACAATCCATAGTGCATATATTAGGGTTTTGATGATAATTGTAACAACCTTTTTCCCTAAACTAAACTGTCACCTAGCGATTTAAAAGATTAGACAATTGGTGATAACACCAGTTTAGTGAAATTTTTTGCTAAAAACCTCATATGATGTGTTTTTAAGGTTAGAACCTCATTTAATAAATTTATTTCATTAATGTAATTAAAAAAAGATTTAAAATGCCCCCTGATAGCTTTATTTCACCTTATCCCAAAACCCCAACCCCTCGCCGCCTCTGCTGTCCACCCCTAACCGACGGTGATGCTAGAACCTCCGCCTCTTTACACAACGACCACCGTCATCCCCTCTCATCCATTGTAAGACACCCGTGTGAAGCCTCACGCACTCCTCCTTTGCCCAAGATAACAACCCCGAGACCCAAGAGGAAGGCCCCAGAGAGATGGCCGTCGAAGAGCCCTCCGAGAAGAAGCCATAGGAGGACGCGGCAGAGGAGAACACCGCCGCCGCCAGTGCTGCAGCGACGGTGGCAGAGCTGAAGGAGGTGCTTGTCGTGAGGAAGAAGAAAGAAGAAGGGGATCTAGTGGGTGGGGTGTTGGAGGAGATGAGGGTTTTGATGATAACTATATCACAATCCATAGTGCATATATTAGGGTTTTGATGATAATTGTAACTACCGTTTCCCCTAAACTAAACCGTCACCTAGTGATTTAAAAGAATAGACAATTGGTGATAACAAACAAAAATCACACCCCATAGGTATCAGCTTTTAGTTTTCTTTACTATTATTTTTTTTGCCAAATTTGACTTGTCAAAATTGGACACGGGCTGGGTTTCAGCTAGGATTAACAAACGAAAAGTACGCCCCAGCCCAAGATATCAGACTTTTATTTGTGACCAAACTCAGCCCATTCAACTTTTAAGATAAAAATAAGTTTTTTATTTTTTTTTTTGCTCAGGCCGGGCACGGCCTGGCTGGTAGATGGTGAATCCCGAACTAAAATGAAGTGGGCAGCAAACCCATAAGCAAGAAAATAATGACAAATCAGATTGAGTCGGTTTTGAAGGATATTTGGAAGGTGGGGATGCACTTCCATGCTCTTGTTTTTACTCATATCCCCGAAGATCAAAATTGTATAGCAGATGAGATAGCTCGGTGGTATCGTCGAGCTCAAGTACCTCTTTATTGGGCCTTGGTGGATAGCATTACGTCGATAGACAGGTTCTTGTAGTTCTTGTTAGCCAGTAGAATCATCTAATCAAACAAATAAGCGAGAAAATAATAACGGGCTGATCCAACTCCTTATAAGGTCCTCTAAACTTTTTCAATACAATAGCCATAGATTTTAGATTCTTATGAATCTATGAAAGATACGTAAAAGAGCAAATTTCAGAACGACTAAATCGCTTTTTTTTTGTAAAAAGAAAGTCAAAAAAAATTCTCTTTAATTCAAAAGGAAAAACAAAACAAAACTTTTATTCTTCGAAATTGATCGGAAAAAAGGCTTAAAAAATAAGCAGAAAAATATGGTTGCTTCAATTCGAAGGGGGCCATGAGAAACAAAGGCAAACACCCTCCAATCGTGTAGCAGCCCAACGATCACTATAGGCGCTATGCAAAGGGCTACACGCTACCAAAATAAGAGAGCACCCGTCGTCTGAACTAGAGCCATCCATACAATTAGATCCCCAAATTCTAAGTATCATCTTCAGATTAAAACGAATTATAGACAGGATCCCTAAAAATTCAAATAAATTTTGCCTATATAGCCGGGTATTGTGGCGTGGATCTATGAAGAGAGAGATCCAATCCATCTTCGTCCGGCCATTAGATCTCGGCTCCATGCGGCAGTCAGGGTATCGTCATGATCAAGCTCCTGCTGTTTGACTCTTTTCTTCAAGGAGCCACCGAAAGAAGTGGGAAGCAAACCCATAAGCGAGAAAATAATAACGGGCTGATCCAACTCCTTATAAGGTCCTCTAAAGCTTTTCAATACAATAGCCATAGATTCTAGATTCTTATCAATCTATTAAAGATACGTAAACGAGAAAATTTTAGAACTATCAAATCGCTTTTTTTGGAAAAAGAAAGTCAAAAAAATATCTCTTTAATTCAAAATGAAAAACAAAACAAAACTTTTGTTCTTTGAAATCAATCGGGGAAAAGGCTTAAAAAATAAGCATAAAAATATGGATGCTTCAATTCGAAGGGGACCATGAGAAACAAAGGCAAACACCCTCCAATCGTGTAGCAGCCCAACGATCGCTATAGGCGCTATGCAAAGGGCTACCCGCTATCAAAATAAGAGAGCACCCGTCGTCTGAACTAGAGCCATCCATACAATTAGATCCCCAAATTCTAGGTATCATCTTCAGAATAAAACGAATTATAGAGAGAAACCCTAGAAATTCAAATAAATTTTGCCTATATAGCCGGGTATTGTGGCGTGGATCTATGAAGAGAGAGATCCAATCCATCTTCGCCCGGCCATTAGATCTCGGCTCCATGCGGCAGTCAGGGTATCGTCATGATCAAGCTCCTGCTGTTTGACTCTTTTCTTCAAGGAGCCGCCAAAAGAAATCGATCTCAAGATCATAACAAGATAAAAAAAAAGATAGAGCGAGATAATGCCTGCTCCGACATGTTCATAACCAGAAACACTCAAAAGAGTAAACTCATCGGCACAATCTCTAGTGATATAGCATGCAAACAAGAATGGAGGAAATTGCAATTTAATTTCAAGAACAAGCTCGATAATGCTGATTCATCTTCCAGTGGAAAAGCGTAAGATCTTAACATGAAAAGAAGAAAAAGGTACCCTGTAATTAGAGTGCTGAAGCATGTACTGTCGCTCCTTCGAGTCCACAATGGCCAAGTCCGTCTGCCACTGAAGCATTTGAGCCTAATGCGTAGGAACTTCATTCTCAAATCTCAAAAGGGTTCTTCAATCAAAAGAAGAAAGCAACATTTTAATTATGCTCTAGAATGAAAAATATCGACGCGAAATAGTGCAAGACATCTAAAAACTATGTAGAACCAACAGAAAGATTCAACCTTGAAGCAAAAATTACATCCCTAGAGACTATTACACAAACAGATAGGTCGTAATCTTACTTCTTAAGATCATTGAGCTTGGCAACGGCTTTCCTTGTGTATTCCAGAAGAACCTTGGATTCCTTCTACACCTTAGCTCTCTTCTCCTCCACATCTGTCTTTCTCAGTGACAGATCCCCCATTGCAACAACAAAACTAGACCAAATTTCCATTAAATACCAAGAAATTAGCTCAATGTGAAAAACCATTTCAAACGCTGACCTCATGACTATGCACAACGAAAAATACAATAGATTCGATCAAATCTCGACTTCAAGATATCAATCAATTTCAACCCCCCTGAAATCTGCGATGTTAACCATAAAAAGCCCATTGCCAAAAGAGAGATATAGTAGTCTCCAATTCTAAACAAAGAAACTAGCTGAAGGTTAGGGTTCAAGATTAATGGTTCAAAAACCCCTGCAAAGAAGCTGATTTTAACCCTTAAAGCAAAGAGCCACAGCAAAACTAAACCTTATTTAGTTCAAATTTGAGAAATGAATCATAAAAAGGCTGAATTACAAGGCATTTACTTCGAGAACTGACACGAACACCCTAAAGTTGAAATCTTGAACTGCAAATTAAGAGTTGGGTGCCCCATCCAATACCCATACCTGCTGATCTCAGTGTCGCGTATAGCAAGGAGGTTGGCGACGGCGGAGACGTCGTGTGCGGAGGCGAGGGCGGCCGGGGTGAGGCGTTCGTGGGAGAGTCCGGCGGCCTCGAGGACCTCGCTGACCCGGGCAGCCTGTGCTCGGTACTCGCCGGCCTTGGCCCGAAGGTCGGTGGCAACGATTGCGGCGGCGCGGGAGCGCGCCTAGGAGAACGAGGCATGGCATGGAGCCGCGCCACACTGCGCGGCGTATACTCGAATGCCGGCACCGGCCGACCCGCCACCTCGAAACGCCAGCCACACCCGCGCCTCCGCGATCGCGTCCGCCGGTGCGGAGGCAGTCGCGCCGCCGCCGGAGGTGGGGAGTCAAGGGAGAAGCAATGAGAGTTGTCTAGGGTTCGTGACTTATAAATAGGTTTTTTTCGTTAATGGATCCTATAAGCTTAATGGGCTTAGCCCTTCCATTTCTTATATGCATTTTTATCTCATTAGTTAAGAATTAGGGTGTCCAATAGCATTCAATATTTGGATTTAATAACTTCTTTTAAGTCATTCGACTGCAATTTGGTATCGTAATTTGTCTTTTAATAGTAACTTTGTATCAGAGCTTATATATTCTAAAACAAAAATATAGTAATTTCTATAATTTTGATTTGAGACGAATAACAGAGATAATCACTGACATGATGATAGAGCACGAGAGATGTATCATTATTGAGAGTTTCGTATGATTGATGTGGCTTATATAGAAGTTATATTAGTTAATGGATGGTATTAGTTTCGGATCTTAACTGATTTCAATGGAGCTACATTAAGCCCGCATACTTCTTATTTATATTTATCTTAATTGGTATAAAAGGGATTTTAACAGTTTGGTACCCTCTAGTTTGCCTTATTATAACTCTGGTACCATATAGTTTGAGTAATATCAATTTAGTATCCTAACCTTTCGAAACCAGGACTAACGCTCAAACGGCGTTAGCCCCCCATACAGTAAATCGCTCACGTGCGTCGCACGTGAGCGTATTTAATCCATTTCCACCGGTTAGTTGGCTCTTAGTGGGGTTTAGGCTAGGGTTCTTCGTGGTCCCCCGCCTGTGACGCTCGCCGGAGAACAATCGACAGCTTCCGCCGGGACTTGTCGGGGTTTTCGCCAACAGGTATAGGCCGTCCACACACTCCAACATCACATTACGATTTACTTTATTCCATGGGTTCCCTATTTCTTTTGTTTGAGCCCGATGAACCTAGATTCTTGAGTGTTTGTTTATGGTAGGGTAAATGTCATTGTTTAGTTTAGGCTTTACTTTATTTTTTGATTGGCCCGATGATCCATGATTTGGTTTTTTTGGTGTATGTGTTTTTTTGGTGTATGTGTGTTCTGTTTTGTTTGAAGCCCCTATTTAGTGACATATATGGCCATCCATGATCTCCATTATGCATATATGTCATCTTTCATTGAAGGCCCTGTCTAGTGACATATATAACATAGTGATTGATAGTAAAGTAATTGAAGCCCCTATTAGCAACATCTATATATATATATGATAGCAATTGTTCTCTCTGTCCATGTTTATATCAAGTTGCATTGTGCAGGATGGACTTCACATTCACAATTAGATTGCATCATGGAGGTTATTTCAAATTCTCCCCTAAAGTTGAATATGTTGGTGGGGATGTGGACATGGTGGATAATTGTGATCCTGATAGATTGGGTATTTTTGACATTCATGATTTTATCTTAAGTCTGGGGTACCCTGGTTGGAAGGCTATATGGTATGCAAAGCCAGAGGTAGGTCATGAGCTAACTGTTGAGGGGCTGAAGGAACTCATGACTGACAAGCATGTCATTGGGATGGTGTCTGTGTTTAGAGAGGAGGAGATTGACATCAATGAGACAGATGTCTATGTGGACCACCCTGATGTTGACCAAGGAGGTGGTGCAACCCCAGCAGATGACATTGAAAGTCTGAAGCAGCTTGAACCTCCAGAGTCATCTAGTGAAAGCAGTATGTATGAACCAATGGATAACACTGATGATGATGATGATGACTTCACTTATGAAGCAAACATTGACACCAGCCTTTTGTACATAGAGCCTGGGGATCATGAGGATGAAGGGCATGAAGTGAGAGCAGATCATATGGAAGAAGGTCATGAGGAGAGAGCAGATCATGTGGAGGATCAATGTCCTTCTAATGAACAAGTCAGTGTCCATGGTTCTTCAGATGAAGATGAGCATGTTAGGTATCCATTATACAGAGATGATAGGCCTGGGAATGGGACCCCTTCCAGGGTAGGCATGAGGTTTGTCAGAGGTGAAGATTTGAGGAACCTTATCAAGGAGCATGCAGTGGCTGGTGGGCACAATATCAGATTTGTGAGGAGTACAAGGGACAGGATAACAGTAGAGTGTTTGGGAGAGTGTCCTTGGAGGCTTCATGCCTCAACCATGCAGCAGTCAAGGACATTTCAGATTAAGACATTCAATAGCAAACACACATGCACAAGACAACATTACAATAGGTTTGCCAAATCTGGTTGGTTGTCCAGAAAGTACAAGGATGAGCTCAAGCACAACCCTGACATATCTGTTGGCAACTTCGTGGGAAAAATTAGGAGTGAGCTCAATGTGAGGGTCAGCAGGGCCCAAGCCAGGAGAGCTAAGAACAAGGCATTGGGGCAGTTGAGGGGCAATTTTGCTGAGGAGTATTTACACTTGAGGGACTACTGTGAGGAGATATTAAGAAGCAACCCTGGCAGCACATGTAAGATAAAAACAACCAGGGGCAATGATGGTAAATGTTACTTTGAGAGGATGTATGTGTGTCTGTATGCATGCAAGAAGGGTTTTGTTGAGGGATGTAGGCCAGTTGTTCAGCTGGATGGTTGTCACCTCAAGGGACCATTTGGAGGACAACTACTGGCTGCAGTATCCAAGGATGCAAATGATCAGATGTTCCCCATAGCATATGCTGCAGTTGAAGTGGAGAACACAGCAGCTTGGTCCTGGTTCCTGGAGCTTCTTGTAGAGGATATTGGCTTCACACCAACATCTGGGATAACAGTTATTAGTGATCAGCAGAAGGTAAGCATTGTTGTAATGTTTTATGTTTTGAAATGTCTGTCATATTCAACATCTGGGACTTATACAAGTAGTTTTAGTGATCAGCAGAATGTTTGTTCTAATGTTTGTTCTAATGTTTACATGCTGTAGGGACTTATACATGCTGTTGATAGAATAATGCCAGGTGCAGAACAGAGGTTCTGTGTTAGGCACCTCTACCAGAATTTCTACAAGAGGTTCAAGGGTGAGGAGTTGAAGAACCTGATGTGGGAGGCAGCTCATGCAACAGTTGTTGAAGATTTTGAATGGATCATGAATGATATCAGACTTAAAGATGAAGAAGCATTCGTCTACTTGAGGGGATTGGATACCAAGTTCTGGTGTAAGCATGCTATCAGATGTTACCCTAAGAATGATAACAAATAATCTGGCTGAGTCATTCAACTCTTCAATTCAAAGTGCAAGAGAGAAGCCAATTCTGAAAATGTTTGAGGATATTAGAGTTGGGCTCATGACCAGGATGACGAAAAGGAGGGAAGAGATCCATAAGCAGACCACTGATTTTGGGAAAAACATTCAAAACCAGTTGGAGAGGATGAAGGACAAGGCTAGGTTATGTTCATGCACATGGTCTGGGGATATGTTGTATGAAGTTGGAACTCAAGGACTGGATAGATTCACAGTAAACCTGGATGAAAAGTCATGTAGCTGTAATCATTGGCAGTTGACTGGTATTCCATGTGCACATGCCATCTGCTGCATATTTCATGCAAGGCTGAAGGTTGAGGATTTTGTTGATGACTGGTATAAGAGAGACAAGCACCTAGCAAGCTACATCAACTTGATTAGACCATTGAATGGCCAAAGAATGTGGCCTAAGGCTCATGGAGACCCAATACTACCTCCTCAATATAGAAGGCCTCCTGGTAGGCCAAAGAAACTCAGGAGGAGGCAACCAGATGAGCCACAGGAATCTAGCAAATTGAAGAGGAAATATACTACAGTCAGATGCAGGAATTGCTGGGGTTGGGGGCACAACAAAAGGGGATGCAAGATGCCCCCAGCCCCTAAACCCAATGAAGGACCACTAGTTGGCACATCAACTACTGGCCAGGCATCAGTTGGCCCTGTTGGCACATCAGCTACATCTGGAGGTGTAGGAAGAGGAGCTGGAAGAACAGTTGCAGGTGTAGGAAGAGGTGCTGGAGATGTAGGAAGAGGTGCTGGAGGTGTAGGAAGAGGTGCTGCTGCTGTAGGAAGAGGAGCTGGAGATGTAGGAAGAGGTGCTGGAGGTGTAGGAAGAGGTGCTGCTGCTGTAGGAAGAGGAGCTGGAAGAGGAAGAAGAGGTGCTGGAGGTGTAGGAAGAGGAGCTGGAGGTGTAGGAAGAGGTGCTGGAGGTGTAGGAAGAGGAGCTGGAAGAGGAGTTGGAGGTGTAAGAAGAGGTGCTGGAAGAGGAAGAAGAGGAGCTGCTGGGACTATAGGAAGAGTTACACAACCTGAAAGTGTAAGTGTTTGCAGTTCATTGATAAAATTGGTCCTAGTTAAAATTGGTTCTATTGACTACTCTATCTTGTTTGCAGTTCATCTATGGGTCCCAGCCAAGTCAAATCTTTGGCTCCCAGCCAAGTGAACATAGTAGTAGCCAGTCTCAGTCAGGACCTAGGCAGAGTGGTGGAGAGCTACAAACAAGAAAGCAGCAGTCTCAGTCAGGACCTGCTGTGATGATGAGAATCAATTAGGACATTTGGAACATTTTTATGTAATGTCCCCAGCTGTGGTGGTGTCAAACAATTGTTTTTTTGTACTGTGATGGTGACAAACAATTAAGACTTAGGGATTCTAATTTTGTGTAGTAGTGGCATCTAATTATGTACTTTGATGAATGTAACCAGTCTCAGTCAGGACCTGTTGTGATGAATGTAACCAACAGTTATTTTTGTGATGAGATGAATGTAACATCCCAGTTTTCTGTTGTGATGAATGTAACCAGCAGTTATTTTTGTGCTGTGATGAATGTAACCAGTCTCAGTCAGGACCTGTTGTGATGAATGTAGCCAACAGTTATTTTTGTGATGAGATGAATGTAACATCCCAGTTTTCTGTTGTGATGAATGTAACCAGCAGTTATTTTTGTGATGTGATGAATGTAACATCCCAGTTTTGTGATGAATGTAATATCTCAATTTGTGCAACATCCCAGTGCTGTGATGAATGTAATCAATTAGCCAGTCTCAATTTATGCAACATCTCAGATTACATTATATTAGAATAGAGTTACATAGTTACATTGCACTGGAACAGGACAGAACAGAGCATCAAAAATACATTGCTCTGCTTCATAGTTTGAGACAACAACAAATCAGTATAATTCCTGCAATACATGACAACATCAGGCAACTGAGTTACATCCTAGACCTAATATGCAATTTCTTGTTCTCTAGCTCAAGTACTACAACAACTCTATCTTTATCATCCAAGCAACTCCTCATGCTTAGGTTTTCTGCCATGGCCTGCTCTTCTCTCTCCCTACTTGAGGTAATCTCTTCCAGCAGTGACTCCACCTTCTTTTGACAATCCTCAAGCATTGCCTCTCCATTCTTCAGCTTATCCCTCAACTCACTGACCACCTGCCTACCACGAGCACATGTGTTTGCATCAAACCAAACCCATAAATCACAGCCCCCATGATTCTGCAAGAGTAAACAAAACAAAACATAAAAAATTGCTGCATTTAAATTTATGGAATGGAAGACACTTATGAACTGAAGTACCTTAGGGATCGGACAGTAACTGAATCTTCTTCCAGGGTTCTTAGTTGTCCATGAAGTCCTCAAAGAGGCCTTATACCCACAAAAACACTGATATACAGCTCCACTTTCTCTCGATGAGGAAATGGAGCTACCATTAGCTCCGGAACTCCCCTGCGACGAGGACGACGCCATGGAGGTGGCCAATTGAGGAACCAATAGAGCACAATAGGAGACCTAAACTACCATACCTGGCATGATCTCCGACGAAGCACCACTCTGATCGCCGGATTTCAACATGAAACGCCGGATTTCAACTTGAAACCTAAGCCCTCTGTCTTGGCAGTTAGAGAATGGAGGGAAGCATCAATACCACCGTCTATATGGCAGGAGAGAATGGAAACCACTCACATGTGCCGCACGTGAATGGTTTTGGGTGAACAGCGACTGACGGCGTCTGAACATTGGTATTAGATCGTATATAGTTGAAAGGTTAGGGTACTAAATTGATATTACTCAAACTATAGGGTACCAGAGTTATAATAAGGCAAACTAGAGGGTACTAAATTGATATTACTCAAACTATAGGGTACCAGAGTTATAATAAGGCAAACGAGAGATGTATCATTATTGAGAGTTTGGTATGATTGATGTGGCTTATATAGAAGTTATATTAGTTAATGGATGGTATTAGTTTCGGATCTTAACTGATTTCAATGGAGCTACATTAAGCCCGCATACTTCTTATTTATATTTATCTTAATTGGTATAAACTATGGACATGGTATATGATATGCGAGAGCAATAACTATTATTGATAGGCCGTCGAATCCCTAAAATATGATTTCCAAATAGCATTTAATGGATTTAATAACCTATTTGTCACCGAACAGATCAGACTGCGAGTTGTGTCATGACAACATTATATCATACCTTATATGTTACTTGTGGGATTTCATGACCCACGGTTCTCTCTCTCAGATCGCCCCCACCTCTTCCTATTAATAAGACTAATCTATTTAACGCAAATATCTCACTAAAATTTGTATTTAAAAACGAATTATAGAGAGAAACCCTTAAAATTCAAAAAAAAATTGGCCTATATAGCCGGGTATTGTGGCGTGGATCTATGAAGAGAGAGATCCAATCCATCTTCGCCCGCCCATTAGATCTCTGCTCCATGCGGCAATCAGGGTATCGTCATGATCAAGATCTTGCTATTTGACTCTTTTCTTCAAGGAGGCACCGAAAGAAGTGCGAAGCAAACCGATAAAGTGACAAAATAATAACGGGATGATCAAACTTCCTATAAGGTCCTCTAAAGTTTTTCAAAACAACAGTCATAAATTAGATTCTTATGAATCTATGAAAGATACGTAAAAGAGCAAATTTCAGAACTATTAAATTACTTTTTTTTGAAAAAAGAAAGTCGAAAAAATATCTCTTTAATTCAAAATGAAAAACAAAACAAAAGTTTTGTTCTTTGAAATCGATCGGAAAAGGCTTAAAAATAAGCGAAAAAATATGGCCGCTTTCAATTCGAAGGGGGCCATGAGAAACAAAGGCAAACACCCTCCAATCGTGTAGCAGCCCAACGATCACTATAGGTGCTATGCAAAGCGCTACCTGCTATCAAAATAAGAGAGCATACAATCCGATCCCCAAATTCTAGGGATCGTCTTGAAATTAAAACGAAATATAGAGAGAGACCTTAGAAATTCAAAAAAAAACAATTTGCCTATATATCCGGGTATTGTGGTGTGGATCTATGAAGAGAGATCCAATCCATCTTCACCCCGCCATTAGATCTCGACTCCATGTGGCAGTCAGGGTATGGTCGTGTTGACTCTTTTCTTCAAGGAGCCGCCAAAAGAAATCGATCTTCGATCTCAAGATCATAACAATATGGAAGCAAAGATAGAGCGAGAGAATAGATGAAAACCAAGACAATAAATGAGAGTGTTATAGGGTTATTGTGAGTTATAAATAGGCTTTTATCTGTTAATGGATGCTATAAGCTTAATGGGTTTTGGAGTTCCATTAGCCCTTCCGCTTCTTATATGCAATTTTATCTTAATAGTTATAAATTAGGGTGTCCAATAGCATTCAATATTTGGATTTAATAACTTATTTTAAGTCATCCGACTGCAACTTGCTATCGTAATTTATGTTTCGATAGGAACTTTGTATCAGAGCTTACATATATTCTAAAATGAAAATATAGTAATTTTTATAATTTTGATTTGAGATGAAAAATGGAGATGATCACTAATATCATGACAGAGCACAAGAGATATATCATTAATGATAGTTTCCTATGATTGTTGTGGCTTATATAGGAGAATGGATGATATCATTTTCGGATCTTAACCGATGTCAATGGAGCTGAGTTAAGCCTTTATGTTTCTTATTTACATTTATCTTAATAGGTATAAACTATAGAGGGGTATGTGATAATCTATTTGAGATATAATCTTGTGAGAGCAATAGCTATTATTGATAGGCCGCCGAATCTCTAAAATATGGTGTCCAAATAGTATTTAATGGATTTAATAATCTATTTATCATCAATCGGACTGCCAGCTGTATCATAACAACTTTGTATCAGAGCTTATATGTTCTACAATGAAACACAATCATTTGTATATCTTTGAGGGCGAAAAATGAAGATAAATCATATACAACAACTTATTAATAACCTCTTTGTCACTGATTGGACTGCCAGTTGTGTCATAACAACTTTGTATAAGAGCTTATATGTTCTACAATGAAACACAGTCATTTGTATATCTTTGAGGGCGAAAAATGGAGATAAATCATTTGCAACAACTTAATATGATGGTGAGTATGAAATATTGTCGCGCCCCGGCTCAGAAAAACCCATCCGGACCGGGACACAAGGGGGAAAACAACCCACATGCGGAGACAGAATACAATAAACAAAAGGGCGGAAGTAAAGTTAACATTAAATACATCAGAGTTATACACAAATTTACAACATTTACAGTTATCAAAAGGAAATATACATCTTCATGGGTCTCCGCAAAAGCACAGACAAAGCCGTCCTGGCCCTCATACATGGTTGGCTAGCGACGCGCTGCCGCAGGATGAACACCGGGGGCCCACAGGAGAAGCGCTGGTACCTGCACCTGCAAACAATACGGTCCAGGTAGGAATGAGCCAAAGCTCAGCAGGGTTCTACTCTACGACATTCACAAGGAAAGGCGACACCAACCGTACTACTCTATGCCAAGTACTGAGGCCTGCCAAGGATCCCATAAATCCCGTCAATAACCCGAAGGGCACCTGTCCAAAATACGTCCTCCGATGGCCACTGTTCAGGGGTGGTCCACCTCCGACGGTCCCTGACACAGGGTGGACATGACACTACCCGTAGGACACCCCTCTCCAAGCGGAACCTCCACACTTGGCGGAACGACCGTGGTTACGACAACCATCTCCCAGTACTCAAAGCATAGAGTCAATACAACCCCTAAACTCCAGATCAAAGGCTAAGTTCCAATATGTGTTAAGCCAATAGAAACTATATTAATATAATTTAATATTTAATATTTATATTTTTGGTTCAGTTATTAACTATCAATTTTATGTTTCGTAAACGATCTTAAGTCATAGTCATGCCATAAACAAGCTCAACCAGTCAAGTTTAAGCTGGTTTGATTCAACATAACCCAACTCTAGCTATACCCGGCTTCTTGTGTTCCTTCCGCGCGAAGACCTCACTGAACCAATCCCACCGCCGACTTCCAACAAAAAAACCCAATCTTTTTCGCCGGCGCCAAGGCCGGCGATGCTCGCAGCTCTTCGGCGAGCTCTCCGGCCAAAGCTCTGCCGCCTCTTATCCACCGCCATCTCGGAGACCTCTCCAGTCGCCGTCGCTCCTACCCTTGTGGAGTCTCTTGTCCGTCTTCAACACCACACAGGCAAGTTCCACTCGCTCCTCCACACGACCATCTCCGACCCTTCCGTCCTCCTCGCCGCCTCTCTCCACCTCTCCTCTTCCGCTAAGTCCGAATCCACTATCGTCCGCCGCCTCCCCCTACTGCCCCTCTCCGACTCTCTCCGGTCTAACTCCTTCGACGTCGCGTCCCATTGCGTTAGGTTAATGCCATCTAGACTCAAAGGCTCCTCCTTGGTTCTCCCAGACCTCGAGCTAAAGGTCCTTATCGAGTCCCTCCGCCTGGTTCTCGACGCTATATACACCCCTCGCCTGGCCACCTTCGCCTACTCCGGTCGCCACACCGCGCTCCGCTACCTTAAGTCCACTATAAAAAACCCAACTTGGTGGTTCCGCGCCGCCATCCCCCGGCAACGCTTCGGCCACCGGCATGTGTCGAGGTTGAAGACGGTGATCAAGGACAAGATAGATGACCCAGCACTAATCGAGCTCCTAGAGAAGCTATTCTCATCGGAGGCCGTCGGCTTTGAACTCGGTGGAGTTGAATTGGGGCGTGGGTTACCGCAAGAGAGCAGCTTGGTTTCGATTCTTATTAACATCTATTTCGATGCTCTGGATCGGGAGATTCAGGATCTCCGTGCCGAGGTCCACAGGAAAAACCCCAGGCTCCAAAATCTTGATGGGTTTGAGAATTCCAAGGTTTTCTACAACCCCATTAGAGTTTACGCTGTGAGGTACTTGGATGAAATTTTGGTGGTCACCTCTGGGTCTAAATTGTTCACCATGAATGTGAAGGATCGAATTTTGAAGTGCTTGGAGGATGTTTTAGAGCTGAAAGTTGATAGGTTGAGGTCGTCGATCCATAGCGCGGTCTCTGAGAAGATGAATTTCCTGGGTTTTGAGCTCCAGGCTGTCCCGCCTTCAGTTCTAAACCCGCCCATGTCCGAAAAGGCTATCCGAGCACGAAAGAAGTACCTTAAAATGAAGGCGGCGAAGGCTGTGGAGCTGAAGAATGCCCGTGAGACGATTCGGAAGAAGCTTGGATTGAAGATTTTGAACCATGTATTCAAGAAGCTCAAGCGAGGTGATGGCTTCAAGTTTGATTTTCGAATTGAAAGCGAGGTCAGAGAGATTTTTGCCAATTGGGCAGAGGATGTAACAGGAGAGTTCTTCGCCTCAAGAGAGGAATGCTGGAATTGGCATCGAATGCTCAGTGCTGGCGATTTCTTAGAGTTGAAGAAGGTGAGGGATCAGTTGCCGGTCGAGTTGGTGGAGTCCTACGATCGGTTTCAGGAGAAGGTTGACAAGTATTTGATGCCGGTGAGAGCTAGTGAGGTAATTGAGCAGGAGGAGAGGCAAGAGGAGGAGGAAGAGGAGAGGAAATATGCAAAGAGCACGGTGGAGGACCTGGCAGAGTTGCGAATGAGGGTTAATGCGCCAATGGAGCTCGTGAGGAGAGCGGTGAAGTTGGCCGGGTTTACAAACTCCATGGGCAGGCCGCGGCCGATCAAGCTGCTGATATGTTTGGACGATGCAGACATCATCCAATGGTACTCCGGCGTGGGGAGAAGATGGCTCGACTTCTTCTGCTGCTGTCGTAACTTCAAGATGGTGAAAACCGTTGTGAATTACCACCTGAGGTTCTCTTGTATCTTGACATTGGCCGAGAAGCATGAGTCTACAAAACGAGAGGCCATGAGACATTACACCAAGGATTTGAAGATTACTGGCGGAAATGACGCCAAGGAAATAAGTTTCATCACAGAGAGAGAAATAAGAATGATGGGTGACAAGAACCTCTCGGATCCAAAGCCCGTGGATGGCACCCTTGGCATGATTTTAGTTAGACTAGCGGTTGAATATAGTTCACATCCCTGCTTGGCTCATTTCTGTGAGAGAACGGATACAGTTCTATATCGTGTGCGATTGCTGCAGAATCGTTTGAATGTAGATCCTTTGAACGAGGATAAGTGGGTGCCTGGAATGGGTGCTATTCATGAGAGTCTGAATAAAAAGTGTCTCTCACTTTGTCCGGAACATGCCAGCAAATTGTTCTTGGGGAGGATCTCTCTTCTGGACATTGAATGTACCTCATTTGTGAATGTGGCTTGAATGATGCAAGCTATATAAGAGGTCTTAACTAATTTGCCTGTGTTAATCTGGCTTAAATGTTGAGAAGTTGTTCTGGTGGAGGAAACAATTTTGTTTCTTTTCTCGTAGATGGCTAGTGGCCAAGGTAAAAGAAGATTCAATTATACTGAAGCCAAACTTAAAAATGAATATGGTGATGTTAAATGGGGATGCCTTTTTTCTGGAATGATGTTCTTTCCTATCTATATGAGATTGAAAAAAGGAAAATGTCAGACAGTAGAAAAGCTAATAAATTGCAAGCAGAAAGTGGCATTCCAGTATTTGGGATTTCTATCATGGAGGGTGGAGGGAAGACTTGGTAGAAGCAATCGTAGCCTGTCAAGATAAGATCGATGGGAGGTAAGAAGGATGAGCTTTTTGGTGCTTTCTCGAAAGAAACAAGTGGTTCTGGCTTTTCAAGTCCTCTATCTCAATTCACTGGCTTTAATCTCATTATTCCGTAAGTAAGTTTAACATGCTCATTTTGCTTTCTATAATGGACTGCTCAGGATTGACAACCTCATTTTTCCTTCTCATATAGGTGAAGGTTATGCACCGGAGTCGAAATCTTAATGCTCCTAGGCTACAAAGACTTGTAACAGATGTTTCTACACATAACTGGAGATGAAACTTTAATGTTTCTACATCTTCAGAAGTTTGAGTTGCCAGTCCATGAATTAGCTTTACCGCTAAATATTCTTGTCAGTTATATTCAGTATTTTGATATTTCAGCTAAATTTCTGTTCTTCTTTGGTTTTATTATCCGATTCTTTTGTTCAAGTATCAGTTGTGTAGCTTTTGACAAAGATAGAGTATATACCTTTGAAAGTTGAATTTCAATAGACTTGCTCGTAAAACCCGTATCTTGTTTCATTCCTTGAACAAAAAGTGAGGATTTTGGGGATAAGTGATGATAAGGGATTTTAGGAATAAATAGAAAAAATAGGGATAGATGGGGATAATGGATTTTGATGTAGAAAAAATGATGATAATGAGTAATGGTTAAAAAGTGGAGATAGATAAGTAATAATTGTTTAGGAATAAATATGAATAAAGAATTTTGAGATTTGAAGATAAAATATAAGATAAAAGGGTTATCCCCGACTATTCTCAAACCAAACGCGGATAAAAAATTATGTTGGACGATACTTACTTTCTTCTCCCTGCCTAAATCACCGAGTAGGGTAGGGTCCACATGACTCAATTATTTGGGATGATGCTTCCTCTCAGGCAGTACACCGAGCTGGGGACCATAAGGTCGATGATTGATGCCTCCTACCAAGTCACCGAGTGCAACCAGCTGGATGAAGCTTCCTTCCTCCTTCCTTCTTCTTACGGGACGTGACTACCTCAATTATTTAATTATCTGGGACGGTTCTTCCTTATCTCTTCCTACCTAAGTTAATGAGTGCACCCACGTGGCCACGTGGGGTCCATGTGACTCATTTTATTATTTTGGATGACAGCTTCCGTTCTGCTTCCCCCATGACTCGGAGGATTCCCACAATTATCTGCCCACAATTAAACAAAGCATTCCCTTCACAAAGAGATACTTTGCTTAGCAAAGAGAACAATTAAAGGAGCGATCAGGATGCTTTGTTTAAAAATTAAACAAAACTCAAAAGAAAAAAGAAAAAAGAAAAAAAAAAGAAACCCGAAGGGAGAGGGGAATTAATGGGTAAGGGTATAACAGTAAATTATAAGGGGATAATGGGGTGTCAGGGAAAGGGGCCAGGGGCGGTGTGGCGAGAAGCTTCTTCCTTTCTTCTTCCTACCTGCTAGCCTGCCGTTGACTTCAAAGCACCCAAATACTTGCATCTTCTCAGATCTCGTTTCTGCTTAGATCCTAGCCTGGCGAGGATTTTGTAGTTCTCTTCTACTACTCAGATTTCGCACTACCAAGCAAGCAATGGCGATGATGGCGAGATTCTTTGTCCACAAATTCACTCATGATATGCCTGACGTGGAGGAGTCGGTCATGCTCCTCGGAGTGGCTGACGAGTTTGACAGATTTGTTCGAAGGCTCAGCTTGATATCTGCCCTGCTGCTAGACGCCGAGGAAAGAGCGCCTCGGGATCCGGTCACCGACCTTTGGCTGAGCGAGATTAGAGATCTCATGTACGATGCCGATGACATCATTGACGAATGCAAGATCGAGGGGGAGAGGCTCATGGCAAGTCCAAACTCCTCCTCATCTTCTACTGCTGCCCTGGTACTACATCTTCTGTAACCCTTGTCCATGTTTTACTGTTCTTTTTCCTTTTGTTCTCTTTGTTGGACCCTATAATTTTGCGATTGATCTAATATTACATACAACCAGTTGAAACTAGTTGGATGATTTACCTATCCATCTGAAATATGTGACAGATGAGATGCTGTGTGGCCCCGTTTTGCGGCTTGATGCGCAACTCATTTCCTGCTGCAGCTGCCCTGGTACTACATCATGATCTGTTATAACCCTGTCCCTATGTTTTGTTTTGTTTTTTCTTCCTCCGTTTCCTTTTTAGACTCTATAATTTACGACTCATCTAAAATACACTAGTTGAAACCAGTTGCATCATTTATGTATGTATGTATCTATCTAAAACTAATTTTCTGTAACAGATGGAATCTTGTGTGGCTCGGTTTTGCGGCTTAAGATCTCATAGAGATATTGGCAAAAAAGTTAAAAGTCTGAATGCCCAACTCGACGAAATCATCAAGGAAAAAAATGCCCTCGGATTCAGACCAATTCCTCACGATGATGAAAACAGGAGATGCCTTCCTGTATGGGCTCGAACGTTGCCGCTTTTTTCCGAACCTGATGTTGTGGGGGGAGCCATAGAAGAAGATACCAGAGTTTTGGTGGAGTTGTTAATTGAGGATCATCCTCAGAAAATATCTATTGTTGCTATCACGGGAATGGGCGGGATAGGCAAAACCTTTCTTGCTCAAAAGGTATTCAATGATGAGAAGTTGCAAGATCACTTTCGCGCTGTTCGCCCCATATGGGTCTGTGCATCGCAGGATTTCAATGAAATCAAACTTTTGAGGGAGATCGTGGAAGGACTGGGAGGTTCTCTTGGTTATGCTCAAGATAGGGCAGAACTTGAGCTAATACTTCACAATATCGTTAGAGACAAGAAAATCTTCCTTGTCTTGGACGACGTTTGGGATCCACTTGTGTGGGAGAATCTACTAAGAAAGCCTTTACAAAGTTGTGGAGTTGGGAGCAGAATCCTAATCACCACTCGAAACCAAGGAGTAGCAAAGCAGATGGGGGCAAGGCATCTTCATCCTCTGGAACCGTTATCTCCTGCCGATTCTTGGTCGTTGTTCAAGAATTCTATGCTTCTAGAACATGATGAAGATATAATGCCAGAATTGAGGGACATTGGGATGAAAATTGTTGAGAAATGTCATGGTCATCCTCTTGCTGTCAGAACTATTGCTGGAGTACTACGGACCAGGGACATGAGTCCATTTGAATGGGAGTATTTTCATCGGAATTTGTGTTTTACTGAATCTGAAGGAGTTTGGGAAGCTTTGCATTTGAGTTACCGGCATTTGCCATTCTATCTCAAGCCATGCTTTGTCTACTTTTCATTATTTCCCGCGGACTCTGTTCTTAGAAAAGACGAGTTTGAACAACTTTGGAAGCATGAGGGCTTTGTGGAACCATTGGAAAATCAAACTATGGAGGAAACAGCATCCAAGTATTGGCAGGAGCTAGCAGCAAGGAGTTTTTTGCAGACAGACCCCAATCATCCAACAATTTGCCATATACATGATTTGTTACTAGATTTTGCTCGGTTTGCAGCGCAAGAGGAATGCTTTTGTGGAGATATAGGAGAATTTGCAGAGAGATTTTCCTTATTGTCATCTACAAAGTCTATTGTGAAGCCACGTCGTCTGTATATAAATGATGAGATAGTATATGCTATGCCTGACTTAATAAAGCAGCAAACATCGTTGAGGACCCTGATATGTCATGGTATTCTCAGAATGCAAAAGGACGATTTTACATCTCTGCGACTTCTAAGGATCTTGGATCTCAGTTCGCCATACTTGGAGGAGTTACCGTATTCCATAGGAGAACTCATACACCTAAGATATTTGAAACTCTCAGGAACGAAAGTAAAAGAGATTCCAGAGAGCATAGAGAATCTCAAAAATCTCCGGCACTTAGACTTGTCGGAATGTAGAGAGTTAGCTCTTCTTCCTAAAGGAATCATTATGCTGAATAATCTAGAGGTCCTCTACCTAAAGAACACGGTTCTTAGTGGCATGCCTCGGGGAATGAGAAATTTTAAAAACCTCAAGGAACTTGATTTGTTCATAGCCCAAGGCACTGATGGCAATGGCGGGCCTATCCAAGAAGATACATATGAGAGTTCTACTTTGGAAGATTTGGGGCATCTTTCTGAGCTTACTACCTTGTCGATAGATAAGTTAGAAAGGGTCTCAGATAGCGATGTGGCAAGGGCTGCTACACTGAGGGTCAAACGTCGCCTGTCATGCCTGACATTGGGCTGCACACGTTCCAATTATCAGGGGCAGGCTTCTCCCTATCACAGAGGGCAGGATGCGATAAACAACATCAGGGAGGTTTTTGAGGAGCTCTGTCCCCCAATATCATTGACTGTTCTCAAAATTGATGGATATTTTGGCCTTGTGTTTCCCCGTTGGATGAGGCAGCTACCCCAGCTGAAGTTCTTGAGCATTTCAAATGCATCACATGTCACAAACATCGGACCTGAACTATTCTTCAGCAGCGACATTTCTAGTTTACATTTCCCTTCCTTCCGTATGCTGGAGAATCTACATTCCTTCCGTATGCTGGAGAATCTACATTCCTTCCCTATGCTGGAGAATCTACATTTCATTGACATGCCTAATTGGAAGGAATGGCGGTTTTTTTGGGGGGTGAAAGATGAACAACAACCAATGTCACTACTTCCTAGACTCAAAATGATAAAGATCTCTGGGTGTCCCAAGTTGATGTCTCTTCCCGAGGACCTCCTGATTCATGCAACCAACTTAACAGAGCTCAATATCGAAGGCGCCGACAGTTTGAAAGAGATCAAGAGCCTCCATTTTCTTGAAAAGCTTGATATTAGGTGCAGCAAGAGTATTGAGACAGTGTCAGATCTTCCTCGTTTGGAAACTCTGCATGTCTCTGTGTGCCGGGAATTGAAGAATGTGAAGGATCTGGATGCTCTGCAGCAGATGGAATTGGATGATCCAAGCATGGAGTTTCTTCCAGAGTGGTTAGTGAGCGGAGGAGGACAACTGCGGTTCAACTCAATGCAGACATTGAAGATTCAAGGCAGCACCAGCCTACTCTCAAGGTGTCTTGTGGATGGTAAGGATTGGCTCAAGATTAGAGACATCCCTCGCGTGAGAGGCAAGACCAAGGATGGATCAGCCTACATCTCCTACACAAAGGAGCCCTTCTTCTATGATACGAACTTACAAGACAACTATGAGGATTTGACTTGACACCTAATTGGATGGATGACAATCTTCAACATTAGCAGATGTGGTTTGATCCCTCTTTCGTAGGCGGTCGCTATGAACCGGATGAGCTAACTGAGAAAGTGAGTGGAAATGTTTTGTTATTGTTCCCCTAACCTTCCTCTTTTCTCTCTTCATTAATTTTCCTTCAGTTTCTAGTGAACTAGAATTGGCATTTTTTGATGATATGTAATGGATAAATGTTTGCATGTTTATGTTCACCAGCTATAAGTTACAGAACAAGGCAAGCATCACGGTGGATATCCTTTGAGCTGGAACTGCATCTATGTTTCATCGGAAGGCAAAATACTCTCTGCAAATCTGATGTAAAATCCTGCTTGATTATTTTTTAACGTTCTTCCATTACCCTTGTATTTCTGGTTCTCAATAAGAGCTCTCAAAACCGGTCTTTTTTCGTTGTTTTCAGAGCCACTTGCATAGGTTTTGTTTCCAATGTTTTAAGATGTTGATGTCTACATTACTTTTGTTGCTCGCTAAGAAGGATAAACGCCCTTTTCTTTTCTTTTTGCAGGCATTGGATCTGTGCTTCTGAGCTTGGCTAAAATCGGGTCTTCGTGTCTTGAATATTTACTGCGTTTACTTGGAATCAAACAAATGCTTTGTGGTGCTCTCCATTACAATCGACAAATCCACTGTTCAAAATGGTGCTAAATTGGGCGGCTTAGGGAAATTTTCTGTCTAGTTATTCGTGTTAAATTGGATGGCTCCAGGTCCTTTTTATTTGGTACTTCATTCCTGAAGAATAGCAATCAGAGTAGTCATTCATATATTCAGATTGATCGGGGCAGGAAATCCGAAGATGTTCCAGCTCTTAATAAAACTGCTTGAATGCAGCATTCTGGTTTACCTGCTAGAGGGATATGAGGCTCTTGGATCCCGTATTTCTTTATCCTTGTATCATACTTGGTAGAGAGAAGGTTGAGTTATTAGTGGGCATTTAGTCCATCTTTGTATCAGCGCCATATAATTACCAGTTTTTAATGTAGTTTAAAGAGGACAATGTTCTGAACCAGCTGTTCCCCTTTGAGTTATTGCTCGCAGCTGCTACAATTGTTGTCACAATCTGTGCACTTGTAAATGGTGTTTTTGGTATGAATGTTCAAGACTCCTGTGTCTGAGGATCCATCCAACTTCAACTTAATCCTGATAATATCAAGTGCCTCTTGTGGAGTTACATATCCCTGTTTCCTGTTGTATGTCAAGCTCAAGAGATTGCTGTTGGGATCTGGAGGTGACCTTGAATCACCCAAACCTTACCCTAGCTTGATGGGAACAAGAAAACAGTCCACACAAAACACGAAGATCTTGTCCTCCTGGCATTGATTTCTTTCCCGTTTTATTGCAGTTGATGCCATAGGCCACTGTTATTGTGAGTAGAAAGAGGGGTATACCCCCCTGAATGCATTAAAGAGAAAAGGAGTTTTTAGACATTTCAAAGAAACTAGGCCTGTTTGAATTGATGATAGGATAAGTTTATATGGTGGATAATATAATTTTTATGCAAGGATAACTTTAGCTACTATATTCGCACTAGGTGGTGGGTCTGTGCCACCTGGCACGGCTAACTGCCCGACCCCACTATCTCTATTATAACTTACGCCACATCAGCCCACTATCCCTTTTTTTTATTTATTTAATTGTAATTTTATGTCACGTGTATGCCATGTGTATATAAATTTATGACTCAGATGATGAGTCATAAAAGTAACTACCCTTGGATCTTATAAGGTAGATATAAGTATTGATAATGATGATAAAGCTAACTTAGGGAATATGATAAATCCAACTTAGAAAAATATACATGTAAACAAACTAATAGAAGGGAAACGGTTGTAACCGTTTTTGCTCCTTATAAGGTTCATAAGTAAAATGTGCTTGGTTGGTTATCATGTATAACTTATGGATAAATCCATGGATAACTATCTTTGGATGCAAAATACAAAAACTACCTTCTTTTTTTTATTTCATGCTTTTGCTTACTAATTACTCATGTCAATAGTATTGTATTGGTTTATTAATTATCAAATTTGATTAATAAGTCAACATATATTATCCTTAATAACTTAGTTATTTAATTAATACGAAAATGTGTTATTTTATTGTCTTTTGGTTGTTTTGCTAAACTAATAAACCTAGTTATTTTATCCATTCTTTGTATCTCGGGTCCTTATATGAAAAATTGTGATGTTCTTTATGCTTCATATTAATAGATGGTATGTCCGCAGATCATTGTTGAGAAAATTGAGATGATCACCTCCTATAATTTTCTAGTTCCCTAGCATCACATTATTCCACTGCTAGTGTTGAGATATGTGCATTTTGTGACCCATCTAAAGTTCATGTAAGAGCTGTAAAAGTTTGCAGGTAATCTCTAGTTTACATCCAAAGGTATGCGCCTCCATATACCACACTTCTACTCTACCATCAAACTATTAAGGGAGATGAAAGAGAAGAAAGTGAACAACCATGCAAAGAAAAATTGCAAAGGAAGTTAACACTTGAAATCCAAATATTTATTGTCATACTTCACTCCATGAAACAATAGAAACATTAAAGCCTAATTACATTGGCTTAGAAATTGAGAAACTTCACAGTAACAAAAGATGCATCTAAATCTACACTCAGTATTAACTAAAGATCACCACATCTTAAAGATCACCACATCTTCAGATGTGGTGATCCATAACAAACTCATTCCAACCATGTTGAAAAAATACACCACTAACAGTTTCCATCAGTCTGACATGTCATTTGCCACTATCAGGACCCTTAGATAGCGTTTGGTTTGGGGTTAGCTTATTCCGGGTTAATGAGGGTTAAGGGATTTTTGGGTTAAGTTATTGTGGATTAAGGGGGTTAAGGAATGAGGATAGGAAAAAGTAGAGTGATGATGGTAGATGAAATGGAGATAAAGTAGTAATGATTACTTTTGGTGTTTAGGGATAAGTATGGGGATAAGGGGGGTTAAGGGGGATAAGAACCCCATACCAAACATAGCCTTAAGATCAACTATTCCAAGTCTCCTACACTTTTGCTCCTGAGCTGCTTTGGTACACTCCAGCAAGACCAAAATATAAAAATGAGAGATTATAGAGCAAAGTGTCATGTAAGAAAACAATAAGATTATAGACCAAAATAAAGCATGAATTTTGCTAATGTACATAAGTATGAATACAGGCAGAGGTATATAAAGCTTGATCATCAAAAGAAATACAAAGCTTGCTCTAGTTTGGCTTGGCTAGCTGACATTAAAAACATAGACCTTAAAATAGCAGTACAAGCACTGAATGACAACTGAACAAGCACCGAATGGGACTATGACAGCAATTTACAAGAGATTACGGACATTTTAAGACACCGTTTGGCCGTGCATCGTGCTTTTTATGACCGTGATGAGGTGTGGTGTGTTTGTAAACTATGGTGAGATGCGGTACAGTAACGGTTTAAAAACTGTTTGGTATAACACGTTAATAATTATGGTAGAAATGTGTGTTCATGTAATTTATTGTTTGAGTGTGTGTTTATTTTCAAATGGAAGCATCAGTTTGCTATTATTTCCAAACGAGATTTTTGTAAACGCGGTTGTGTTCGGTCAAAAAAAAAGTGTATTTGAGCAGAAGGAACGCACGCTCAAACGGATCCTAATTTCATACACAACTGTTGTAAATGATCAAACCTCGATCACAAATAGCCTTCATCAAGTCAATGGACAGGCATTTTCTGATTGACATTCTGATCATCCGAGAAGCATATTCCAAAAAAAGAAACAATTGCATACTTCAAACACTAGAGCAGATCCTACACCAAAAAAACACTAGTTTAATTGCATACTAAGACAAAGCTTGTTCAACAAACAGCTTACGTCATACTCCACTTCAAGCACAACTCAAGTTTATTTTTTTTTTTCATGGTTGGAGAGAAATATCAATTTCATAGCATATATAGGTGGAGGCCAAGGCAATCTGTCAGGGCATACCACAACTATTTAAAGAGTAGAAAAAACATGTTAATTACTCATAAAAATACAAGAGCGTCAAAGAACAGACGAAGGGTTCCTCTACCTGTCTCACATTAATTACCTAACTAATTAACCAAGAATTAGGGCTATACAATTCTAGAACTATATTTAAGAACCTCAATCAATGTATGCCATAAAAAATACTTGTTTCTAAACTATCATCAAGAAGAACAGAGAATGCAATCACCAACTATAGCTGAGTCTCATATCACACGTTCGAGAAAGTACGGTAGGAAACACATGCTATCAGGAAGCATAAACTTCATATAACAACCAAACTTTGCGCTTCTGATTGGGAATAACGCACTGAAGGAAAACTCAAGGAGCAAATACAGAATCATGCACGGGACATGTCGGTGCGGAAGCGTCGGAGCCTCTATCCTTGATTGATATTTGCAAGCCCTAAATTGATACGTGAACATACAAGCGTAGAGAACCAAATCAAAAGATGCAAGATAATAAAAACAATAGAAAAGTGCGAGACACAGAGATTTACGTGATTCGAAAACAGATTCTCCTATGTCCACGGGGAGAGAACATCAGATAAATCCACTAAAATCAACAAGATTACATGAATACTTGGTTAATTCATCACCAAGCCTTCTCTCATCAGAGTTTTCTTTCTCTGTTTGTTTGTCTCAACCTTCCGTTGCAACCTCTCTCCTTCTCTCTTACCCGTACACACAGCTCTCCTTTTTCACCAACTCAATCCTTTCTTTCTTTTATAGATGCCGTGGGAGACCAATTAAGAGAAATCTTACCAAAGTGGGACTTTAATTCGAAAGAGAGAGAACTCCAATTGGATTGGACTCTCAATTACATAAGATATGATCTAATCAATTAGTCCAATTTAGACTTTAATTGAGAGATTGAGATATACTATTTGAGTCACATTCCAATAATCTCCACCTTGACTCAAATTCTATGATCTTGAAAAAAGTTTCAATTTGATTTCTCTGCATATCATACCCCCTCTCTCTGGGGCCTTCATCCACTAGCGCCGTTGTATGTGGACGAAGTCCAGGCAATTCCTGGACTTCTCCATCGACCATGGCTTCATCTTTATATCTGACATATCCATTTTGGTGAAAACTGTTCCCATCTAGATCTTCCCATCAGACATCAAACCTTTCAAATTTATAGCTTTCATGGTCGTTACTGTCCTGAACTTATCTGGCTTCTTTGATGAAATATTCTCCTTTCTCCTGGAGGCCCATTTGCAACCTATCGCTCTCTTTCCCTTGGATAGTTGCATCTGATCCCAAGTCTGATTCATAATCATCGATGCCATCTTTCCCTGTATGGCCCATTATACTTGCTCTGTCTCAGGAGCCAATTTTGTCACCGTTTTCCTTTCAATTGGTATAGGTTTTTTTTTTTTCTTATCTCATTTCATGATCTCCAAGGCACCTTTCTTTACAAAGAAGGCACCATCAGATACACTCCATATGCATCATTTTGAATCTAAAACTACAAGTGAAATTTTTCCTCAATTCTGAAACATGTCGGGCATTCCCAAGAGTCCTTATCATACCATCATGCATCTTGATTTTTACTGTTCCTATCCCAACACTCTTACATGCATCATTATTACTCATATGCATAGTCCCTCCATCATGTTGCTTATAATTATCAAACCATGATCTGTGCAAACACATATGATAGGAACTACCAGAATCAAAAATCCAACTATCCGAGTGATTCGTACCTGATGAGACTGTAAAAAGATCTCCATTGACCGTGACTACAAAAACATCTAAATATGATTTTAACTTCTTTCAAATTAAGGGATATAAATATTAAAATAATGTTTTATCATCATACACATATTGACATCATCAAAACAATGTTAGGACTAACACGATCAACCTTCAATTTTCAATCTTGATCAACAAAGTTCACGGTTGATCTGTGCATCGTCCGTCGACCTGAAACATTCAAATAATCAAGAAAATGAACAAACGAAAGCCACGGTCGATCAATGCATCCTTCTTTATTCACTTACGGTCGATCCATGTACCCTCCTTTATTCACTCACAGTCGATCCATGCATCGACCATACGTCTCTGCCAAGAGAACGTCACTCCAGAGTCGATACTTGGTTCAACCGTAGCTATATTTGGTAGCTTTATTTGGTAGATTAAACTTTGGGAGTAATCACAAGACCATGGCCATTCCTTACACTATATGCATTAATCAACAAAACATTCAGTTTTAGATCTAATCTAGTGATTACGAGAAAAAAGGAGATGAAAACGTTGCATTATAACACCACTGACCCCATGAAAACGCGCGATGGAGGAGTCGCCGGGATGGAGGAGCCAGAGTTTGGCCGGGATGGAGGAGGAGCGTGTGATGGAGGAGGAGCCGCCGGGATGGAGGAGGAGCCGGAGTTTGGTCGGGATGGAGGAGCGCACGATGGAGGAGTCGGAGCTTGGTCAGGAGGGAGAGAGGAGCGCGCGATAACCGGGATTAAGCACCAGTTTCCATTGGGTTAGTGGGTCTATCCCAAAATCTAACCCGTTTGTAGGCAACTTTTTAAAAATGATAATTTGAAATCTGGATTGCAATGTGTCGGCAATCCAGATATGCCACCTCAGGTTGGCTGATAGCCAACTCCACCTGGATTCGGGGGCATGACATAGTAATAGCTATGGCAGGGCCTACCATGACAAATCCTGGCCGTCGATCTCCATCCACTTATGGAGAACGACCAGGATTTGTCTGGCCATGTCATCACCTCTCCCAGTATCTCCCGGTGTTCCCACGATCTCCCTCTATCCATCGCCCGCTCCCCTCCCAGTCCCTCCTCACCGTTGATCCGGCTAGTTCCAAGCCATCTCCAGCGATCTCCCCACCCGGTACCATTACCTCTCTCTCTACCCCTCCACCTACCTCCTTTCCCTACCACTGACTGCCACCACTTCCCAATCCCGTTAGGAACCCTCCAGCCACCTCCATTTCCGGTGAACACCCAATCTCCACCGCGGCCATATCCAAGCCTCCCTCCACCACCATCAAACCCTCTACCACCTTCCACTCACCTCCTAGACCTCCGACCAGGCTGGCCGACCAGGCTGCCAACGCCGCTCAACTCCAGAGAGTTCCCATTCAATCCCGAGCTCCACAACTCTGGCATCACCACCATCTCCCCTCTTCCTCCATTAACTCCGGCGAAGACCTCGTTCCTCCTTTCCCGGTGAAGCCACGGCTCCTCCGACAACCCCTCTCCATCCTGACACCACCTCGACCTCCCCAATACCCCTACGCCGTCAGCGACGCCCTTCTCTCCCAGGAAGACCTACTGATCTCCACCTCTCTCTCCAATCCGATGCCGCCGCTGTGAGGACCCACCCCTCTTTTTCCTGTGGCTTGTGTTTGACCACAAGGGCAATTTGGGAAATTACGCCTTGGCGGTCGTTTCACACTGGGTGTGCACACACAGACCTTGTTTGGTGCTTGTGTTTGCTTAGAAAAGTTAGGTGGACCCGAGATCGGAAGTTCTGGGCTTGGGCTTGAGTCTCAGCCCAAGGTTGCCGTTCTGGGCAAGGGATATCGATCTCCTTTGGTGGCGAGATCGATCTAGATTGCTATCCAGATCGATCTGCATGGAACGCAGATCGATCTCTCTGTGCCTGGAAGTCGTTGGCGGTGGCGTTCGAAGGACGGCCACGGCGATGGCCGTCGCTTCCCCTGTCAGGGGAGGGGAGACTTTTGCTCCCCTCCTTCGCCTTTCCTCCGCCTTCGCCGGCTTTCCCCGGCCTTAGCTCCTTCTCCTTCCCTTCTCCTTGGCTGCGTTTTCCTTCTTCTTCCTCGCGAGAGCTCTGTTTTCTTCCCCTGTTCCGGCAGCCCTTTCCTCCTCCGTTCTCCCTCCTCCGGCCACCATTTCTGGAGCTTGAAGGCTCGTTGGAACCGTGACGGCGTGCGGAAGATCCTATGCTAGGCTTCGTGGATCGAAGCAGCTCTAAGGAGGTAGGGATCCTACTCAAAACTCTGGCTTGTTATGAGGGTTTGAAATCCGGTTTTGATTTCGATAGATCTCCTTGTGGAGTTGATGTTTTCCGGTTTTGAAGCCAAGAGTAGCTTCGTGGCACTTGGATCTACCAGCCCACCTAGTTTGGTGAGGTGTGGTTGAGGTTTCCGGCGGTATTCTTCGCCGTCCGGCCGCCGGTGAACCCAATCCAGATTGATCTCATGGGATGAGATCGATCTCGTTTGGGGTGGCACGCCCCGCCCGAGCGAGAGCGATCTCCCTGGGAGGGAGATCGATCTCTTGGTGGGTGGCGTCGGTACGTCAAGGGTCACATACGAGATCGATCTTCATATGGGTGGAGATCGATCCCGTTGGGGTGACCAGGACGGGTGCTTCTAGCCTCGAAGCAGATCGATCTCATTGCTATATGAGATCGATCTCCTTCGGTGCAGAAAGGGTTTTTACTTGTTTTAAGTGCTGTTTTGCCCACGGGGTTGCGCATACAAGTGGTTTTGATGGTTTTGCCCTCGGGGCTTAACATGCTGCTTATCCTGCTTATTGTTTACTGCTTTGTGGTTAACCGAGGGAGTAATGAACCCTCGGGAATGCTTAGTATAAATGGGCCATGGGTTATGCCTTTTTTTACCGCTTTGTGGTGAACCGAATGAGTCATGACCCTCGGGAGTGATAGTATAAATGGGCCGAAGGTGTGCCCCTGTTGTGTTGTTTGTTACTGCTTTCCCTACTCATATCCTGCCCTGCTTCCTGTGCATTAGACATGCTAGGTTAGACTGGGTGGGGTTGACCCGTGGACTTCGGTGATCAAAGGCTAAGTGGTGGATGCCGTTACCCCGACTTGTGTCCCCATGCTGGTGTTCAGTATGGGCAGGGGTGTCCTACAGGTACCGTCTGGCCCACCCTGTGTCAGGGACCGTCGGAGGTAGCCCAGTCCTCGAGCAGTGGCTATCGGAGGGACGTACGTGGACAGGAACCCTGGGGGGGGATATCGATGGGATCGATGGACTCCCTGGCTAGACTTAGTCTTTGGCCGGGAGTTAAGGGTCGTGTGGGCTCTGATGCTTGGAGTACTGAGAGATGGTAGTCTTAACCACGGTCGTTCCGCCAAGTGTGGGAATCCCGCTTGGAGGAGGGTGTCCTACTAGTAGCGCCATGCCCACCCTGTGTCAGGGATTGTCGAAGTTGCCCACCCCTGAGCAGTGGTTGTCGGAGGGGCGTACTTGGGACAGGAGCCATTCGGGTTATTGACGGGATTTATGGGATCCTTGGCAAGCCTCAGTACTTGGCTTCAGAGTTGGTTCGTTGGGTGTTGCCTTCTTAGCGAGAGTGGTAGAGTAGGACCCTGCTGAGCTGTTGCTCATTCCTACCTGGACTGTGTTGTTTGCAGGTGCAGGTCCCAGCTCCTCTCCAGTGCTTCCCCGTCGGTCGTCTCGTGGTGGCGCGCCCGCACCTGACCATGTCTGAGGGTCAGGATGGTTTTGTTTGTGCCTTTGCGAAGACCCCGGTGGGTGTTGTAGCTTTTTGGGGACTGTTATTGATCCCTTGTAGCTTGTTGTACTAGAACCCTTGTGTAACTCTATTATATCTGTTTTGAAATAGATGTTAATAGATGTTGCTGAGTTTGCTTCCGCCTTGTGCTGTTGTCAGCTGTTTCCGCCAGCTGTGTGTTAGTCTCAACTGTTTCCGCCAGTTGAGGCTAGTAGTTGTAGATTCTTTCCCCCTCGTGTCCCGGCCCGGTCTGGGGTCTGCGGGTCGGGGCGCGACAGCCGCCATCTCTAACCACCGTCCCCGCCTCCTTTCCTCCCCCTAAACGCCAATTCCGACCTCTCCCCAACCCTCCGCCCCAGCCCGTAGCTCTTCTTCTCCAAGAGCACTATTGCCGCCCCACTCCTTCTCGCCTCCACGCTGCCGGGTCTGACGATCCAACCCGGAGATCGAAGGCCGCCATCTCTAACCACCGTCCCCGCCTTCTTTCCTCCCCCTAAACGCCAGATCCGACCTCTCCCCAACCCTCCACCCCAGCATGCGGTTCTTTTTCTCCAAGAGCACCACTGCCGCCCCACTCCTTCCCGCCTCCACGCCGCCGGATCTGACGATCCAACCCGGGGATCGAAGCCCGAGACTCTTAGGAACCCTCATCCATCGTCGCCGACGACAGCCAATCCCTCCTTCCTGTGATGCCGCCGGTGATGCTTGGTTGGGATCGGGAGGTGAGAAGAGGGGAAGAGAACGTGAGAGACATCATGGGAGCACTGGGAGAGGGGATGACGTGGCCAGACAAATCCTAACCGTTCTCCATAAGTGGATGGAGATCGACGGCCAGGATTTGTCATGGCTAAGGCCCCCCGAATCCACTCCACCTCAGGTTGGCTGTATATCACCACTCATTTTGATCTCAGCCATGGATGAACACTCTCCACAGCTGAGATTTGCTCTTTCAAGGCCTGAAATAGTAAAAATCAATTGCAGTCCCCCGATTCAGCTAGGGCCATGACGCTTCCTTCGATAATTTCTTCTATCTAAATGTGGTTCACTCATTTATTTGGATGATGCTTCCTTGCTTTCTTCTTCCTACTTAATTATTTAAGATGATGCTTCCTTTCTTCTTCCTATAATGTGAATCCCTCAATAATTTGGGATGATGCTTCCTTTCTTCTTCCTAAGTCGACGACTGCGCCCAGCTGGGGACCATGCGAGTCGTTTTTCATTTATTTATTTTATTTTATTTTGGATAATGCTTTCTTTCTTGTTTCCCACATGCATGTGATTTATTTTATTCTTTAATACCTACCGACCACCCGACGTTGACTTCACGGTCATCTATACATCCCATTCATCTTTACAACATAGATAGATTTACTCGCGATTTTGTACCTCTCTGTTCTTGCTGATTTTCCACAGCAAAGCAAGCAATGGCGATGATCAAGACCTTCTTGGTTGACAAACTCAAAGAAATGGTGACCCGTTACGCGGAGGAGCAGAGGGTCATGCTCCTCGGAGTGCCAGGCGAGATTAACAGTCTTTGCGGCAGGATCTCCAAGATATCCGACTTGATGGACGATGCCGAGAGTAGAGATATCCAGGATCAGTCCTTCAATTCTTTTCTGAACGAGCTTAGAGATTTCATGTATGAGGCCAATGACATCATTGACGAATACAACAACATCGGGCCAGAGACGCGCATGGCAGCAACTCCATGCCTCCCATCTGCTATTTCTTGCCTGGTACCACATCTTCTATAACTCTTGTCGATCGACTCACTCTATGTTTGGTTATTTATTAGTTCATTTTTTTCCTTCTTTCTCCCCCTAATTTTTGGACTTTATATATAATTTGTGACTGTTCTAAAGTTAAAACCAGTTGCACGATTCATGTATTTAAACTAATTTATGTACTAATTTATGTGACAGAGAGGCTGCGTGGGTCCATATTGCGACTTAATTTGCGGCCCATCTACTACTGCTACCCTGGAACAACATCTTGTATAGCACATTGCTCTATGTTTTGTTTTTTTCGTTCTTCTTTGTTCACTTTGTTAGACTGTATAATTTGCGACTGATCTAAAATTAAATTCTGTGAAGCCGGTTGAAGCTAGTTGCATGATCTATCTATCTATCTGAAACTAATTTCTGTGACAGGTTTGCTGCTGCATGGCTCTGCGCAACTCATCTGCTACTGTGGTACTACATCCTCTATAACTCGTCTCTATATATTTCTTGTTTTATTTTCTCTCTTCTCTTTGTCAAACTCTTGTAATTTGCGGCTGTATTTAAAATTAAAAACTAGGCTAAACCAGTTGCACGATTGATCTATCTACCTGAAACTAATTTCTGTGACAGATGAGCTGCTGCCGAATTGGCGACTCATCTGCTACTACTGACCAGGTACTACATCTTCTATAACTAGCCTTGTCGCTATGTTTTCTTAATTTGTTAGACTCTATAACTTGCAATTGATCTAAATTTTAAAGTAGTTGCACGATTTAATCTGCCTATCTGTCAAAAACTTAATTCTGTAACAGGGATGCTGCCTGGCTCCATTTTGCATCATAGTTTGCGACTCTCCCCTGGTACCACGTCTTTGTCTCTATGTTTTATTCTTTTTTTTCTCTATTCTCTTTGTCAGACTCTAATTTGCAACTGATCTAAAGTTAAAACTAATTGAAACTAGTTGCATCATTTATCTAAAACTAATTGCTGTGACAGATGCGATGCTGCATGGCTTCATGTGCCCGCTTAAGATTTCGTCACAAGATTGGCAACAATATTAAGAGTTTGAATGCCAAATTTGACACAATCATCCAGGGCAGAGCTCTCACTCTACCACCAGTTTCTCACAATGACCGAGGCAGTACATTTCCTGCTCAAGTAAGTCGTAAGACATCAGAGTTGGTCGATAAGGATCTTGTGGGGCAAACCATTGAACAAGATACCAGGAAGTTGGTGGAGTTGTTAATTAAGGATCATACTCAACAGATGATGCCCTTAGTCGCCATCATTGGCATGGGAGGGCTAGGCAAAACAGCTCTTGCTCAAAAGGTAATTAATGATGACAGGTTGAAAGCTCACTTCCACAAGCCTCCAGTGTGGGTTCCTGTATCGCAAGATTTCACTGACATCCAAATATTAAGCAAGATTGTGAAAGTACTGGGAGGTAATCCTACTATTACTGACGACAAGGCAGATCTTGAATCAAAGGTTTCAAATATCGTTAGAGACAAGAAGATCTTCCTTGTGCTGGATGACGTTTGGGATTCCTGCGTGTGGGATCAGTTGTTAAAAATTCCCCTACAACACTGTCGACCTGGAAGCAAAATCCTAATCACTACTAGAGATGAAAAAATAGCAAGGGAAATGGGGGAAATGCATCATCACCCCATGGATAAGTTATCTGATGACGATTGTTGGGCATTGATCAAGAATTCTATATCTCAGCTAGAGACTAGTCTTCAACTGCAAGCATTTAGAGACATCGGGAGGAAAATTGCTAAGAAATGTGATGGTCTTCCTCATGCTGTTCGGACTATTATTACAAAACTACGGGCCAGGGGCATGATTCAATCAGAATGGGAAATTGTCCTAGAAGATCCAGTGTGGTCTTTCACTAAAATCTGTGAAGGAGTCATGGGAGAATTATATTTGAGTTACAAGAATCTACCACTCCATCTCAGGCCATGTTTTATCTACTTTTCCTTATTTCCTGAGGACACTCTTCTTAAAAATGATGAGTTCCAACGGCTATGGCACCATGAGGGCTTCGTGAAACCAGTGGAAAACCAAACGGTGGAGAAAACAATAAGTGATTATTGGTCGGAGCTAATGAGAATGAACATTTTGCAGCCAGAACCCTATGATCCAACAACTTGCCGAATGTGTAACGTCATGTTATCTCTTGCTCGACGTCTAGCACAAGATGAATGCTTTTGTGGAGACATCAAAGGATTTCAAGAAAAAATTTCATCATCGTTGTCTATCAATTCTGTGAAGCTACGCCGTCTATTTATAACAGATGATACAGCAGAAAACATGCCTGACGAAATAAAGCAGCAAACATCGTTGAGGACCCTGATATTTCATGGTATTAGAAGAGTGCAAAATGGCGATTTTACATCTCTAAGGTGTCTAAGAATCTTGGATTTTAGTGGGTCAGAATTAGAAGAGTTACCAAATTCCTTGGGAGAACTCATACACCTAAGATATTTGAAATTGTCGAGAACTAAAGTAAAGACGATTCCAGAGAGCATAGAGAATCTAAAAAATCTCCGGCACTTGGACTTGTCAGAATGTAAAGAGTTATCGCATCTTCCTGAAGGAATCATTGTGCTGCAAAGTCTAGAGGTCCTCAAACTAAAGGATACGTTACTTGACAGCATGCCTCGGGAAATGAGAAAGTGTCAACAACTCAAAGAACTTGATTGGTTGACAGCCCAAGGTGTTGATGGCAATAGCAATAGCGGGCCTCCTCAGGCAGATAGAAATGAGAGTTCTACGTTGGAAGATTTGGGAGCTCTTTCTCATCTTACAAGACTAACAATAGATAAATTAGAGAGGGTCTCAAACAAGGATGTTGCAAGGGCTGCTGCACTGAAGTCCAAAGATCATCTATCCCATCTGAGGTTGTGTTGCACGCATTGCAATTGTCAGGTGCAGACTTTTGTTGATCACGGAGGCCAGTCTGCGATGAACAACATCATGGAGGTTTTTGAGGAGCTTTGTCCCCCACCGTCTTTGACAGTTCTCAAAATTGATGGCTATTTTGGCATTGTGTTTCCTAATTGGATAATGATGCTGGCTAAACTGGAACAATTGGTTTTGGCAAATTGCAACCACTTCAAGAAGATCCCATTCTTGGGGCTGCTACCCAACCTGAAGTTCTTGAGCATTTCAAATGCGTCGCATGTCACATACATCGGACCTGAACTTTTCTATCGTGGAGACATTTCGTTTCCCTCTTTCTTCCCTGTGCTGGAGAAGCTAGAATTCTCTTGCATGCCTAATTGGAAGAATTGGGTGTTCGAGGTGGAGCCAAAAATATTACTTCCTAGCCTCAAAATGATAATGATCTCTAGGTGTCCCTTGTTGATGTCTGTTCCAGAGGACCTCCTCAATCATGCAACCAAATTAACAGAGCTCAATATCACAGGCGCTGACAGCTTGAGTGAGATCAAGAGCCTCCATTTTCTTGAAAAGCTTGATATTAGGTGCAGCAAGAGTATCAAGGCAGTGTCAGATCTTCCTCGTTTGGAAACTCTGCATGTCTCCGAGTGTCCAGAATTGAGGAATGTCGAGGGTCTGAAAGCTCTGCAGGAGATGAAATTGGATGACCCGACCATGGAGTTTCTTCCAGAGTGGTTAGTGAGAAGAAGAGGAGAATTGTGGTCCCGTCCACTGCACAAATTGGAGATTCAAGGCAGCAAGGCCCTACTCTCAAGTTGTCTTCTGGATTGGTCTCAATCTCACATTGGAGACATCCCTCAGGTGAGAGCCAAGACTAAGGATGGATCAGCCTTCATCTGCTACACAAAGTCTCCCTACTTCTTTGACACCAATTTAGAAGACAACTATGAAGATTTGACTTGACACCGAATTGGTGGACAACAGACCATCTTCAACATTAGCAGATGCTATTTGAGCCGGCCGTCGCTATCCATCAGAGGAGCTAATTGAGAAAGTGAGTGGAAATGTTTTGTAATTGTGCCCCTAACCCTCCTCTTTTCTTTCACTTCCTTTCAACTAGAATTGGCATTTTTTGATGATATCCAATGGGATAAACGTTTGCATGCTTATTTCACCAGCTATAAGAGCCAGAACAAGACAAGCATTGTTGCCAGTGGATCTCCTTTGAGCTGGAACCGCATCTATGTTACCTCGGAAGGCAAAATATTCTGCAAATCAGATGTAAAATCCTGCTTGATTATTTTTTTAAATGTCCTTCCATTGCTCTTGTATTTCTTGTTTTTAATAAGAGCTCTCAAGACCCATGTTTTTTGTTGCTTTCAAAGCCACTAGCTTAGGTTTTGTTTTCAATGTTTCAAGACGTTGATGTCTACATTGCTTTTGTGCCTCGCAAAGAAAGATAAACACCTTCTTTTCTTTTTGCAGGTATTGGATTGATGCTTGTGAACTTGGCTAAAATTTGGTCTTCGTGTCTTGAATATTTACTGCGTTTGCATGGAATCAAGCAACTGTTTTGTGCTGCTCTCCATTAAATTCGATGAATCCACTGGTCAAAATGGTGCCAAACTAGACGGCATCAGGACTTTTTTGTCTAGTTATTCTTGCTAAGCTGAATGGCTTCGGGGCCTTTTGTCTTGTTTTGTCCTTCTACCATACTTGGTCCTTCTACCATACTTGGTAGAGAAAGAAGGTTGAGTTTTTGGTGGGCATTTAGCCCATTTTTGTATCAACGCCATATATTTACCATTTTTGAATGTGGCTTAATTAAAGATGACAATGTTTGGAACCAGTTGATCCAGTTTGAGTTATTGTTCACGGCTGCTACATGTGTTGTCACAATCTTTGCTGTTGTAAATGGTGTTTTTGGTATCAATTGTGTACATCACCTATACAAAGGATCCCTCTGCCTTCGATTCTGTTATCTTTGAGGGAATTATCTCCCTTTCAATCTGTTATCTGTAAGGTATTGTCTCCAATATCAGCAAACATATTAACATTTGCATGAAGAGATACACTTTGGAACCAGTTTCTAGACAACATCTAATAACAAGTTAAGACATTAAACATGATTCGTCAGAATCAGTTTTTTTTTCTTCTGAGATGCATCATGAACTAGTTCTACCTAACAGACTTTTAAAGAATAAAATTTAGGTTGCAGGCAAGACTAAGCACCCAGGAGGCCCAGGACCTACGAGTGAACTAAGGTTCAGTATTCCTGCAACAAGGAAGCCATTGGTTGTGAATAGGCTCCTTATAGCACAAGATACAAGGAGCCTCTATAAGGGCATTTCTTGAAATGTCCTGGAAATAGGCTACCCGTTGAGGCAAGATGGCGCATGATAACATGGACCTCTCTATGGGAGAGGCAACCAGATTTCTCAAGAGGAGAAACAAAAAACCCTAACTTTCATTAATCATCAAAACTGACCCTTACAAACCCTAAGTTCTCCTTTTATTTTTAAGGAGAGACCAAACCAACTCATACATGGACTCAAACATAATTAATCTAATCCAAGTACTAAATCCGGAATTCCAAGAGGAGAAAACCTACTAGAAATAGGAAATTTGCTAAAAATAGAAAGACCCGAACAAACTGTCTAAAAAGGAAAGTTTTTCACTAAAACTGAATTTTAAGCCAAAAGAAAAGGAATTTGGAGATTCGGAGGTCAAGGTCATGGAAAGATCTTCGATCTCCGATGATTCTTGACGGGCTCGTCGAGCCGGTCGTTTCGACTAGTCGCACGCCCCGATCGGGACATCGGGATCAAAAGTTATGCCCATCCGACGGTCGGGGTCGCCCGGAGATCTGAGTCGGACGGATGGGGTCTAAACGCGTCCGGATCGCCTCGTGAGCTGCTCCGGATCGGACTCGATCAGGTCCGGGCTTTGTCCTGCATCACAAGAGCTCTAAATATGCTTGTAAACTGGTTACCCTTATACATGTGTGCATCTCTAACTACAGAAACAAGATGTTGTAGTTCTTCCCAAAAAGCTGCAAAAAGGCTACCCATTACCCAATGTACAAATCATTCTTCATCTTATTTAATCACGACAAAAAAAGAATCCAAATAAAGGCTATATTACAGCAAGAGAATGAAACGCTGAGGCCGAAACAAACTTTACCAAAGCAATAGCTTTTGAATAGTTACAACAAATCCCATCATTCTTCACCTCAACAAAAACGATTGACAACGATGCAATTTATGACTTAACAAGTTCACAAAGAATGCAGATATTATACTCAAGAGATGATCTTTTTTAGTTCTTTCAAAACTACAGCGAGCTTCCCCTAGCAATTATCTTGATACCAAAAATCTGCCAACTTGAATTAAGAACTATGCAATATAGTTTTGGAGAATTGGTACATTGGCCACAAGGAGTATCGAAAACAAGAATTCATGGTCATTTAACATCGTGTCTACGGTATCAAAAATTTAGATTTTAGATGCACTACAGCAACAAGGAGCCATAATATGGATAAACTTCCTTTCAACCTCGAAAGAATGAAATTCTAGAACATCAACAGATTGATTGAGCATTGAACCACAAACAATTCTAAGAAAATGCGTGTCAGTGCATAAAACAACACTCCAAGCAGTACAGAGACAGGAAGTGCAGGCAAAGCTTTCCGCTAAAATGCTAAAAGCATCAAAGTAATACCGAGCCCCGCTATGATCGCAAGCGGCTCTGAATCAATGGAGCAATCGATTGCGGTACAGTCGACCCTCGAGAAGACTCCTCTTCAGCAATTACCAATCTCGTCTCCCCCAATGTACGGGTAATGACTGAACTATCCGAATCCTCACTAGGAGTAATCAATCTAGCCTCCGTCGCCAACAACACAGTGGCCGGAACAACCGAAGCATTCGAATTTGCAACAGAATTAGCATTGGAATCACTACGCGAATGGCTTCTCCTCCACAATCACCTCCTTGCACCCGGCTGGCTCTCGATGGGCCGAGCCTCGTAGACCAACGCGGGTGTCTCTTCACCTCTAGAGATAGCCAGCTCCACTAAAAGCCTCAATGGACCACCGGCAGCAAGACGGCGGGACGATCATACAAAGCCATGGAAACCAAGAGAACCCAAGTGGTCCACTCCGGCAGAAGAGTGAACCAATAAGCCACCAACACCCCAATAACCACCAAATACGCCTGCGTGACCACAATGGGCACCTTCGACATGAACACCGCCATCATTCCGACCACCTAGAAATTGAACAAAAGCACCACAAAGAGACGGAATCGATGGGGATATCAAATTGGCTGACCAAAAGGAGTCAAATTTCACCGCCCATGAAGCTCAAAGCCACGAAAGAAGAGAAGAGGTGATGATGCGGATGATCTCCTCGCCAAGGGTGTCCAAGAGGCTTGGGGTCTCACAGGCCTCGGCCATTTGGGACGGCGAGCGCCCGCGAAGGGACGACGCCGGAGTTCTTCCGAGTGGATGTCGATCTAGTAGATGAGAGACAGAAATAAACGCATAGATATGTGATAACTGGAATTATTAGTATATTCTTGACAATAAAATCTAGGGTTAATAACAGTTTATTCCTTAATTTGACAATATGTCAATTTACCTTCTATATTTTAAAACGTGACAAAACAGATCCTTAATTTATCAATGTGATCGTTTTAAATCCTAATCGACTAACTCCGTCAGTGGCCTGACGATAAACCGGTTAAATAGGTAGTTTGACTGATTTTGACCGCTCTGACAGGAGAAAATGAGAGAGAGAGGAAGAGGGGTGACGTCACGGTGACGTCACTCTCTCCGGGAGAAAATGAGAGAGAGGAAGAGGGGTGACGTCACGGTGACGTCACTCTCTCCATGTCGATTTTGACCGGTCAAACCGGGGAGAAAATGAGAGAGAGAGGAAGAGGGGTGACGTCACTCTCTCTGTCACTGTCGATTTTGACCACCGGTTGACCAAATTTTGAGAGAAAATGTGAGAGAGAGGAAGAGCGGTGACGTCACTGTCGACGCGGCCGGTGGCGGATAAGGACTCGTCCTCTGCTCCGGTGACCTCGTCGCCCGCGTAGCCCTCAGAGTCCAAGACAGCCCCGGATCCACCGGCTCCAGAGGCCTGCGCGACCACATGGTGTCGTGCTCCGTTGACCACCTCGAGGCCCAGGAGATCCGGGAGCGTAGCCTCAACAATATGCGCCGGGAGCTCTCCTGGTTCGACCTCGTCTTCCTCGGAATCGGGGTCGTCATCGGCGCCGGCATCTTCATGCTCACAGGTGAGGAGGCCCACCTCCACGCCGACCCATCATCTCCTACGCCATCTCGGGCCTCATTGCTATGCTCTCCGTCCTCTGCCACTCTGAGTTCACCGTCGACATCCCCTTGGCCGCCGGGTCCTTCGCGTACCTCCGTGTAGAGCTCGGCGATTTCGTCGCGTTCATCGCAGCCAGCAACATACTCTTCGAGTAAGTCGTCACCGGCACCGCCGTCTCCCGTGCCTGGTCGTCCTACCTTGCCACTCTGTTCAACTAGCCCAGCGCCCCCATCGCATCCCAGCCCAGCGCCCCCGCCGCTGTCGACAAGAACCCGCTCAAGATTCACACCGCGCGCGGCCCGCCGGTGAATTCCTCGCATGCTCGTCTCTCTCTTGGTTCGGTCCGGAGAGATCACCATCCCTTTGGAGGGAGGGAGAGGAGATGGACCACCGTAGCCCCATCTTTCCTCGCCCCGCCTGGCCCGCCCCCACCACCACTCCCTCCGAGCCAACCCCATCTCTCCCATTGCCAACCGTTTAAATGCCTCTCTTGATGGTTTTGTTTCGCTTTCTTACGCGATGGAGATGATGGTGGAATCATCCCTGTTCCAATGCAAGGGAGAGGGAGACGATGACGATGAAGCTGGCGAGGACGTCCAACGGGACCATGCCGGGGAGCAAGTACAGCCAGAACCCTGGGAGGGTGGAGAAGCTGATGAGAGAGAGGGAGCTCAGGAAATCCCGAGACGGCGTAGGAGATGATGATGGCGGGGCCGGTGTGGAGGCGGGCCTCCTAGCATGTGAGCACGAAGACATTTTAGTGCAATTGCATGACAAAGAGAAGCACCAGCGCCAAGTTAACCGGGAAAAACCGGTCAAGCGGGGTCACGTGCGTCGCACGTGACCTATTTAGCTGCTTTTGCCGTCAGTCCGGTTAACGGGCTTGAGATTTGGGTGTAAAATGACCACATTGATAAATTAAGAGTTCATTTTGTCACGTTTGAAACTATAGGGGGTAAATTGACATATTGTGAAACTAGAGGGGAGTAAAGTGTTATTAACCCTAAAATCTAATTTTTTTATTTTTGTTGTAATTATTGATTATTTTGATAAAAAAATAATATATCTGTCAAACTGAATATAACAACATATAATTTCGTTTTAATTTTTAAGATAGTTTTTTTGAGAAATAAATTATGCAATTATTTGTTTAAGTTTTGTTTATTATAATTTAGTACATACCACTTTTGTACCTATTTGAGGGTTTTTGTATGTGCACGTTAAACAATGATATTTGTCTCGATATCCTCTCTAAATTCAAATCGTTGCTCCTAGCTCAATATTACTATTGAAAAAGAATAAAATTTTGTATATATAGCTACGTGACATGTGCACTGTACATGTCATTGAATCGGTAGTAGCTGACCTATTCCATCGGTAGTAGCTGACCTATTCCATCGGTAGGCCACTACCGATTCAACAATTGCTATATTCCATCATTAGTGAGATACCGATAGGTTCATCTAATCCACTTATCGTTATCTCACTACCGATTTAGGGTCTGTTTAGCGCGCCCCGAATCCGATGAATCCATGGGATCTGGGGACGCGCGGATTCCAATCCGTGGGATCCACGTGTTTGGATCCCGCGGCGGATCCCGAGCAGATCCTGATTTCGGTGTCCGCCGCGCGCGGTATCACCGCGGATACCGCGCGCCAAACACACCTATCTCACTACATGTCACGTGGGCATGTACATAAATCAGTGCTCATTGAAAAATAAGTACGGCTAAAAATTCGCATAAAACATGATCAAAATTGATATTAATGATATGTAGATAGAAGAGAATATTTATAAGGCTACAAAGACAATTTCAAAATTCAGAGGATTTATTTAGATTTTGAGGCAAATATCAGGTATATAAACAAAGGAAAATGATTTGAGTCCCACCTAATGGGTGGGAAATCTCCACACCCACGTGGTGGGACCAAATGCAGCCACATTGTGCAATCTCAACGGTTAAAGAGGGATGCTGGGGGTTTTGGGTTGTTAAGGGGGGGTGTTTTGGAGATTTTATATAATAGATATTACTATTTATATAAATATATTTATATAGGTATGTATGGATGAATATATAAATAACATATATACAAATGCTATTTATATGCGTATTTACATATATGTTATTTATATTATCATTTATATAAAAACATATATTTGTATGTTATTTTGTATGAATGTATAAATATGTGTTATTTATATATAAATTAACATGAAGGTATGTATGTATGTAAATCTATATGTATATATATACACAAAATGTAAATCTATATGTAGGTGGGACGTATATGTAGGTGTGTATTTATAGATATATATGTAGGTGTGTATTTATAGATTTATATGTAGGTGGGACGTATAGATTTATATGTAGGTGGGACGTATATGTATGTACATTTATCTTAGATATGTATACATATATATACATTCCACTTATATAACATATATATATTCTACTTATATTTAATATATATAATGTTAAATGAGAGAGATAAAGTAAAATAGGATTGGAGGGAGCTGGTGAGTGCGTTCCAGCTGGGGGGTGTGGATTCTCCACACCCACCCAGTGGGACGTATATCACCACTCATAAACAAATCTCTAATTATTTCTCTCATCAGCTCATGTGCGCATCTCTACGGCTGAGATATTCTGATCCAACGGTCCAAAACGCATCGTGCGAGATGGCTCAGTGCCGACCACTGTAAAACCCCGAACCCCTCTCTCTCAGTAAACCCCATTCGTTTGATCGTAGAGAGCGAGGGTTTTAGTCCCTACGGACTCCGGAGAGGTGTCGACGGGTTCTGTCGTTTCTTTTCTAGGTTTCTTGGAATAATCGCATCATTCTTTGGCTCCCTTTCTGGATCTTTGGTTCTTTCTCGCCGGAATAAGTATGGATTCTCTTGTTGCATGATCGAAGTCGTTCGTCATGATCGTTTTGGCTTTGTTTCTTTAAGATTTCTGCTTCTTGGAACCGCATTATCAATGGATTTCGAATGCTATGTTTGTTAATTTTTTCTAGATTTCTTTGTGCCGTTTCCCATGAGATTGTACCGTTTGATTTTGATGGTAAGATAAATTATGGACTCTTCGAGTGTGTTTGGTGTGGGGTTAGCTTATTTCGGGTTAATGAGGGTTAAGGGATTTTAGGGTTAAGGGATTTTAGGATATAGTTTATTCTGGGCTAAGAGGGTCAAGGAACAGGGATAGGAAAAAGTAGAGCGGTGGTGGTAGGTGGAATGGGGATAAAGTAGTAATGATTATTTTGGGATAAGGAAAAAGTAGAGAGGAGTAGTAGGTGAAATGGGGATAACTTTTTATGGGTGTTTGGGGATAAAGTGTGGAATAATGGAAATATTCCCCCTTAACCCAGAATAAAAGTTATCCCGGGTTAACTATCCCCGTACCAAACGGGGCCTTGATGTTTGGAGATAAGCAACCCCATACCAAACAGCTTGAATAGTGACCGAGATGGTTGTTGTATGCTGGGAAATGTGATTATGGAATATTTTTGTATGGTATATTGTAATTGGTTAACTTTTGGAACGCTTTGATTGGATCAGTTTGTTTCTTCACGAAAGTATCATTATTCATCAGCTAAAGAACCAATATGTTATTGTTCTTGCCCTTCCTGTGTCTCTTAGATGGGTTTGTATTGCAATTTTAGTAGTTATGGTCTTTATGGAGTTGGATCTTCTGCCATTCTCGTTTTGGATATTTATCTGTAGGTCTACTTTATTTCGTGATTTTAATCTAAATGTGGAGAATATGTATTTTCTGAAGATCATTGTGACAGAACAATAAGAAATTGAAGTTTCTCCTTTTCTCAATTTCATTAGATTGCAAAATGGCTTTTGATAAAGTGTTGATGTAATAACTATGATGTATTTGTAAGTAAGTTTAAGAAGGAAACAACCGATAGTGCCTCATGTTTGATAGTACTTTTTTATTTTAAATAAGACGTGTTTGTGAGCCCATTATTTCTGCTTTCTGTTTCAGGTTTAAAACAATGGCTTTTAGCAATAAACTTGGACATCTTGTTAAGAAAGCTATCACATGCAATCCATCAGTATACCAAGCAATAAGATGCATGTCATCATCAAAACTCTTTATTGGAGGTTTGCAGTATTATTTCTTGACAATTATCCTCTTTCTTTGTTAGCATCACAGCTATGGGTTTTGTAATTTGTTTTCCTATTTTCAGGAATTTCATATAATACTGATGACCAAAGCTTGAGAGAAGCATTCACCGGCTATGGCGAAGTGATTGAAGGCACACTTTTTATCCTTTTTGTGAATTTCAGACTAATGGTATATTGGACATGTTTTTTTATTAGCTAAGATGTGTATATTTGCAGCTAGGGTGATCATGGACCGGGACACTGGTAGATCTAGAGGTTTTGAATTTGTGACTTTTACATCCGGTGATGAGGCCTCTGCTGCCATGAGTGGCATGGATGGAAAGGTAATAGTTTTGATGGGTTTATAATGTTGTTTCAAGATTTGTGAGTTTTTTTACATCAAGGGCTTCAAGCATGCTGTTTCAAATGAAAGATAATGGATTTAAATTTTTAAAGGTCCTTTTAGCAAGTATTGATGCTTAAATCCATTTATTAAACTGATTTCACAACAGACAAAGCTGCACCTCAAAAATTCGCTCTAGTCGGGCTCAAAATTGTGTGAGTTAGACTATGGAGAAGTGCGCTGGACTACTAACTTTTACGATGCAACTGTTAAAAAGTATTATTTATGTCAACATCAAAATCAGTAGCACCTGGAAAATTTCCAAAGTTAGGTTCTAAATCATATGGAATGGAGTAGTGTGCGGGGCTGGGCTTTAAACATTAGAGACATTGTCGACGTTAATATTAGACTATAGAACAAGTAATTGATGATATGAAGGAGCAGGTAATAGAGACCCTATTTCTGTTGTCTCCCTCATTTTCCTCTACCATTGGCAGATTTCTTGGATTTTTCTAATGTAGCTTTCTTTTTGCTACTCTTCGTAATTTACCAAAATGTTAACATTAGACGACAGAACATGTAATTGATGGTATAAAGGAGCAGGCAATGGGGTCACTATCACTGTTGTCTCCCTCATTTCCCTCTACTAGTGGCTTAGCACGTGCTTCGCACGTGCCCACCACTTTTGATTACATGAACAAATTACCAACGCATTAATATTTCATAAAGACATCCTTAGTTTAAGTCAAATATCTTAACAATGATGTAACAAATATCAAAGATCTAATACTTATGGTGCATTTTTTCATCGACAACCTCTAGTATAACTCGATCAATTACATCATCCTTTATTGGCACCAATTAAACCTAGAAATTACACTCCATTCAGTCAGCAAGTGGAAACATCAAAGAGGCTAGTGTAAGAAACAATTTCCAACAATAGCTTCTCATGAGAAAAATAGAAATCTTGCATCAATAATCAACACCCAACAACAACCAATACTTGTTGGCTTATCTTCCATGCTAAAAGAAGCATCTACCTGAACCCGGCATGTTGAGATCTCCATCATAATCTGTGTAGTTGACGTGGTCGCAGCTCAGGTGCTCGATTACTTCTCTCCTAGAATGTTCTCCATTCGTTGTCTTTGCATAAATTAATGGATTCTCCTTGTTTTTGAGTCAGGGAATTGATCTGATTCTGTTTCTCCTCCAAGCTTGTTTCCAATTCTTTAATTGTGTTTCTAAGATCATCTGATGCGCCCTGTAACTCTGTCAGCTTGTTAGATAGATCATTCTTATCGCTTTTCGGGGTTGCTGCTTTTATCTTCACAGCCTCCAACTTTCTTTTGATTTCTTTGGAGTGTTCTCTTTCTTTCTATTCACCAGCAACAGCTATAAGTAAGTTCAAAATTTTTTTAAAAAAATTCTGCAAGTAGTAAAGCTAAAATTTTCATCTAATCAATGTTAGATAGTCCTTTTATTTGGAAATCAAAGTTGCAGCATACTAATGGGAAAAATATATTTGCAGTGGTTTGGCATACATGGAAATACGAAAACAGAGAATAAAATTTGTGTTGTTTTCTGTTTGTCTAGACAATGATTTTTCTTTAATGAACCATAAATTTATCTTACTGAAAATTTGTTTCTTACCCAGGATTTTCTCATCTCAATAGTAAACAAAATCACAGTGTCCGTTAAATATCAATCATGCTAGCTTAGGTTCTTGACAATCGATTCATTAGTTCCTCTAAGAAGAAGAACTCTATTAGTGTCATAAAAGAACAGATGCTGAGAAACAACAGCATCTCTGCGGGTAGAAACAACTTTTGTACCCCATTGCATCAAACTGATTCAGGATATGTAAGATTTTGAGTATCAAAAAATCAAATTCGAAAGTACAGACAGGGAGTAATGGATGGTAAACCAAGTATGCATTCTGAAGTAAACACTTGCCAGCAATAAAGGAACTTTCTCAATTGGAAGCTCAGCTCCAAGATCTCCACGAGCCACCATTGCCTATATTCCTTTGCATAGTACATATAAATTTCATGAGCAAAAACAATGTGTAGAACCCATGGCGAATGCAGATAAATCACCAATCATAGTGCAACCTCAAAGTTAAGCCTTATGCCAAACAATTTGAGGGATGGCTTATGTAAAGTACAACAATAGATGAAGGCATACAGCTTTGTTAGACAGCTGAAAGTCTGATAGTTGGATTAAGTTAAGTTACCTACCCCATCTGAGGCGGTAATAATGGAATGCAGATTTGGAATTGAGTCAACACTTTCTATCTTTACAATCACATGTATGTCTGCATTGCAACCTTCAAAAGAAACAAAGAAACAAGAGAATAAGATATTGACTTAAGAAACTGTAACAATAAATTTAGTACCGTTAGTTCTGAAAACTAAATGACAGACTTTTAGGCATAGTATAAGTTCATACTTCTGAGATAATTTTTCAATTCACGGACAACTTTAGCATTCTTCACAAATGAAACTGCATAGAAATCTACTTCGTTGTCCACCCCAAATTTGATATCTTCCCAATCCTTTTCTGAGGAAATAGAGGATACGTTGTTCCAAAAAGAGAGAACCAGCATTGGACAAAGGAAAAACCACCATTAGACAACAGCATCTAACTTCATTAATTTGATTGCCATCCTCCATTTCTCCTAGCAGGAACGACAGAGTTACCTGTTATAGATGGCAGAGTAGCACTCTTCCCACGTACATTTAAATGGCGTCTTGATTTTAGTTCTCCACCATCAATTACTTCACAGTTAACTGTATCGGTGGATTTTGACCTCACAGAAAGTGACATCATTCCTCCTGCAAGAGAAATAACAAGGCAAACCTCAAAAGCCCATAAAAACTGAATCATAGCTTGACATTGTGACAGCATTTGCATGGTCACAAAAATCAGCATGTCTCCCTTGTGAGTTGCTTAGAATAAAAATTAGAGACAGTAAAATTATGTGATGGCATGAGGTACTTTGTGTCAACTGATAAGAACTAAAATAAAGAAGGCGGCATGAAATGGACAGATATCTTGGTCGTCAACAATTAGAATCTGCAAAAGACTTGTCTCTTCGAGATTATTACACAACATGAGTGCAAAACTAAAGATATAACCATATTTTGGTAAAAGGCATAATAAAATAATCACTCAGAAAGATCTGCACTGACCGTCAACCAAGATAATGTTCCCAACCACCACATCATTCACAAAGTCATCATAATTTACACTAACTGTGTCTTCCAAGCAGACTCCTCTTTTGATGGTGAAATTGAACTCTTGGCCCTCCTTGAGCAAGATAGGTTTGAGTACATCTCCACTTCTTACCTCAGGGCCCTGCATCACCAATTGTTTTTAGCCTGAAGCAATAATATGTGTTCCTTAATGGACAAAGGAAAAGGAGATTTTAGTAAGGAGAAATAGATTCCGTTCTAACTGGTATTGGTCAGCTACTGTCCAACTGATGTATGTTCAAGAATAATTGTAGCAATATGCTTTATTCTCAAAGTACTTTCTTTGTCCATGTAATTAGGACATGCCCAAAAAGAAAGGTTTTAGAAACAGACTTGGATCATATGCTGTAAACTTCTTGACTTAAAACGAGAACAAGTCAAAAGATAAACTACAGCCTAAGAGGGTGAAGTGGGTAAAGAAATTTTTGAACAACAATCAAACCTTTGTGTCCAGCATTATGGCAATAGCATTGTCTTTTGATTGGGCATTATATTCCTTGACCATATCAATTTTTTTTCTAGTGTGATCCATGGTCACCATGGGACATATTTAGCCGTGCCACATTCATTCCTGCTTCTGAAAGCTTCCATATCATTTCACGCGAACTTGTGGACGGACCAATCGTGCACACTATCTTCGTCTTCCTCCGAGCATTTGAAACCATTTTCGCCTCTTCCACCTTGTACTCTGTCGATTGAACCCCATGGGAGGAGCTTGAATTTACCTGATCAAGTCAAACACTTACTTTCTTAAAAAGAGAAAGTTATTTAGCGGAGAATAAAAAGATCAAATTGCGCATCTATCAAATTGAACCCCATGGGAGGAGCTTGAATTTACCTATCGTGGAAGAGAAGCGCGTCGACAAAGCTTCCGGCGACGAGGAAGTAGTGGCCGCGCTTGATGAGATGGCTGGAAATGGTCCGAAGGCGGCGTTCCATTTGGAATTGCTGGAAGATAGGTAAAGATGCTATGGAGAAAAGGAGAGGGAGAAGAGGAAGAGAAAGGGACGGTACTCGGTAGGCGGAAGCCGAGGTGTTTCCATCGGCATTGGTAAAGACGCATAACCACTTGGCAATTCATGATCATCGGCATTGGCATCATAATCAATGTGGTTGGCTCTTTGCTCAGATGGTAGAGGAGGCATAAAAAACTTAACAGGGTAATTATGAGGGAGGCATCCGATGAAAACAGCCGGTGACTCTCCCTTTTATAATAGGAATAGATAATTGGCAGATTTCTTAGATTTCTCTTGTGTAGCTTTTTCTTCCGCTATTCTTTGCAATTTACGAAAATCTAAAACCAGCATATTTATATCTGCCAGCTATATCTTGCTGATAGTATCCTATCTTCAATCTATTGGTAGTCTTTGTTTTACAGCAGATATGAATGTCATTTTCCTTCACCACCATTTTTAGATTTGTAGATGTCAAACCGTGATGACTTACTAATGTACTCAATGAAAATGGATGGACAAGCAACAAGTAAAATACTTAGAGGAGAGTAGATGCAGAAGCCTCTTTCGTGGCTTTACGAATCTGAGCTAAGAGGAGATTTTGCCGTATTTTTCTAATTGAAAATGCTATTAATACTTGTACACATTGCTTTCATCAACTAGACAATTAGGCGCAAGTTCATTGCTGTGTGTAAAGTTATAATTAGCTGATGTATTAACTTGGTTGATATGCTCTAATGTGTTTGGTGCTTTTTAGATTCAGAACGTCTATGATGAGTATCTGCGCCTTCTAAAGGTAACTAAATTATGCTTTATCAGGACTTACATGGTCGTATGGTTAGAGTGAATTATGCTAATGATCGTACGGGAGGGTTTGACGGTGGCGGCGGAGGCTATGGAGGTGGTGGCTATGGAGGCGGCGGCGGCGGCGGCTATGGTGGTGGCAGCTACAGAGGCAGCGGCTATGGTGGTGGTGGCTACGGAGGCGGCGGCTATGGAGGTGGCGGCTACGGAGGCGGTGGCTATGGTGGTGGCAGCGGCAACTATGGTGGTGGTGGCTATAGTGGTGGAGATGGTGGCTATGGTAGTGGTGGAGTCGGCTATTCTGGAACAGGTGGTGGCTATAATACTGGTGAGGGCGGGTTTACTGGAGGCAGTGGCTTTGGTGGTAGTAGCAGTAATTACGGTGGAAATAGCTACAACAGTGGAGGTGGGGGTTTTGGTGGAACCAACAGTATTGGCAATTATGGTCTAGCTGAAGGTGGCAGTGGTGGTGATGGCCATGTAACTGGTGCCGACGGTACCAGTTTTGCCAGTGGTGGAAGCGCCAGTGGATATGGTGTGGGTGGTTCTATGGGATATGGTGACGGTGGCAGCCAATATGAGAACAATCTGGATGGCAGAGCGGGTGGCTATGATAATGGCAATAAGGACTTGTTGAACAACACTTACAAGGTGATTGCTCAACTATCATAAGAGATAGATTCTACTGTATTCGGCTATTATAAGATGATAACATTGCGTATCAATTGATATGATGGGTGCTTTATCACGTCGACGTCTCAGCGCCAGTCTGCCGCACGTAATTATCGTCTGATAGGAAGACGACAAAGAAACACCTTTCTACCTCCAGGGATGTTCAGGGTAGACCGTCTTTGTAGCCGCACTGGCCAGGTAAAATGACTTTAATTTGTTTCTTTTCTCGTAGATGGCTAGTGGCCAAGGCAAAAGAAGATTCAATTATACTGAAGTCAAACTTAAAAATGAATATGGTGATGTTAAATGGGGATGGCTTTTTTCTGGAATGATGTTCTTTCCTATCTATATGAGATCGAAAAAAGGAAAATGTCAGACAGTAGAAAAGCTAATAAATTACAAGGAGAAAGTATCATTCCAGTATTTGGGATTTCTATCATGGAGGGTGGAGGGAAGACTTCGTAGAAGCACTCGTAGCCTGGCAAGATAAGATCGATGGGAGGTAAGAAAGGATGAGCTTTTTGGTGCTTTCTCGAAGGAAACAAGTGGTTCTGGCTTTTCAAGTCCTCTATCTCAATTCGCTGGCTCTAATCTCATTATTCCGTAAGTAAGTTTAACATGTTCATTTTTGCTTTCTATAATGGACTGCACAGGATTGACAACCTCATTTTTCCTTCTCCTATAGGTGAAGGTTATGCACTGGAGTCGAAATCTTAATGCTCCTAGGCTACAAAAACTTGTAACAGATGTTTCTACACATAGCTGGAGATGAAACTTTAATGTTTCTACATCTAAAGGTATTCAGAAGTTTGAGTTGCCAGTCCATGAATTAGCTTTACCACTAACATTCTTGTCAGTTATATTCAGTATTTTGATATTTCAACTAAATTTCTGTTCTTTCTTTGGTTTTATTATCTGATTCTTTTGTTCAAGTATCAGTTGTGTAGCTTTTGACAAAGATAGAGTATATACCTTTGATAGTTGAATTTCAATAGACTTGCTTGTAAAACCCGTATTCATGTTTCATTCCTTGAAAACTTGTAAAGATTATTTGAATCCCCTGTCATTAGCGTGCTCTGGTGCTGTGATTTATTCCTCCACGTCAAGGATATAAACTTCGTCTACTCTGTAGTACTCCTTCCATTACAAACGTTATTAGATTGCATTAGTCTGATGAATTTGATTGTGTGAACTAAGTTGGTATTAAGTCATGGAGATAATTTGAGTGGAAAAATTATGACAATGGGGATCAAATGCATGCCTTTTTATACAACTCGGTTAGAGTCAAATGACAAATTTGCCCCGCACGAACTGACCTCTAATTGCTTCTTTTGAGGCCATTTTTTGCCCAAATGAGCAGCAGGTCAGGCCGCACTGGCCCATCCCCAACAGTTGAAATTTAGACATTTGGCTGATTGGATGGGCCAGGCCGATCTAGTTCAGATGTAGTTGACCCAGGCCCGGTATATGGGCCAGGCCGATCTAGTTCAGATGTAGTTGACCCAGGCCCGGCTATACCGGGCCCAGGACAAGGCCAATGACCATTTGCCCATCCTTATACACATTGCACTTTTAGAGAAACTTTTCAACTCTAGAGCAGGAGAGCTAGAAAGTTAGAAAAGATGTAAAGCAACTGGTGTTCATTGTGGTGAGCTACAATTTAGCTTCTGGAGACACCATAGACTCACCTCTTCTCTGCAAGTGTTTACTGTATGCTTTTATTGAAAGAATCGTTTCTCCTTTTTTCAGGGTTATGCTTGGTGTCCTAAATTACATCAAGAGGTGTTGGTGCTGAATTGATGTTATCGATGCTGGAGACTTTTTATTGATTCCCTTGAAGGCAAGCAGCTGCCACAGCAAGAACTGGAGCTTCTAAGGCGATATTTGGAGTTACTAGCACTATTGCTCAACAAAAATGGTGTTTGTTTTTGGTTGTTCCTGGAAAAGTTACTGAGCGAGAGTGTAAAATGAGGTACTTATAGAAATTTAGTTTCAGAACAATTTCTACAGCTTTATTTTGTGTTTAGAATTCAGCTTTAAATGGATGGCTCTTGTGACAATTCCGGCTGTTTATATTCTTGTCCATAAAATAGTTCTTGTTTGTTCTATTTTGGTTGAAGATTAATTTGCTGCTGTTAAAAGTCAGTTCAATGTTACATTTCTCAAATTTGTCTGCCAGTTTCCATTCAAACTCAAAATTGAAGTCTTTGGAACATAATATCTTGAAGTTTGTTCATTTGTGGTCACAATCAGTGACTTTAATTGCCCATTTTTCAACATTATCTCCGTCGTTTTACCCAGCTTTAAAGTCTTATCTAATGTACTTAGAAAATAACAGAATCTAATCTTGTTTAGACTTCCTCTCTCCCTGCTTGATTTAAAATCAGGGAGCTAAATTGTCAGTTGTCTCATTAGGCTAACATTCAATCAATGATCAGTAAACTCCAAACGGCAGTCATTGGACGGACGGAATAAGCATCTTAGTAGGTTTGAAAAAAGCAAAGAAATTTGTTGTCATCTGATTTAACCAAACGGCATCTTTCTTATGGTTAAGCATTTAGTCTCGGCTTGGATTTCTCATGCATCGCTACATTGATTTAAGATCAGGCAGCTGATAGTGTGACAGTGACGAGCATATAAGCCTTTTTAACTTATCTATCCCAAAAGCTTAAGTCAATAGGAAAGGATAGAGTCCATATATTCTGTCACACGCCTTCCATGGACCATCCATGAGCGCCGCACCACAAGAAAGAAACAAGCTTTTCCGAACCATGATCGGGAAAGAAGAGTCGTCAATGGCGAGAGCTCGTCGCGCACTTGTCTTCCATCTCCGTCATGACGTTCTCAAAAAGGGTGATAGCTTCTCGGCCATTCGACACCTCCATCTATCTTCACAAAAACCTATTCAATGTCTGGTCAGACAGCAAAGTTGGGACCCGGCTATGAAAGTACCCATCTTTTGCTGATCATATAGCTTAATTCCTCACTCATCACTGATATGTTTACAAGTATGAACACACCTGAGCTGAGATGCTCACAAAAGCCTAATCCTAGTGCTAAAACGATGGTCAACTGGTTCAAGAGGACAAAGAGAATGGTGTAGTCAAAGCCAACACCAGTCATATGCTTTTCCTTTCTAGAAAGGGGGGAATAAAGGAGTGATGGCTATGAATCCAATCCAATAAGCTGAAACAGAGAGCGCCCTTGTTAGTGCTAATCCTAGTGTTGTCACTGCCTGGAAGAAGTGTTTAGGTTTTGGATTCTTATGGTGTGGGTTTCTTTTTCCCTGGCTTCAATTGTTTGGTATCCAGTCACATCTCATATCTTTGGAGTAAATCGTGCATAATAATTCCATCTTTGTCTTATAAGTACTCAATTATTAAGAACCTCTGAGTTCTTCGTTGAATGAAGTAATCGTTGAATTCTTCTGACCAACATGTATGCTGGATTAGCCAGGGATGCTCTAGAATCTTTAGAATTGTGGAATTTTGAGTGTAAATTTCAAATCTAATCATGATGAATTCAGTAACAGGTTATTGACAGTGTTTAATTACATATTCATCCTTCAAAAGCATTGATATTTTACATTTTCCTGTTATAATCTTCGTAATTACATATGTTTTTTTCTATAAAAAAAATTTGTTCTATCGAAAATAGTTTTGTGAGATTTGAATAATATTACTATGTAACTATCAATATTTTAGAAAAATATACTTTTTTGAAAAAAAATACCCATATCGTCTTAAATTGCGTGACAATAGAGTCCAGCCCGAACCACTGAATTATAGGATTCTAATTATTTTCCTATTACGATCTGCAATACACAATCTCAACCATTCGATGTATTAACTGAGGGCTGAGATTGTGTTGTAGCGAAGCCCCCCTGAACCCCCCATATCGCAACACGTCAGAGTGGCCACGTCAGGATGGCATAAGCGCACACCCACGTCGTGCTGTAGGAAAAAAATCATTGCACTTGAACAAATCTTAAAGCAAACCGCAGGTGGGGCCCAGTCTAGACAAAATCACAAAAAGAATCCACCAATTGGAGCTTTCCAGCAGCGAGTGCGGGGGGAGTGTGAGATACCACGTCTCATTGTCCATATGGCCACGTGTGGCTTTCCGGATGGTGGAACCGTACTATCTTAGATCCTTCGATGACGTTAGGGCGGTCCCATGAGGGCCTCACAACCGATGTGGCCACCGAGGTTGACGTAATGTCCGTCGTTTCGCAATAAGAATCGCCAATCCCAGCCGTCCATTCGTCGGCACCTCCTCCCGATGCCCGTCAAGTGTCGCGCGTCCGGGCGTCGGCTGGGTGCACGAGGACAACGCCTCATTGACAACGAGAGAGATCTCGTCTCGGATTTGATGCGGCGATTTAATCGGCACTCAGGCAGTCCGCTGCTCAATTCCTCGCCGCTGAGATTGTTAAATTAGATCCAGTGGCTGAGATGGTCGCGATCAAATGAGGTGTGGTGGGAGTCGTGATGAGAAGGTGGTTTGACCGTGTTGTTGTTGTTTTTGTTGTGGAATTATTGTAGCCTTGGAGATAACTGTGTCTAATTGGTATTTGATGGAGACATGTAGTTTAGATATGAGGATTGCCGACCACTGCTTGTTAGATTAGAAATGTTGTGTGTTGAGAAGTCGCTGTTGAGCTCGAAAAAAATATCGAATGACATCTTGATGCCTAAGTGTGGTTGCTTTGTGTGACATGAACTCTTAACTATCGTGATTGCTAAACTATCATAAGAGATATGTTCCATCGTATTCGGCTATTATAAGATGATAACATTGTGTATCAATTGATCTGATGGGTGCTTTTATCACGTCGACGTCTCAGCGTCAGTCTGATGCACATAATTATCGTCTAATAGTAAGACGACCAAGCGACACCTTTCTAGCTTTAGGGATGTTCATGGTAGACCGTCTTTGTAATCGCACTTGCCAGGTAAAGTAACTTTAATTTGAGCCAAGAGTGCATCAGACCGTGAAAAGGATCGATGTCAACAGAGCAGACATCGCTGTTGCTAACGTTCACATCAGAAAGGGACGCTCGTCGCATTTCTGATAAAAATATTACATTTAAACACCAGTCTCAGTCAAATCAGTAGGAGGGTTTTCATAAATCAAAATTCAAATTCGACCACATATTGTTGGATTCTGTGATGCACGCTCCATCAATCTGACTCATATTGGATGAGAAAATTTAAATACCTTGACATTTGTCCCACTGATTGCATCATCAAAATTAATTATATGTCCAAGATATCCTTCTTCACTGCCTAGCTCACATCATCATGAACATACATTGAACTATCCATCATTTTAGGTAGAGATACCCACCATACATATAATTTACCAAATAGCGAGAAGTTTGAACAGGAAGTTCCCCCACGTATGAGTCACGTCTAGAAGGCCAAATAATCGCCGAGGAGTCCAATAGCATTTAGCGTGAGGTGACGTGGCATCGCATGAGTGTCACTTCCAGACCAAACCCAGAGATTGGGCCATCACACTCATCAACCACGTGGCGTACACTCGAAGATTCATCCATGAAAATCCAATAGTACCTCGCCACGTCGTTTCCCGTGCATCAAAGGGACACGGGAACCCGTGTCGGCCTTTTAGACACGGTCCCCGGAGCGGGCGGGCCCTGACGCAGCCGAGCCTACCCAATACCGAACTCCAAACCACCCCTCTCAAATCCTCCACGTTGACTACACTACACGTGGCCGTAGTTGGTTGGCTTATAGATATCCCCGGTGTTCGTGACCGCAGACGGGAACCTGCCAAGCCAACCGGCGTTCCCGGCCAAAGGGCGCGCGGAGACCGGGAGCTTTAATGATCACTAAATTGAACTGTTTCGATATCCTCACCCCCGTATTTGCCTCCCGTCCAACGAACCGACGAGCAGCCGACACGTCACACGTCCGGATCCTACGCCAACGAGTCGAAATAGCGGGGGTGTACGTATCGACTAGTTTGAAAAAGTGGAGAGATAAAGGTTGGGGGAGGAGGCGCGGGGCTTGTGAGAAACGTGGTCGCGATCTGGGCCCCCGCGTAGTATTATAAGCACGGGTACTCCCGTCTCTCTCGCTCTAGTTTCTCTCTAGAGGAGAGGGGGGAGGGGGGTGGCGAGTATAACAGGGAGCTGGGTTGCCACTTGCCAGATCTCGGAGAGGGGAGGGAGGGAGGAGGAAAGGTGGGTGTGAGGAGTTGAGAGTGCTGGCCGGGGGGATAGGCAGGGCAGCGGTGAGGTACGCGGCGAGCAGGAGGAAGAGGATCAGGGCCAGGGTGATGGCGTGGTGGCACAGGGTCGCGTTCCCCGTACGACGGGCTTGGATCTCCTTCGCCGCCCGCCTCAGGCCCCGAAAGCACGGTACGGCCACCTCTCTCTCTCTCTCTTCCCTCGAGCTTGGAAGTGGAGAGCTCCGGCGGGGGGTGGGGCGGAGGCGCACTTAAGCCCTAGCGTGGGTTTAATCCCCGTAATTTCTCTTATTTTTGGCATTTATTTGCCGTGTAAATAGCCTATTTATTGGGCTCCGCGGCGGAGCTAAAGTGCGCCACCGGAGTTTGGCGCACGTTAGTGCAACGGCCAGACAAATACCGTTGCCCTGCCTGCGCACGATAAGCAGCTGAGGCAAACGCCATATATCGTTCCCGTTGCGTCTTTTTCTCTCTGTGGATTCTTGCTTCAAACTTGAAGCAAATCGGAAACGCTCCTTGTAAAAATTACTTTTTTTTTTTCCCTCCCCAGCTAATTGTCATTTTCTAGTTTTTTTTCTCAAATATTTCCGTATTAGCCCTTTTTTTCCTCTCCAAACTAACGAATTAAGTTGGGGGATTACTTACTTAGAGCTAAGTGGTTGTTCTCTTTGGATCACGTATAGGAGGTGGAATTCTTAAGCTCCACAACGACGTCCAAACATGCGAGTACCGAGACGTGCAGGTGATGTGGGAGATGCTGCAGAGGTCGGAGGCGGAGCCACCAAAGCCGCGCAAGAGACCATTTTGGAGAGTCCTATCATCGTCCACCCGGAGCTCCTCATGTGCTCCGTAGAGACAGAGAGGTATGAGAGCCGAGTTTTGCTGATGGGTACCATCGTCACCTCTCCTCCTCTTCCCCTGCAATAATAGCCGATAAGATCACTGAAAACTAAGAGGAAATTGTATACATATATATATATATAGCTTTCCTTTTGTACATATATGCTTACTTATTAGGATCAGCCACCTTTGTGTTTGAAGCAATTAAGTGGTGGAAAGGGTCCAAGAAATTTTCTCCTCTTAAATAAAAAAGTGGACTTTTGAAGGCCCATTTGTGTGATCTCATAATTATCTCTCAAGTCTCTTCTTTCTTTGTTGCCATAGTATTACTTTTATCTAATCATCTTACTTTTGCTATTTATTTGTATGTTGTTGGTAATTGGTATATGATTTGAAGGGTTAAAACTTAGAAATCGCCCCTTCCTATGGGCTTAAGTTTTTGGATAATTTCTGATCACCGAGAATTCGTATAAATACTTCATATTCTGTGACTAATGCATAATTTGAGCCAGGAGCATGTTTGGGTATGATACAAGCAATTTGGTTCATCCTTTATCATTAGCTAGCTCAAGCTGTTGGAATGATTGGTGATTTAACATAGCATTCTTGGTTATCAACTAAGAAATCTCTTTGTTTCTCTAACTATTTAGGTTGTTCTCTTGTAAATTGGAGAATTGAGTTTGACGGACCGGTGCTGTTTTTTTTTTTTGTTTTTTTTTTTTATGAGTTGAGTTGAGTTGAGTTGATTGGCTATATTAGCAAAAAAAAACTCCACTTATATCAAACAGAAATGATTTGTGCACATGCCCACGTGGCATGTGCATTTCACACTATCGGTAATAGACTACCGATAGTGTGTATCGGTAGTCTACTACCGATAGGTATGTACAACCTATCGGTACCTCACTACCGATAAGTTGTACATGCCTATCGGTATCTCACTACCGATAGATATATATATGAATCGATATCAAACCTATCGGTAGTGGAGTACTGATAGGTTATACATGTCTATCGGTAGACCACTACCGATAGACATGTACTGAGAATCAGTAATGTGAGATGCACACGCCACGTGTGCGTGTGCACCAATCACGACTCTATATCAAATCCCGAATCGGAGGGCCGTGGCCTTCCTCGTGAGACCAAACCCAATCAGAGTTAGACTCCCTACAAGACCGAACCACAACATCGGCTTTCACGTTACAAACTCGAGGAACATATAAGAGCAACACTAGTGCCTAAAGCCAAAACCTCAGACCATATCATACGAGCACAGTGCTCAACCTCCGGTGGCCATAATCTACGTCCATTGAGTATCTCCACCCACCATGAGTCAGTCTCCACTATGTCCACTATGCATCTGGTCAAGCCTCGACAACGACCTTTTTTAACAACCCTTAACACAGCAGCCATCTCGGCTTCTAAGACAGAGCCGGCCTTCACAGTTCGGCCAACAGCCCATCGTGTCTCGTCCCGGCTTCCTCCTACCACACCCACCGTTGCCGCGCATATGTCCAAGATGCATCCACTTGTATGATACAGTCCTCCCTCTTCGACATTGTTTGTCTTGCAACTCCTCGCATCCTGTCGAATCGAAGTTCTCCACCTCCACATGGTCTCCTTCTCCTTCAAACACAACCTTATTCCTCTCCTTCCAAATGATCCAGAGAGCATAAGCCACCAGATATTTGAAGCGTCGCCTATGCAGTGTCGATGTCGCAGCCGTTAGACCCATGACATAGTCTTCCACTCCCCAACCATCGGTCTCCGGCCATTCTTGAGAGAACCAACACTTAGGCATCGTTCTTGCGAAACCACACCCAACCAAGACATGTTCAATATCCTCAGTCTCACACCCACATCTCGGACGGTCACGATCCGACACCATTCTTGCCCTCCATAAGAATTCCTTAACGGCTAGTTTCCCATGTAAGATCTTTCAGATGAGTTGTTGAGTTGTTTAATTCACGGACTGGCCGGGATACGCCATATATTACTCCATGTTGTCATCTCATAGTAACCCGGCTGCAGCCCTCTATTACTCAGTAGCATCTGTTAGGCCGATGCCTCCTGGTGGACCGGTGCTGTTGGCAAGTTGATGGGATATGCAAATATTCTTGTTGGTAGGAAACCTTTTGGTCCATGCCTGCTGCGAGATATTACGATTAGGATATTAGAAAACCAGCAGCTTGCTATCTCGTCACATAATTTAAGTCCGGCAATATTATCCCTCTCACCTACCTTGCATCATTAGCCAGTATCATCCTTATATTAAGGATTTCTTTCCTCCACTGTTCATGCTTAATTTAGATGTAACAAATAACTTGGATGCGCTCTTTTGCTTTAATCATCTCCTTCAATGATTAGTGCTCTGGAGGTAAGTCTTGTTCTCATCCTAATTCTCCATTTGTTTAAGTATAAGAGTTGCTTGATCTGAGGGGCGTCTTTGTGTAAACCATAAGGTACACACAATAGAAAAGCCAAAAGGCGTCATGAATTGGACTGGAGCGGCCAGAAAGAGAATGCTTAACTGAAACGAAGGAAAAAGAAATCTTAACATCCAAAAAAAGAAGGGACCATTTGGACTTGGTCAACAATTTCTAATTCATGCTCGCCGAGACCTTATGATTTCAATGATTGGGATGCAGAAAGTGGGATTATACAATCAAGCAGATGCGCCTTTTTGTTCATCAAATTTGATACCCATTCCTTGAGAATATATATATATGTATGTTGGCAATAGCTCTAAATGGACGGTTGGTGTGATAAGATGTTTCAGATGATGATGATCTATGCATCTCATTTAGTTGGCACTTACATACTGGTATCTTATTGTTTTTTTTTTGAATAGTTCAGCCCGAAGGCTAATACAAAGATACATAGATACTCTTACAATAGACCATCCAAGGCCCCCCTACCATCCTCCGGAACCCACCTAAACGGCGTTCCAAGACGGCGGCACCACCTCGCAATTCCATCAGCTATAGTATTACAAGTTCTAGGAATATGCAAAAAGACAACATAATCAAAATCCAAAACCTCTTTTCAAATATTCCTCGCGATCGGCTCCACCTCCATCGGCCACACCCTGAGACCATTCATGATTTGCACAGCCACCAAGGAATCTGACTCAATCACTACTGGTATCTTATTGTTGAATGTGAATTAAATCTTTCTATACCTTACATGATTACATCACTGCAAATCACAAAAGAAGGCAGAGCAGGCTGGAATTGCTTCATAGCAGGATAATAATAGCAGATGATACACGAGATGAATCATAGAATTTAGATTACCATGTCGATGTTCCAGTTGAATTGAAGAAAAGCATACCGATTGCACTCAGAGACTACTCACTCACTCAGACTAGTGAAACTTCTCCTATATGCTTCCATATTTACTGGTGCAGCGTCACGGCAGACAGACTTCGATTGTCTCAAAAGATATCAGGTGATATGGTTCATCAAAAATTGGAAGTGTCTGATATATTCAAACATAGCAGCAATCATTCAGCACAACAGGAAAATATCCTGTCCAGTTTAAAGTGAAAATGACAAAGATCAGAGCCCTTCCTGTCCTGAATGATGAGCTCAACTGAGATGGCAATACTCCCGAAGTCGACACCGTCATATGATTTCCTCATTCTAGTATTAAATAGGGCAATAACATCATTGCATGTGCTGCAGCAAACCAGAAACTATAGATTTTCCCTGTGCCATGAGTATCGTACCATGCCTTTGCTCACAACAATAACTTTTTGATTTTCTTTGCTATGGTTTGATCCCCCCACGCACACAAAAAAATATATATATAATACATGATCACGTGGCATGTACATTACATATGTCTATGTAGCCACTTGATCGGTAGTATATTATGATCAAGTTATTGTTTTATTAATAGTATACTACCGATCAAGCTATTGATATATTTCTTTATACCGATAATTTAATCAGTAATACACTATCGATTAGATGGGTATATACAATAATATACATCCTCCAATTATTCTTGAACAGCGACCTACTCCTGGTGAGGAAGCAAAGCCCAAATTGAGTAGATCAGTAATCAATGAGGTGACAAAGGAGTCAATGACAGGACGGCCGACACAGGGTATTTTACTCCTATTTTATGCCATGTGATGTGAGAAGGAGTAAGGACGTGCATCCTTTCTCTTCTGGCAGGGAGTCAGTCAGGCCACCACGTAACAGGCCGTGATTCCGTATCCAGATATTGGACCCCAAACGGCCAACCCAAAGCTCCCCCACGGCCGGCCTCTGCCCATCGCCGGTGTGGCATGCGTCACCGTCTCCGGGGAGAATGCAGATCATACGAATTGCTTCTGGTCGTCGTCCAAAATAAATTTCCAAAATCGACTTAGTTATTGAGAATTCAAAAGGCTCCAACATAAAAGATCCTGTCACAAGTATTATTAGATCGTCACCATCAGCTCAAAACTATTGGTGACATATATCAAACTGTTTAACAAAAATGACGGTCTAAGGATCACCCAGAAAATCAAATTTTCTTTCTGATAAGAAGTCAACTATACTCAAAATTGCACCGACAAATAGGATTATAAAAAGAGATGTTTTCGTCTGAGAAAGATCTACACTGCAGAGTAGTAACCACTCATTTTCGGAGTGAACCAAATGAAGAAAATATCAAAGTGGGAATTGTGTGGGTATTTTGTGAAGATTGGCCTGTGAATACACAGCTTCTGTGACAATGGCCACTCCAGTTTGTGATCTCAGACCCCATCTCGTGAAGATTGCCAGAGCAAGGCTGATGCAGTGATAACAGGATGTCCTGCAGTAAATTCCAACTTCAGAAAATTAATTGAACAGATATAGAACATTAAAACCGAGAATCCCCAATGCATCTTGGGTGCAGGGTGTTTTGAACACTAACCTGGAGAATCCCTCAGAGATGTAGATGCTACTACATCTTCAACAGGTTCAGAAGATCAGCATAGGACATTCAAATATTAACCTTCTGGAAAACAGATAACAAAAGCATTGCAGACTATTGCCGCATAAGACATTGGATTGTCCACTCAAGCTGTGCCTTTATATTTGCTGCTACATTGGCCCTTTTCCTAAACATTGTTAAGACAGGGTTTCATCCCTCTAAGAATAGAAAATACCAAAAAAAAAAAAAGAGCATGAACATCAAATGCCGCAAGTAAAATATGCTCAAACTAGATAGAAATGACCACAATCATGATAAAGCGTGAAACTTCCATATGTGGCACAAATGTATCTCAATGACATCTACATCTTGAGCGCGACAAAATGGAGCTAAACATTCTGAATTTGAGTTAAAACACAGTTGAGCTCATTCTTGTGCAATGGAAAATTTTGTCACATAAGATTAAGCAGAACATTTGTCTACTGCACATTTGCACTTCTGACTTGATACAAGAAACAAAATAACTGTCAAGAATAGAAGTCAATTATGGCATTCCTCTAATGTTCTGGGCCCAAGATTTTCTACAAAGACTCCAGGATTTCATTACCTGGTAATTTCATGTTTTTCAAACCTCAAAGGAGAGCCAATTCACACAAATTACTAGAATGCTAGTGTATCTGTATGTTTCCTGTTTACCATTAGACACACATACCCAGAACCAAACAAAGTACTAAGCACGCATATCAACACAGAGTCTAGAAGACATAAGGAAAGGAAATTTCTGACAAAAGTTTGTATAGAGACAAAGAGATAGTAGTTTAGAAGGAAATTCAACAAAAATGAACCATCTGATCAAGTAAAACAAAGTAGATATTCTTAAACAACCTATCTAGTGGTAAAAACTGTTACTGACTAAATCAACGGAACAAAATTCTCAATTAATCATACATACACTGGTAAGCCACGAAACTTAGAGAAAATGATAAAACCTATACCAAGTTACAGAATAGTATCCTGCAAAATTGTGTTTCTTGACTTCCGCTATGACAACTCTAAATCACAAGAAAGTCTTGAGATCTATGGAAGATAACAGCTGATGGATGCTTCCGGTGCCACAAATGTCCAAATGGGTTAAGTTTTAAACTCCCCCCAGACTGAATCATTTTTATGACTGCTTCAAAGCAGGAGCTAATGGTAATGTCGCACTCTGATCCTAAAGGATGTGCATGATCATTCGACTAATTTAGCACTGTCCATATGAGGCCAGAATGTGCTGGCCCTTGAGTCTCAGGGAGAAACATCCCAGCAGCCACAATTTGAATGAGATAATGAAACGGTAATTTTGTTTTCAGATTTCCTTATTCTTCAAATGAACGAAGGCATATTTTCTCAAGCAGAAATGGCCACTCTTCCCCAAGCTGCTGGGGATTAAGCTCCATCGCTACCTTAAAATCCTGCAGAGATATACAGCGGCTTTTTACCTCATGCATGGCCTCCAAAGACTCCCCACTACTTTGCACATGCACATGGTTTCGAGGCCAAACACCATTGATTGGCTTCCCATGAGGCTGCTGCTTGAACATAGCCTGCTTTGTTGGATCCCGTCCTGACCTTGCTCCTACTAGCTCAACACACGACTTAATCAACTGCTTCAAGTACATATCCAACCCGTTATACAATACATTAGCACAATCAATTGTCACTCCTCCCAAGCCTTGTGCTTCAGCTACTTTCTCCATCCGCTGTCTCAAGACCTCAGTAGGCCACAACTCACCACCACTACTGTAGTTGCTGAGAGAACTGCCAGTTACAATGGTAGGCAATGATCTTCGTGCTGCACCAACACTAGCTGGACAGAATGGGATCCCAAGCGGTGCCTGTAAAGGACCTCTAATGCAATTCAAATCATTATTTTTACCACCCCCTTCTCTATCTTCGACAGCAGCAACTCCAACAAAACCCTTGCTTTCTGTTCTCTGTCTTTTAGCTTGGTGTTCTGCTGACCCATCTTGGCGATGCTGCATTAGTCTACTAAAGTTGCAGGGACTCAAACCACCATTCTCTCTGGCAACTACCTCATCCGCTGGTACCAAACTCTGATGGGTGGCAACATCCACCCTTCCATTTGGCACAAAAGGACTCGCTTTGATCCTTCGGTCTCGAACACCAGATTTGACCCTTCGCGGGGAAGGAGGCATGACGTCCCCATTGAACCAAACCTGCAGCTTTGACAATGTAGCGGTCGGCGGAGTGAAACCATCACCTCCCTTCGGGGATTTCTTTCCCAAAACCCCAACCGGCTTAACTGGCTTCGAGGTGGGCTTGGGCATGTCATCCGCAATTGGTGGCGGGGTCTTGGCCTGACTTGCATTCTTGAGGAGAGACCGGAGGAGCTGGTTGTGCAACGGGATGTTGTCATGGCCGAGAGTCCAAAGACAGACCCTGTTGAATTCGGGCTTGCTGAGTTTGCAAGCAAGGAATAGGCTGAGGCTGCCAAAGTACCGGTTGGACCTTTCCGGTCCAAGACGCCTCGAAATCTGAGACTTCAGCTCGCCGAGGTTGATGCGGGGATGCGGTGAAGGCGTTGGCGTCGGCATCTCTCAGTGCACGGCGTCCATACAACTAACTAGAAATAATAGAATTAGAGTACTTCCTGCTTCCTGTTTCAAATCAATTGTTATATGAGCTTGCTCACAATCACATTTTCCTCCTTCTCTTGCATACGATAAGGGCTGAAGCTAATTCCCCGATGCAAGGCAAGAAGAATGCAGGCACCAATCTCATCTTCGACAAAGGCAAAACCCTAATGAGAGGCGGAACTCAAAACCCACCGAGAGAGCAATGATTTCGAGGTCAGTGCCCTCCACTATCCCGCGTTTGGAGCAAATTAGTGATCCAAACCCTAAAAGCCCGAAGCGCGGGACGAATCAAACCCCATTGAACTACTCAACGCTCCCCCCCAAGTTCTCATTTTGAAACGAGATTCGCAATCAGCAGAGGTCAGGGGATCCTGTGAGAGATCTGGGATCGGCGAACCCAGACAAGTAGAGGCGGATCGGGGGAGCTGGTTTTAATTGGAACAAAAGCGGGAGAGAGCCGAGAAACAAAGAAAAAAATTCCAATCTCGAGCGGGGGAAATGGAGACAGGAGGGTTTCGCGGGCAGACCTTTTGGAGCTCCGAGCAGCAAAGCGAAGCTTGGATTCCAACCGCGTCAAACAGAGAGCTCCAATTCTCTATCTTTCTCATATGTCTTCTCCTCTTTGCTGCTTCTCTCCACTTTGGTTGCTTCTATGCTTTGAGTACCAAATTGGGTTACTCTTTCCTCTCACTGTAAAAAACTTCTATAGGTTCGCCGGAGAAGAGAGCTAAAGGAAGAAGAAGAAGAAGAAGGGAGACTCCTCTCTCTCGCGCTCGCTTTTGATTTCGCTCGTCTTTCTCTCGCGGCTCCTTTTTTTTGGGGTTTTTTCGTGGGTTTATATTTTGTTTCTATTGGGGATTTGGGGTGTCTGACTTGTATTTGGGTCTGACTTCATTGGGGCTTTTGCTCTTGGAGGGGTTGTGTTGGGTCAGGTCGGATTCAGACATTACAACGTTTTTGAGTTCCGGGTTTGGGAATGTCGGCTCTTACTAATTAGTGTCCTTTCTTGTAAGCAAGTCAACCCTTTGTACTTTGTTTGTGATTCATGCGAGACTACTAAAAATGACAATGTTTGCTTATTGATTGACGTGCGCGATGTGGAGTTTCTGTCCTCATCAGCTAAAAGTAGTTTGTGCTTTGGAAGTAGAAACCTACGGGAGGACAGAGATCTAGAGGACTAGAACTTGTGTCCAACGTTTACTGGTGTCAGGCTGGAACAGTTTTCATATACGACGGATTTCTAGTGAAGGAGATTGGAGACACGAACCACTTTGGTACTCTTTAACGCATGGATTAAAGACATGCTTTATTCTCCCCATGGAGTCCTGAGAGGATGTAAAGATCCTGAGCCATGATTAAGACCTCGGCTACTGAGAGAAACCTAAATGACTCTTACTGACTCAGATTCTAACTTCTAAACTGTTCGTCGTTATAAACACAAGAAGCAAGCAAGTGATCAAAAGTCAAATAAATGAAAAGTATAATTAAAAAAACATTCCTAGTTGCCCCCCACCCCCCCACCCCCCGGCTTGGGATGGCAATATGCAAATACGAAAACAAAGCATAATAAATGATATGAATGCAACAATCGACAACTTGTCAGAGATGAGCACCCAAGATTACATACATCCAGACGCATGACTGAGTGTTGTCTCCGTTAGGATTAAAAGTTGATCATGTAACAATCAACAGGGCAAAATAACATCCCCTCTGCGCATTTGCAGACGGCAAAACATGTAAAAAGCATTTTGATATGAATGTCAAACCCTGAGCCATAGTTCTGAAACAGATTTCACAAGAAAAAGCAGTAGACATTTACATGCCCATCCCATACATGGGAAATCTAGTATCTGGACTGATATACTAATCCCACAACAAAAGAAAAAGAAAAGGTGAAGAAGTCTAACTACATCCATTTCTCATACCTCAGGTTCAGGCTGGAACTCTTCTCTTTATATTGGAAAGAGTTCATAGTAGGAATCTTATTATTCCCATAGGAATTCTGCTTCTGGATTCACTGAAAAGTTGAAGGGAAAAGCAGAAGAGAGCAAAACCAGCAGCAACTCACAGCCAAGCACCAAATACGGCAAATGCAGCAAGTGTCCCTGCCAACTCAGTTGATCACAAAACTTCAGCAGAGGACAAGGGAAAATTTATTAGGTATGTATCTAATGAGCTTGTATACCAAAACTTCCAGAGTTGTACTACAGCTAAATGAAATGCAAAGGATGAAAACAAGCATACGCAAGAAAGACACATTGAGAATTATATTGCAGAGCCAAAAAAAGAAAGAAAAATTAAAGGCATGGAAAGAAGGTAAAATTTTAATTTTCTTTTAATATCAAAGAACATATCCTGGAAGATTTTACTATAATTTAACTATCTGCCAATGATAAGCCTCTTAGATACATATTTGCCTCTGTACTCTTCAAAACTATAATATGCCACTGAGAAGTTGGGTTTGTATTACATATGCTGTTTGGATGGAATACTTCAATAAAACTTTGTTAGCAGCTAATGGATTTCGGGTGTTGTTAATACTTCTAAATATGAATGCAAGGATATACATACATGTCTAACCTTGTCTGTAAGCACATACGGAAGACATCAATGAAGGACGAGAGCTGGGATATACAAAGTAGATGAGATGTATCATATCTAATGCCTCTAAGATATGGGGTAGACATGATTTGTTATCCAAAATTTTATTGAGTCTGGGTGAAAAAGGTCCTTTGGCTGACTGATTAAAGCTCAACTCCACTTAGGTTCAACTTTTGGATGGAAAGGCATATATGCAATAAATCCAAGTTTTCAAAAACCACTCACAACTCTGAGGATATAGAAATCATGTAATTAAAGATTTTTTTTATTGGCAAATAAACATCCATCTCTGTCTTCATTGTTCTATTAATACATATTTAAGAGACAATGGAACCAGAGATTGTAATGAAAGATGTGAGGATTTGCAAGAATATGGCAAACGAGATCAGGTCACCTAAAACTACCAATATGTTGGCCCAAGCATATTGTGTGTCCGCATTCATTGAACTCAAAATGACAAAATCTTGGAAAACTGAACCCATGGCAATCAGACACCCTAACATAAAAACTGCTTATAGTATTATTGGAAACCCGTACCTATACATCTGCAGCCCCAACTGATAGATTTTTCAACCTTGAAGAACCCGTTGAGGATCTAGTTGCCCACTACAGTAACTTGAAGGAACAGCAGACAGCTCCAGCCTGCCTTTCCATTCCTCACCAACTTTCAGAGTGATGGGCTTCTCGATAGCTGCTGCTTCCACACAAAGCATATGCTTGTACTCATCATCCCCAAAATCTGCCATGGCTTTAGCCTTCTTATCCCATGGGTTCCATACAACTGCAGAGAAACAGAAACCAATTGACAATCACTCCAGAGAAATATCAGATAATCGAGATTTACAACGGCAGGTCTGTAACACTGATCACAGTAGTCTGTCCGAATTCAAGCTAGAATATAATATGAAAAACAAGTCTCTCGAAAAAAGGAAAGACAAAAGAAGTAGGCACATGTTCAAACTGACCCGCGTCTGGAAGTCCATCTTTCCGCACAACAAAAGTTCTTTTCTTTTCATGGTCCAGAATTGCAATCTTGGTTGGTGTGCTTAGATAAATCTTGTCCACCTTTTTTTAGGATGAGCATCAGTATCAAACAGGAACCTGGATAACACAACTATGCTCATTGACTCACCTCAGATTCAAATGTCAGTGCATCTCCTTGCTCTGTAAAACGTTCTCTTTCCTTCAAGTTGTCAAGGTAATCCAGTGTCTCCAAACCCTCCACTCGCACTTCACTGCAATATTAGCTTACAGTTAAGCTTGCTAAGTGAGCATGAAAAAAAGTAAAAATGCAAATATATGCTAGGTTGCAGACACTAGGCACACTTTGCACAAATGCAAAAAATAAAAGCGCATAATCTAAGAGTATTCTTTCAAGTAGCACACATGCTATGTATAAGAGTATTCTTAGTTGCTGAGTAAGCAAGTTAGCTGCACATGCTATGTATAAGGTGCTCGTAGCCCCAAATACTCACAACCATATGCATAAGATGGAAAAGATGCTCCACATGAACAAGGACAAACTAGTCCTGTAAAGGGTTGAGAAATTTGTCCAAGCATCTTGACCCAAAACCCTTTTCCTACAGGTTGTACAATCAAATTTGTTAGATATTAGTATGTGGATACATCGTGCCTCACGAAGTTTCTTCCTATCAACTTTCCCATGGTCCTTTAAAACTAGACAGATCAAAGATGGCCCTAACGAAAATGGAACCAGAGAGGACAGGATTTATATATGGCAGGATATAAATTCGGCTATGGCTCTATGAACAATAAACTGGAGCAACCAAAATTATGTCTCGTAATATTTAGAGTCTTTCAGATAACTTAATGTCATGGCTCCTTAAACTGTACTGTTTCACAGGGACCAAAATATCATGGATTATTATTACTAAACAACACATAGGCACTCTAAAGATAAACACCATACAAAGCTCATGCCAAGCACAATGGTACTGCATTATTTGGAATTTTCTTCAGAGGAAGCTGCATGATTGTACATCTTTATGTTCACTACAGGTTACATTCTATTGTAGCAAGTAGTTAAACATCACACACACACACACACACCACTCTGAGATATTGGCTTGGCTAGCACATCTTGGTTAAGAACATCTTGCATGAGGTAGGCCTTGGGTTGAAGTCCTCTCGAGGCCATTGTGGTTACAAGGGCATTTGCCCACCCTATGCAGGGTCAAAGGCTCAATTTTTTTTAAAAGAGAACGAAACCACTGAAATATGATTGCTAATGTCACTGCATGAATTTATCAGCCAAATAAAATATCTTAACTTGCACATAAATAGAGATGCCAGAGTGGTGTGCTGACTCACTTAAGAAACATCGAAATAAATATTTATTGGAAAACTGAATAGATGACAGTCATAAAAAATCAATTGACCTTACCTGATATCAGAGACAGAAAAGTATGTGTGGTATGCAAATGTAAAAGAGAACGGCTTTCCATCCTTATTTGTATTCCTTATGCGAGACGTCAACATCAGATCTCCTCCAGGTCCCAAAGTGACCCGTAGACGAAATTCATAGCTATAGCATAAAACATCAAGGATGCTTGATCATGATGCACAAAAACTTACTAACATATGAAGATGGAAGAAACTAAAAGAGACTTGAAGGCAAAGAAAAAGTTGACAGAAAAACTCAATGAACACAATGGAAAAATTGGACTAATTTAGCTGCACAGCGTACCTGTGAGGCCAAAGCTTAGCATCTTCTTCAGATGGCATGAGAATCAGATCAACAAAAGCTTTATTGGAGCTATTTGTTGGAAAGGGAGGCGGGTCTGTATCAACGCTCCAAAACCTATTCCTTGCAAATCCATGTTGCTCCAGAGGTCCAAAGTTACTGAACTGCAATTACATATTAAAAGGGTCATGGAAATGAATAACAGACAGAGTAGTCATACTAAGTGTTACATACAGGAAAACATACAGACCTGAGGAAAGCATATTGGGATGCCCCCGCGAATTGCTTTCAGCGGCTTAAAGATAGCCTATAAACAAAAAGGGAAGATGGAGACATGAATGAAGATTGATGTCGAGAAAGGGAAATAATTCTCATCTAAAAAGCCAGGATTGCAAAGAAGGTTAAACTTGCTAGATGAATCCACGTCATCCCATAGGCATATTCCACAAGGAGAACCTAATGTCAAATTAGTACAGGGACCAGCCCATATCACCAAGTTTATACAACTTAGCATACTTTAGAAGGACCGAGAAAGAAGCCTAGAATATGCCAAATTTTCAATTACATGTCTACAACTCAAACTTTGCTGCAAGTCCAACAAAGTTCTTAAACCATGGAGGTTCTTTCGACCCTGATACACAAAAGCATCATATACAACAAAGATACCATTAGGCTGCCAAGCAAAGTAGTTAAACTATCGAGGAAACAATAAATCTGCTGATTCAATATTGCCTTCTACCTATATATCCAACTTCCAGGATCCTCATGACTTGAGTAGATAAACATCAGGATATCAAGGCCGTCTTTTGCGACTATACAACAATTATCATCCCATAAAATATTTGTCTAGATGATCTCTCCAGCAGGTAGAGATAACAAGTAGACGCAGGATGGTCATTCAAGCCAACCGGCATGCCTTTCTCATCCTTAATACCGAAAGAGATCTATGGAACATGATTCTTCCCAATTGAAATTCTTAAACTTGCCTTGTATCTTACAAAACAAACCCGTTTTCCTCTTTTGAGCCCCATAAATTCCTAGGCCACTCTATTTAGAATTGAGTATGCTACACCCAGAGTATGCTACACTCCATTTAAATACTTTACTACACCCAAAAGATATTCAAAATGTGCAAATACTGATACAAGATACAAATCACCGAAGAAGAGGTTCCTACCTTACTGCTGAGGAAAAGTAATTCCTCTCCATGATCATTTTTCCAAGATGTCACATGACCCCCAAATAGGTAAACCTGCAAGTAAACAAAACCATCTGAGTAAGTTGGCAAAAGAAACAGAGATATGTGCAAGATATGTTGCAAAGAGTTCAACTCTTTACTAGAAAGCAAGCACTGTTAATAACATCACAATTTTACATGATTTACCTGAAAGGACAGAGGTTAATAATATAAACTCTCCAACATTTTACCTCAAATAGCATAGTATTTCACAAGAAATATACCTCACGACATTCTTTCCCTAGCCAAAGTAGATAAACCAGTAAACACATTCTCAGAAACTCAATCAAGCAAAGATAAGCCTCCAATAAGCAAAAAAGTTAATCCACTTCCCTTGAGCACTGATATAAACAAGTATCAACTAAAACAAGCTAGAATAAGAAAATAAGAAACCACAATATATCAGAACAAAAAAGGCCATCCAACCAAAAAAACAGAGGATAGTAGGAGAGGAAAGGTTCCTCATAATATACAAGCCTAACATCGTAAAATGATTTCAGATCCAGGTGGACGAGATCTCCCACTCCAAATAGGTTCCGAAGAAATGATCAGAAAAGAGACAACGGGGAGCACAGAGACGCCATATCAAACATACAATGAATGATCTCAAGATCCTAATGGCGTATACGAGATAGGGTTCCAACTCGAATGAAATGAGAGAAAGACTAGAACCACAAAAAGATCAGAAAAATTTACCAAACGAAACAAGCGATTGCTGGAAAGGAGGTGAGCCTCAAAGCACAGAACCCTAAATCACAGGTACAAAAGATATGAACTGTGCTTTGGATCACTTTAGGGTTCAGAGTTCCACCTCGAATCCAAGATGAGAGGCGAGTAAGTAAGAGGAGGTAAGAACACCAACTAGGATGCAGCCATCAGAGATGCAAGTATACAAAGCATCAACCCTTAACTTGTGATCTCAAGTTCTAAACAGTATAGAGTTCCAACTCAAATTTAAGGCGATATATAGCTAGAATCAAATCAAACAAAAAAATATTTAGCAAAAGAGCCAAAATGAGATAGGAGAAATTTTAAGGAGATACGAGAAATTTTGCAGAAATAATCTCAGTTTCAAATCTCTATAAGAACTAAATTAAATCTAACCCGTTTCGTAAGCATATCAGTAAAATCTCGGTAAAAAGAGCAAAAGAGACAGAATTAAGAGAAAGGAAGCGGACACAGCTTAACATCACGCACAAGTAAGAAAGAATATCAGATTGCCTGTGTCATATTAGTTTACATCTCAAATCTAACCCAATATATACGTAGAAAGGCATAAAAGTTTGAGCATATTACTCAGACTGGCAAATCATCAAGTCCAAATGAGAAATGTATGCATCGAGCCATATTACTATAAACAAGAAGCTAGCTCAGATTCTGATCTCTATAGACTTACAGATGAGGAGGATCCACAACATCGCGAAAGAGGAAAAGGACCACGAGACAGAAAACGGGGAGCTTAAATCTTGCATAAGCAAGAAATGATCTCCGATTCCGTGAGTTCCAGATAGGTTCGCATCTCGTGTCTATCGAGATATATAACAAGAATCGCGGAAACAACAGTAGAAAGAAAAACAAGAGAGGCAAATGACCGAAAAATAGGATGAGGACCTTAAAACACCGAACCCTAACATCACACATGAGAAGGAAATGATCTCAGATTCCTCATTCCAAGTAGATTGCGTCACGAATCTAACGAGATATATCACTAGAATCAGATAAATATCAATAAAATCTAGTAAAAGAAGCAAACGATCTGTACATGCGAGGCGAACCACAAAGAACGAAACCCTAACATCATACACACACAAGAAACGATCTCTCGCGCCAATCGCTACAGGTTTCCAGCTCGAATCTAAGGCAATCGACAACCAGAATCACATGAAATCGGACGATATCAAGAAAAAGAGGCATGAAATGGGGAAAGGGCATACGGACCTCAGCGGAGCTCCCGCGCACCTCCCGGAGGACGATCTTGTCGAGGCCATTGACACCCTTGCAGAGCTCCATAGCTGGCTTCTCCGCTGCCATCGCGCTATTCCCATAACCTGGAAACCCTACACCTATCTCCTCTCTCTCCACTCCCTCTCTCTCTATCTCTACACCTCCCTACCGCCTCCGGGAACCAGTGACCGAGAAGATGACGGGGAACAGAGAGATGAAGAAAATTTAAGAAAAAGAAAAGAGACGCCTCTCTCTCTCTCTCTGCGTATTTATAGACACCAAGTTAGAAAGAGATGCTCCCAGGGCCGTTACGCAGCGCTCATCTCGTGGTGGAGCTACTATTCTCCCCAACCCCAAAAACCGACCCCAAGGCAGAGACCTCAGCCACGTCACTCACGTTTGTCTTAAAAGAATAAAAGATCCTGTTTCCATGAGACCGTCCGTTTATTGGGTACGTTTCTGGGTCCCTGTGTCTAATACTTTAGCGTTGGATCCTTTCGTCGGTTTTAAGCGAATTTTTCCTACTCTTTTACTGAGGTAAACCTCCCGCCAGGAAGGAGTTTAGTTAAATTACATCCATGACGTGGCATCAAGTCAGGTCTTCTTTATGTCTTATTAGCCTGAAACTTTTCCAATCCATGAGAGACACGTCGGGTAGTAACACTCAGCTATTCTCTTCCGACGAGGATTAGGTTCTCGCCTTTTATTGCTCGGGGGAGATTTGGTACATAGTGGGGTCCACCAAAAAGTAGATTTAGGAAAGAAAATCCACCGTCCATTTGGTGGAGCCACGCTGCTTTCGGACGATAGCCTTCTTTTGTTCAGTTCGGTACGTGGATCATGACATGGACGGCCGTGATTGTCCGATCACGGGACCCACCGTTTTCCTTTTGCCATTTTTAAACTCTCCTCCGGAAAGTAGATGGGCCCCGCCTCATCCGCATCAGGCAGCGACGGACAATCCAATCAATGTGATCTCTGGCCGTCCATTCCGTCAACTCGCCGGATCCGGAGATGGCGATGCAAGGGTGAAAGGGGATACATCGATCCGACGGTCAGGATCGTGGGATGTCCACTGTTGGATTATGATCGGAGGGTCAATTGGAACAGTCACTGGTAGGCACGTGTGGTCCACGGAATTCGTATCTTATCCAGTTATCCTTTTTTCCACATTGACTTCTCAGTTCTCACGGCCTCTTATCTTTACCACTTATTCCCAAGTGCCTCACTAAAGTATGCGAAAGTTTGTGGGGCCCAAGACCAGCCCAGGATTGGCTCAAGGCCGGGCCCAACCAATTTGGAGCCAGCTGGGCTTTTATTAGGCTTCGGCTAGAGTTGGGCCTCAACCAATTGGGCTTTATGTGCTGAGTAGGCCTCACCCAAGTGGATTTGGGCCGATTGGCCTGGGCCAAAACATTTGGTCAGCGATATCATGCTTTTGAAGAAGCTTAGAAGTTAGAACTACAACCATAGCTCAAATGCTAGTTATGAACAGTCATTGAGTAGCTCAAGTGGTAAGTATCCGATGATAGTAATGGGTTAGCCTATCACGGGGATATGGGTCAGGACACGATGTTTAGTGTGTAAAGTTGGAAATAGACCCATCAATTCCGATCGAGACGAGGAAACATGAATCAATTATTGTTGGTTCCATCTTTTGCCATCTGATCGCGAATTGGTGGAGACCAAATTTTCGAACAAGCAAATGATTAGAGTCCCAATGGTCAATGGTCACATGATAGCCCTATCCCATCCTAGGTCACCTAACCCCAAAGATCAAAAGAAGGATGATTCCTGACAATGACAACCATTGCTTTGCTATAGGATGCATGAAAGAAAATGAGGGGTCACCAGACTCACCACTAAATGCAAGAGACAAACCTTTACATGGCTCAATAAACCCTTTAATGGGGCTTTGAAGGCATGGGGGAATCTTGGTATATTCCATAGTTAAGGATTAACAAAACTATGGCTTTTTTCTTGCCATTGTGTGCTTTTGTTCTTATATATGGAGTGAAGCACATGTGTGGGGGAGAAATTAAGATGCCCTTTTTCTTATTTTAGGTGATCTTGTAAACCCAATTTTGGTATTATGTGAAACTAAAATCCAAGGTTAGTGGAATTGTGAAATTTACCATCAATTTACTTTTTTCCTGCAAATTTTAATCTTGCCTAATAAAAACCTAATTAGGTGAGCTGACAAAATCACTGCGTCCAAATGAATGAAAAGAAAAGAAGATATCTTTTAAGGAAAATGATTTGTGTACATGACACGTTGCTTTAATCGGTAAATGTCTACCAATTGAGTCACGTAATTTATCGGTAGAACACTACCAAATTAGGTGACTCAATCGGTAAACATCTACCGACTAGATGAGTGTTGTATTCAATCGATAGATATTTACTATTTGATTGATCTAATCCATCGGTAGTGTTAAGACGTGAAACAAACCCATCATGCCTAATTCTTCGCAGATCTACACGGTGACTTAACTTCATCTTTACCCCATGGATCTCACGATCCCTAATAATAAAAAATTAAAAAAAAACTCCTTCTTTGATCTCATCATTGGATCATTATAAAACTAAGAACATTGAGCTGTCCACAACATGATGCGATCCAAACAAACAGGAAATTTTAAAAATGAATCCTAAGCTTTTGCACATGCTGATGGCAATGGAATTTGTAAGCCAAGTGGGATCGGGTCGAGCTCAATTCGACACGACTCAACCCATTTGCTTTTCCTATAGTTGGGAGACACCGCGTGCGCGATCCAATCTGGGCTATTTTGTCCTTTTAGGTACGGTTTACCGAAAGTGCCCCTGGATGTTGTACGAAATTACCGTATCGTGGCAGCTTTTGTCTGTGGTCCCCAACGCCGAGCATTGTCCTCTTAGGTATGGTTTACCGGAAGTGCCCCTTGATTTTGTACGGAATTACCGTATTGTGGCAGCCTTTGTCTGTGGTCGCCAACGCCAAGCATTGGCTGTACTTTAGGGTGGAGCATCATCATTGATGGCAGGTACGGAGATTTCTAGTGCAACGCATGGGTATTTTCGGTATGGTTTTCTATAATCCTGATACAATCCGACTCATTTGACAAGCTACATGTCTATCCCGTCATATTTTCGACTCGCGTAACATTTTCTCAATGCGTCACACCTAATTTTTAACGGAAAATTGATGAATAATCCATTTGATATAACTTATTTGCTCTCTACTTCACTTAGAAGTTTTTAAAATATTTAATCTTTTTTTTACCGTTGTAATTTTTTATTACTAAAATGCCCTTTGAAGATCCTCGTCCTATCTTTACTTTCCGTGAAAAGAAACTATAAAAAAATCTGAAAAGTAACTAGTAAAAAAACATGAAAAGTAAGTACCCAAAAAAACTAGAAAGTAACCACCAACAAAACTGAAAAGTAATTACCAAAATTAAAAAGTAACTACAAATTTTTCACACAATATGTTTTTAATATTTTTAACTACAAAGTGAAAAGTAACTAGAAATATTTAAAAATTGATATTCACCCTCAAAAATTGAAAAAATTGAAAAGTAACTACATAATTGAAAAGTAACTACAAATAAATATTTTTCACAATATTTTTCAATATTTTAATATTTTAACTACAAAATGAAAAGTAACTACCATATTTTCCTAAATTGAAAAGTAACTACCATATTTTTACCATATTAAAAAATAACTACCATCATTTTTTTAACTGATTTTTGCACAAATTTATAGTTACTTTCCATTGTGTATCAAAAATGAAAAATAACCACCGTGTAAGTAACCATAAAATTGGAAAGTTACTATAAAAAAACAAAAACTAAGTACCAAAGTTACTAATAGCATACACAAAAAAAATAGAAAAATAACTATAAAATTGGAAAGTTACTACAAAAAATAAAAATTAACCATAAAAAGTAATTGAAAAAAAAAAACAAAATTGAAGCCAGCGTGTGGACGGTGAGCTTTGGAGGCGACTTCAGGATCTGGGGGTGGGGCGGCAGCGAGGCACCGGATGCGCGGGGGATGGTGGACGACGACGAGGTCGGGACAAGAGAGCGACGGGGGTGGGATTGTGGTGGCAAATCTGGAGCTTTGGGCCGGCGACGAGCTTTGGAGCTTTGGAGCTTTGGAGCTTTGGAGCTTTGGAGCTTTGGACCGGTGACTGAGGATCTAGAGGTTGGAGCCGGGATCCGAGTTGGAGCGGGGCGCCGGACGCGTTGGGGGGGGGGGGACGACGACGAGATCGGAACGAGAGAGCGACGGGGGTGGGATGGAGGCGAGCGGATCGGGAGCTTTGGAGCCGGGTTGGAGCGGGGCGCTGGACGCGAGGGGGGGGTGGACGGTGACGACCTCGGGATTTGGTGGGGGTGGCGGCGGGGTGATTGATGTGCCGGGGGGACATGGATGCTGGGGGGGCTGGATATATATAAAAATATATGCAAGGGTATTATGGTATTTTTTTTCCCCTATAGTGAATTAGTGATATTAAAACACTTAAGAACTTCTATAGGAGACCAAATAACAAGTTGGTCTTTAATAAGAGACCATTTGACAAATCCCCCAATTTTTAAAACATGATACTTAATACACCACACTAAACACCGCTCTTTACCCAAACTACCCTTACATTTGCTCAATGCGTCATAGCCTAATTTTTAAAACATTATACTTAATACACTACACTAAACACCACTCTTTACCCAAACTACCATTGCACTAATACATCACAATACTAAGGCCAGCTCTTTCCCTCTTCTCTAAACCACCACCGGACACCACATCTCTCCCACTGATCACTCTCTTCTCCTTCTTCGGCAACTGGCCACTAAACTCCGCGCGATGAACTAGAAACCTTGGCCCAAACTAGGTGAGCGTCCTTGTCGGCGGCCAAAGTCCTCCCCGACCAAAACTCATCTTCTTCTCCATGTTAAAATCCTAAATCTTGTTAAATCCATACGTCTATTACCTATAGTTCTTGATTGAATAGCTGGGGTTTTGATTTGTGATTTGATACTAAGAAATGAACATTTTCCTTTTTGAATCGAATGAGCACCGTCCGTTCGATACTGCGATACCGAACGGATGTTGTTAGGTATTGGTAGTGGACTACCGTTATGTATGTATTACCAACGGCTTGGTTCAAACGGTCGTTAGGACTAGAGTGCCGATTGCAGTAGTAATCTGTATTAGGGTTCGAATTCGTTAACACAACTATCTATTTTCAAATAACGATACTTGTGTACTGATCATTTATAGATACGACTTTAAGCGGGAATTTTGTTCGGTATCTAGGTACCGATTTTATTATCGGTAGTTAATTACTGATACATATTCATACTCATGGGTATCATGATACCGATGGAATGATCTTCTTGATCAATCTGATACTACCGATTAAATCATGACACGGGAAAAAAAGAATGACAAGCTTTTAAAAGAATGGGGCGAGCACTTACCTTCTCTATTGCCATTTTCTCATCTTTTTCGATCATGGTGGAGAAAGGAGAAGCGTTTGAAGGATAGGAGAAGACGATTTTAGATCAGAGAAGTTGGTTTTAGGTTGAAGGAGGCATGAGGCGGTGTGGAGATGATATGTAGGGTAAAAAGATTAATTATGAAAGGTCTGAGATAATACAACAGAATTACGAAAATGGTATTTAAGAACTTTGGTGTTAGGGTATTATGGATATAAAAAAAACTCATTTGAAATTATGGTGAGTCGAAAATGCCCTTTTAACATATGAGAAAGCTAAATCTAACCTTGACCCAGCCAGGCAACTATATATATATAGTCAGCAATCATTCTGTTATATAATCAAATTAAAAGTGTGTTTGATACCCAAAATCTGATTTTTTCTTCTTCTTCTTCTATCATATGATTTGGCATCCAATCCGTCGTTGATTTCATGATTGTATTCGCTGGTTTAGCTTATTCTGATACTTCTTGACTCAATTGTCTGATCGCTCGATGCATGCATAGATGTTTCCCTCGATTTTTTGACACGTGTCAATCAGCCGCAGCGTGATACAGATATAAATTTTGGAGTGGGGAGAGCAATCATATGGGTGGGACCCACATTTGCATTTACCTCCCTGCAACCTATTGGCATCATCAAACCTATCGAGGAATGAAGCAGAGTATCTCATACCTCCCCGAGCTAGCCAAGTCTTTTCTATACTTTCCAAGAGAACCTCCAAAACTAAAGGGGAGGATCCAATCTTCAATCTCCAATCTCCAACACCACATTAAGATAAGCTTTGATACTCGTCATGCTACCTAAGCATCCATTATATTGGATGTGATCTTTGGGGAGACAAGAGAAGGTGAGGGAGAGGCATATTTTAGAAGGATGAGAAAGTGGGTTGGATTAGAATAAGATCAGGAGGGCATGTGGCTGAGCAATAATTGGTAGGGGCTAGGGAGGGTCTCATTTGGATGGAACTGGGAGATCTCCATCCGTTTGGATTTGTTTAAGGACAGGTACGTCTCCCCTTTGCTGGCTTTTGGAGGAAAGTGAGGGACGGTGGTGGCTCTAATTCTTTCTCCATTGATATAAAGTCTTGTTTTTTACTGCTTTTTCTGTAGCATTTTGGTGCGTTATGAAGTGGGCAATCGTCAAAGAAGGTTTTTTTTTTTCTTTCCTTTTTTTGACTGGAAATTTCATGTCTTGGCTTTGCATTTGGGGGTGTGTGTTTAATGGAAATGGAGGACAACAAGTTTATAGCAAGCGGGTTGTGCTTAAATCACATTTGGTCTCCTTGTAATTGTCCAAATGGTACTATTTAGTGAGCTTTGAGTTCTTTTGGCAAAAAAATTTGGTGGGTTTATTGAAAGACTTGTTGGAAGAGCTTATATGCTAGAAGTTCCACTTGTGTTTATTGATAGTAGGTCCTCTCTGATGTAAAGCCCAGTTCCAAGGCAATGATACATTACCCGTCTCTTGGTATTATAAATTCCACAAGTAGACGATCTTATCTTGACCCATTAAGCTATTATTGTTTTCTAAGGAATTAATTCTAGAAGTTCGAGAGGAATATATTACTAAGGTATGTTTGATTGGTTACTCTAACTTGTTTAGCTGGATTTTTAGTGTCTGATAAGAGTAACTGCTGATTTATCCTGATAGAGAGATCGATAGTTGCTGTGTAAAAATCCCCTTTTTACAAGAAAGCTAATCAAGGATACAAGCCTTTTGCTTTCTAACTTTTATATAAATAAGAAGAGATTTTGTGTAATGCATGAGATTAGATAAGTTATTTTACCTCAATTGATGCCTTTACATCTGACATCCGGGCAACCATCAGAACATATCTTATCCGATGCTTTCAGCATGCTTTTTTTTTTCTTCAAACCCAAGTTAAAAAGATTGGCATATCCAACTACATGAGGAGCTGGATTGGCTTGTGCAATGACAGTAATAGGTTTCATTCTATAATGTTTCATAGAAATAAAAAAAGGGACTTCCCCAAGAAATCTTGTAGATGCTTAATTATGTAGATTTGAAGTGAGAATTCTTGAGGTGATTGTTTTAAGTACTTCGAATGCAATCTGATGGGTATCCTCGGATTTCTAAGAGGACAGCAAGGCCCAGAAAAGATATTTGGTTTTGTTTTGGTAGATATAGGAAGCATCATCCTGCAATAGCATCTTGGTATCTTTCATGTTTGGTAAGAGCTGTCGGAATAAATTGCTCACATGGTTCCTTTGCTATACCGATGAGTGAGATCTGTTAATAGATGTATGTCATGCTTTGTTTCTTGTGATCATTGTTTGTGAATTGAATAGATTACAATCATTATATATTACCATAGGTTTCTCCACCTTTTCCTTGCCTCCCCCTCCACAGCCTGTCAAGCTTGGATTATTTTTGGTTCCACTTTGTTGTTATTCTAAGCAAGAACTGGGCTGTTCATGTGTGAGAAAGAAGTTTCTTATGCATGTATTGTCTCTGAATCTAACACACTTTTTGCTTGGATTCCTGCGTCCATTAAGCCCTAGAGATGTCATCGTCATGTGGGATGAGTCATGGAGCTACTAGAGGAATGCATATCTCTAGCCTTACTTCTTATACATGGGAATTGCAAGTGGGCGAGTGAGAGTGGAAGGGAAGAAGATGCTTGATGAGCAGCAGAGTCGGAGCTTGGAGGTAGAATATACCGTTTTCCTCTGCTTCTCTTAGCTTTTTCTTTCACTGGCCTCTTGTTCATCTTCCTTGTGGTCCTTTCTTTAGAACAAGTTGGTTGCTCCCACTCTTTGTTTTTTCTGAAGAGGTCATTTTCTTCTTTCTGTTTGTCAGAGTAGTCGTTTAGTTTTGTACAAGGATGTGCTCACAGATTGCTTAGATTTGTGCGAGTCTAATTGCTCACTATTAGACAGGCAATACGGCTACTCTAGGAGTTGTCATGAGAATTTGATAGCTGATGAGGAGTTTGCATTTGCAATTGGTTTACAATGATTACCACCTAATACTTTGCAAATGCTAGTAAATCTCCTCTTTATGCTGTTATAGGATCTTCTTTCTCATACAATGAGAGCGGAAAGGCTGCGCCGCTTCATTCACCTATCTTTGTTTCCTGATCACCGGCAAAAAAATTTAACATTCTGAAATGTGTGTCTTAAGCTTCTTATTATTTCACTTATTAGCTTTGCTTCATAATGATTGTAAACATGACATTTTATCTGCCAAATATTTGAAAGAGGTAACACTTTCTTCACCCCTTCCTTCTCTTCTATATCTTTTTTGAAGCAAAAACGTTAGCATTCAAACTCTATCTTATTCCGTGGACGTTAGGCCAATTAGATCTTGGGCTCTACTTACGATTATTCTGATGGAAGGTAGCACATCCAATTTAACTGTCATTGTTCTATTTATTTCTTGTGAACTGGGATTTTGTTGATCTTGAGGGCCAGCCATTGAGAACTCACAGTATCAAGCTAGTGGGACTTATGGTTCTTTCCTTACCTACTACTGTGTTGAAAATTAAGACTCTACTCAGGGGGTAAAACACTTTGTAGTTTGGCTTAGCGGCTGCTGTCTTCTTTATAACTGCTTCTCAACACAATTCCTTTTACTGAGATCTAATGCAGAGACAGGCTCATGTTCCACTGTGTTTCTTGAAACCCCTATTACTTGTACCAGGCGCCTTGATTAATATTATACAGTTTATAAGCGTTTATAAGCTTTTTCATATGTGACGAGCTCAGTGTTTTAGGTCCTTTGTCAAATTGATTTATTTTGTACAGCACGAATGGATCTCAGTTCTCCTTTGTTTCCTTGTGCCATAATCTTTTGTAGATACAGGGATGGTTGATGGCTATACGTATATGTTCTGCTTGCATCTAATGAAGGTGCCACATCAAGTTTGTGGTGCTCTATAGGGAGCTGTACTCTTTTTACTTGATGAAACAGCAATTTTTGCCTTGCAAGTTCTGCGAGCATTTTACTCCAAGAATTTTACCCATTTCTTTACTGTTTCAGGAATGGGAACAAAACTGCTTGGCACTGTAACTTTATGCACAACCTTGCTGAAGAACAAATGTGTGACATCTCTGAGATTCAGTTGTTCAGATAATCAGATAAATTCTTGGCTGCCAAAGGTAGGATTGATTGCTGGCCTTGACCACCTACAGAGGTCGATGGAAAGATCTTCTGAGCAAGAAAACAGAGAATCTCTAAGGAAGATTATACTGAAGCATGAAGAGATCTTCAAACAGCAGGTCTAACTGAATCTTATGCCTAATTTTTTACTTTTAGCCTTGAAAGCTTTATGTTGTAAGTTTCACTTGCATTTGAAGGGAAAGGCTCCATTAGGATCAGCAAAATTGTGTGTGAGTCGTCTTTCATTGATTGTCCTGAACTATTTTGGAAAATAGAGACCCAAAAGAGGAGATAACTCATACTGGTACCAGAATTCATAGAGACACCGATTCCTTGTTTCAAATGGCTAGTAGCATCTCATGCCATCATTAACAACCAATACTAGAGTGCCTAAACTTAAACCTATTTCCTGACCATTAACTTTGTGTACAGAATTATTATGCTAGATAGATAGTATTTATTGCATGTTATCAGGATTTGATGCAGAGTTTTCTGGTCAAGCATGCCAGGTGCATGAACTCCATCGGCTATACATTGTTCAGAAGGAGCTGATGGCTGAACTGAGAAATAAGATGAAGCTCCACCCTGTCACAAGTACAACTCCCATAGAATTCATAGATCCAAGACCTATGTTTTGGAGCAGCAGAGCTAGATCTGAAAGGAGCCAAGCCTCTTACTCCACCAGGAGACATCAGCCCTCAGCACAATTGAATCCAGAAAACACTTCCCTACAAAGGTACGAGTGTCGAAAAGGCCCAGGCTGCCAAGAGTCAAGCCCTTGTTCAGAAGATCATTCGAAAACACAGAGACTCTTTGATCTCGGAGGTTCAGCTAGAGAGGAAATTAACACCGAATTGTGGACCCATCGGGATCCTAACACGGGTGTACTTGAACAAGTGGAAGAGTGTGATATCGAGCTGACACTAAGCATTCGATGTGGTTCTGGCACGAAGATGACAGAAAAATGGCACGGCCAGGGTAAGGAATCAAGATGCTCAAAACTGATAACAAGTGAAACTGCACACCTGACTCTGAGTAGTACACCTATTAGTCCAGACAGACAATAGAATTGTGCAGAATCATCTGCAAACTCTGACACAGATAGATAGATTGAGGAAGCCGCGTTGGCTTCTTGAAGCATTGACATTTATGCAAGGCTTTCAAGCATCTGCAAGGCGGTTTGGTGCGCAATGTGCAACAAAGTACTGCTGGCACTCTAGAAATCCACGTTCCTGAAGGCGAAGCTGATGAAGACATCCTTCTTACCTTATCATCTTATCTTATGGTGCCACTACACAAGGCGAAATCTCTGCAGCTGTGAGCACACTTGGATTCTTTTGTTGTACATTAGCGCAGTCATATTTCAGATGCTTGAGATCAATTTTTTATTTTTTGCTATGAGAATCCCACTTTTCTGAAAACTCATTGATCTCTTGAGCAAAATAACAAGAGGACTCATGATACTTGTACTTGTAAATTCTTGAATATATTAACCAAGAGATTCTTTTTCGCATATGCAGCTCTGAGTACATGTTGTCTTGACCATGGCTTATCTGATGTGAGATGAAGGCTAACTTATTATTGCCGAACTTATCCATAGTTTACATCAGTAATATCAATTGTATTAATGTCTATACTGACTACCCGGCTGGAAATTTTTTGGTACAAACAATGGCTTCTGCAGAGCATAGAAAACATCCTAAAACAAGTTTGAAAACCTTTGAAAATCTATGCCCGCTTGCATTGATCTTGTTGTTCGTGAACTTGTTCTCTAATTCTTACAGAGGATTGAACATCTACTTTAATAGATTCTTTTACTGATTCCAGACAAAAACAAGGAATGCAAGATTAATGTAAACATTTGCAACATACTGGTACACGTGAATAGATCATGAAAACGAAGCCATTCGTACTCGATGTATCAATGAAACTCTGGATGGCCATCAGTTGATAACCCTGGGATGATCAACATCAAGCTTTTTGCATATATATATATATATATATATATAGGTGATCCATGTCACTGGACCACACTAGCTGACGAGGGGGAGAGAGAGAGAGAGAGTTACACACTTGAATCATGTGGGGGCTCAAAATTAGCCTGTGCCTTCTGAACACTGAAGCCAGACACTAGTCAGAGCTGAGAGCTCACCTCAAAATCCTGGGATCACCTTTAACTCTCTCTCTCTCTCTCTCTCTCTCTCTCTCTCATGTGAAAAATGCTGGCTGTGTCTCTGCTCACAGTGTGTGGGTGCCTCAGTGACACATCACTCACTTTGATAGAGTGGTTGGGTTGTTGGGGCACATCTCAGAGAGCTCTCTTTCCTCCTCACTCTATTTTTCTTTTTGGCTGGATTAATTCCTCTGCATGAGAAATTTAGAATGTGAGCTCCACCACCACCGCCGGTGCACTGGTTTCGGACCGGCAGACGTCCAACTGGTGGCGCCGCCACGGAGCATGTCACCAGCTCCGCCATCTCTCCTCTTTCTCTGTCTAAAACTAATATAGATATAGGTCTGCAAGCCTAGATAGCTGCCAGGAATGCTGGAGCAAATTAATATAAAGGCCCAAAGCTCTCTTTCATATATGATTATGGAGTCCGTACGTAAGACCCAAAGACATGACCGACCACTGTTTTCTCCTGAGTTCTTTTTATATATCATGGTGCAGTAAAATTTGGATAATATGGCTGGTCTCAGGATCTTCTCATCAGAGTCATGTCCTCGTGTTGAATCAAAAAATAAAAAATTGGGTTTCCTTCATTATGATCAGTGCTATCTGTTATAATTAGCTAAAATTTTCAATTCAAAGATTGGTCCATAATCAATTAATCTCGATTACAAGCTACGACCACCAGCGTGGGCGTATAATGTATGGCTAAGGTTTGTAATCTCTTGTGTGAGTTTTTGGGTTCGAATATTCTTCTGTGCGAGGGATTGATAGTAGTATAGATATTTAGCCACCTTAAACGACGTCAAAGGCCCAATTTCTTCTTCTTTTTTAAGAAATTGCATGTTTTGTGTTTTCTTATCTTTTTTCAGTTGAGAAAAATCAGCTTCAAGTTATGCTTCCTCCTATTTATCTTGCAGCTATATCTGATCAAATTGCCTTGATCATAAAATTTTAGAATTCTGAATATTAGAAAAAGTGATGATTTGAATATATATATATATATATATATATATATATATATATATATATATATATATATATATATATATATATATATATATATGTTTATTTATTTATGTCATAATTCAGGAATCGGAGAGTGACCATGTCGTGAATATTGAATATAATGAGCGGACTAATTAAATGAATCGAGTCTCTGGAGCCCTGCTAGAGGTAATTAAGATAGATATGAAACAAAATTTGTGTAGCTCATGGGTAGCCATACATAACAATCCTTTATCGTGAAAATGGTTTATATGTTTTGAGCTCAGAAAAGAAGTTTACTTGGAAGATGAACAACTAAAATGTCTTCTTTCATGTATCACCTATATTTAGATAAATTATGTATATATATATATATATTTCCAAATAAAATTGTCTAGTTTTCATATTTTTTGAGAATAAATCTCAATTTATTAAAACTTAGCTTCTATTAGTTTATGCCATTCTCTCTTTCATCTCCCTCCCTTCTTCTTTCCCTAAAACTAAAACATGAACTATAGAAGAATCAAACTGCAAATATCCATAATTTTGAGGGTTCTTTCGCAATCTAATTATCATATGCATTTAGTGGTATGCAAAAAAATAAATTTTTTTCTACTTATTTTGCAGTCTAGATAATTAATGATATCAATTCAAAAGTAGACTTTACAAAAATAAGCTTAATAGATCTGAAAACTTAATTTATAATAGATTTAATCATAATCTTAACCATAAATTAACCATAAAAACAGCTTTCAGCTATGCGAGTAAAGAAGATTTTTTTTTTGATTTTTTTTTAATTAGCTCAGTCTTTTACCCTAATGCCCTGTATTTCTAATAAATTTAGGGACTTGGAGTTTAGAATCTAGTGACCAACCCATGACCACCATGGGGGGAACTACCACTTAAAGCAACTCAAGGGCTGTTATGCGAGTAAAGAAGATGATCATGAGTTTACTGAAAGAGAACAAAAGCTGGGAAAAGACCCTAAAAACAAGAGCAACTTCCTGAGATTGATACCAGCATGACTGGCTGCAGTACTGATCAGAAAAAAGAGAAACATTATTCCAACTAAAAGGGAAGCAAAGCGATACAACATACAAAAGCTAAGACAACTACACCCTATCTTTGGACCCCTTTCATGTCCTTCTTAGTTCTCACTGATGGCATCCATCCATCCATCTCACATGAAGTCCACCTCGAAGATGGCCTGGCCTAGGTGGAGGAGGCTGCTCTGGTGGTGGTGGTGGCCGGTCTGCTCGGAGCCACCTCCGGCCGACTGCGACGCCTCATTGGAGCTGGAGCAGAAGAGGTTCTGGTGATGGAAGTAAGTATTGGAGGATGATGACTGAGAGGAGAACTGGGCTTGCTGCCGCTGCTGCTGCTGCTGCTGCAGATGATGATGATATAAGCTTTGAGATCCAATTTCCATGTCTTCCACTGCTGCAACCCCTCCTAGTGACAAATCTGGCGGCCCATTCCTCAAATGGGTACCTGTGTTTTGGTATCCTTGTTGCACCTCCATGCTTGTGTTTCCATTAGACATAGTTGCAGTGCTAGCAATGGTCACATTGTTTGTTGCTGCACATTCACATATACATAGCAAGCAAATAGAAGACTACCATTAGAGATCGATGGAAGAGATTAATTTGGATGGCGAAACTTTATAATGGAAAGATTATTAACATGTACTCATGTCTCTTGAGTTCTTTGTGGTCTGTTTGCTCTTGTGATTTTTTGTATTTGAAGTACTAGTGGATGTGTTCTTGGAATTAGATGAGTCTGTGGACGAGGACTGAGGCTTTCTCCTCCTGCGGTTGTGGTCGGCCAGCCGCTTTCTACAGCTCCTCTTGGCTTCATCAAACTCTGACAACACATGGAACCTGGGCAACCATTTGGAGAAGAATGAGGCAAACAAGAGAAGTGGCTATCAACTGAGATAAAAATGGAAGAACCCACCATTTAAAGAAGTCTAGGAAACCTATACCTGAAGAGCCAATCCAAATCCCTTCGTCATACAAGGTATGCATTGTAGAGATGAAGAAATAGGTGAACAGTTCCCATATTGCAATGCTATTGGCTTTAATGGAGGAGGACATGAGTGGTACTCATAAAAGCCTAAAGTCTAGCAAGAAAGGAGCAAAGAATATATACATACTGGAAACACAGAAGAGAACATAGAGGAGATGGAGAAAAGCAAGCTATATAGCTTATAGGTAGAGAAAGGAAGCATTGGGCTTTGTAGCCACTGTGTCAGAATATAACCACTGCAGCACATATCTTTCTTTGGTTATGCAACAAAACAAATCATCAATAGTTGAAGGACATGAAACCCTTTCTATGATTGATGTAATTAAACATCCCAGAAATCAGAGGAACCTGCACTTGAAAGTTGAAACCCTACTGTTGATGATTAATTTGTATCATTATTGCCACCATTGTTGCAAAATAAAGCTTATTATTACCTGCTGCATTGCTGGCAGAACCGCTGCTGGAGTCCTCCGGCGATGACGACGGTGGATTTGGAGTGGAACTCGCAGACCTTGTGCCTTCTGTGGTAGTGCTTGGCGCCGGAGAGGTCGGCCTTGCACCCCTCGGCTTGGCACCTCGGCGGCTGGTGTGCCAAGGCATACACACCCCTGGACCTCGCGAAGAGCCGGTCGATGGCCAAGGCGTCGCCGGTTGAGAAGTACGTCCGGTGGCCGAGATTCAACCCAATCCTGTTTCCGGAGGTGCCGATGCCCATGCCATCTTCTTCGCTCTTGACGACGCCAATGGGGTAGTCGGGAACCGGCGTGGTGGTGGTGGGCTGGTTGTAATAGGCCGGGAAGGTGGCCATGGGGAAGAGAGGAGGTTGGAAGTCTGGAAATGGGGAGTTGTGGATAAAAGGGTAGTTGTAATTATGAGTGGTGGCGAAGGTGGCGGTGGTGGTGGTGGGCATGGGGGTAGGGGTGGAGTTGGTGATGGTGGTGGAGTCCCAATCCCAGAGATGATACTGTTTTTGGGTGCTGGGATCAATGGAAGCAAAGGACATCATGGGAGGGACATAAGGATCAGTGGAGTTGGATCTGTTCATCATCTTCCCATCAAAAAGGCCTCTCTCTATCTCTTCCAGGGGGGGAATATAGAAGGGTAGAGAGAGAAACAAGGAGTGGGGGAAGGAGAGGAAAAGAGGGGAGTAAGAGTAGCCAGAAGTGGGAAAGTTGGTTGCTAGGCTGGGTGGCTTTTTCACTCAGCTCTTTTCTTGGTTTTAGATGTGGGGAGAGAAGCACTGAAGAGGTTGGGAAAGAGGAGGGAGGAGGGGGGCCGGGGGCCGAGAAGACTGAAGAGGCTAGGAAAGGATGGCCTTTGGGGGTTGTGTAGAGGAGGAATGGGGATTAAAAAGGCAATGGAGGGGGCTAGCTAACTGGAAGGGATGGTTGGGTTACCTGGGTATAGAGAGAGAGAAGAGGAGAGAGAGAAAGATGGAGTTGTTACTATCACTGTTGTCTTCTGTGTGGTTCTATGGTAGGAGAAACAAATGTCAGTTGCCAACTTCAAGGGCTGCTTTTTAAGTGGTTGGGATGGTGAAAGCAATGCAAGAAGGGGAAGAGAGAGAGAGAGAGAGAGAGAGAGAGAGAGGTTTAGTAAGCGTCAGTATATGTTTGATCTGTTTGTTTAGGTATTCTTTGCTAAACGGGAGTTATGCAGGATTTGATGTACTATGGTCTTGTTCAGAAGATGGCCCTGTGTTGTTCATTGGACAAAACTTTCAGTGAGGAAAGATGGGTGTTTATTAGGGTTTAAAAGGTGGCATTGTTGTGGTTCTTGGCTTTAGCATTTCTTTCTTTCTCTGCTTCTTTGGCTTTATGCATGTAGGCTTGTCAGGAGGTTGATGGCGATGTCTGTACCATACGATGTTGTTATATTCATGCACATATTATATCCATGTCTTTTTAGAGAGAGAAAGTGAGAAAGAGAGAGAGAGAGAGAGATGACACTCCTGCCTGCCTAGTAATTAATTTCCGACTATGGTTCCTGATCATCATCATCACACCCCTAGTATAGTTTTGAGTTCCTTGAATAAAAGAAAGAAACAATCAAAAAGCGCTCGGCGAACACAGAAAGGAAGGGGGACAACTTTTTGCCAAGATCATGCTTAAACAGCTAGGGACCCAACTCTAGTGAGAGATATATAGAATGGTCCATCCTATCATATATATATAGCTTCAGTTGTGTGACTCGTGTCCTAGGTTTGAGCCTTTGTTCTTGTTTGTACCGTTTCCTTGGCGTAAAGAATTTCATGATATTCCAGTCTCTTGTTTCTTCCACGCCATTTGCTCCATTGATTCACCACAATAATATTATATATTTTAGGATTGACCTCCAAGCATAGATATATATTTATAAACTATATATTGTTAATGTGAAAGATATATTTTAAAAAATAAGATGTTGTCTCTCTCGTACAGGAGGTGATGTGTATCATACTATAACTGCTGGCTGCCACGAAGGAGACTGTTCATCTTCGACGACTCCTTTAGTTATGAGCACGATGTTACTCTCATATAGCCTACACATATATATTACTTTCATTGTGATAAACATATATAGTGTATACATATTGCCATTAACTCCTTATTTCATGGTCATTTCTTCCGCTAATTAGCATCTTTAATCCGCTAATTAGCATCTTTAAACATATATAGTGTATACATATTCAATATTTTATCTCATAAATCCCAATTATATCTTTCATGTGATCGAGCAACATATTGTGTACGTCACTTCAAAATTATTCTTGTTAGTGCAAATTCCAGATTATTAAGTATATATATGCACCATTTTCATCAGCTTAAGCTTCTGATCAGTTAACTAATGATATTAGAGCAGTCTTTCAGAATTTGAACTGTCACGGTCAGTATCATCAAATTCATCGATCCTTGTTCATCAGCTTAATTAAGCTTTACATCCTTAATATTCATCTATTTTTTTTTTTTTCATGAAACCCTATATATATATATATATATATATATATATATATATATATATATATATATAAAGAGGAGACAATTGTAGAGTACTCAAATAATTGATTCAAAACAAGTTCTGTTTGGTCGTCATGTCCCTCGTCTCTATATTGAGCTAAAACTGTTACTCTCATGAAGCTAGTACAAACATCTTTTCCAGCAAAGATATGATGAAATGAAGAAAATGCTCCATTGATTAGGGTTTTGAACTCATGGCCATATTGAAGCGGGGGAAGGTTTGCCGTGTCCAATCAATCTTGACTTCCACCATACAATATGAACTTGGAAGTGATGCATGTATATATGGAGACCTTCCATGTGAGTCCTGCACAAGCTTTGGCGATTCATGTGGTGGCTTATTGGGCTGGGACAAATTAATCAATGGTCCCAACCGCCTAGCAAATGAGCCCTTCTGTCATGAACCCAATGTGGGCAATGGGTTTATTGAGCGGGTCCAACTGAATCGATTTGGGCTGCAAACGCTCATACGAATTTTTTGGTGAGTATGTATTGTGCAATTGATAGATGGAAAGTTGCATATGACATGATTCATCACACATGAATATTGAATTTAAATAACAAATATCGACTGAGGCGTCTGCTTGAGGAAGCGATGTTTGAATCCAAAACCTCTGTTCTGGTACCATGAAAGAACTCTAATCACTCAATCCAAAAGTTTAAGCCGATAGATGACATCGAATTTATACCAATACTAGTTTATTGCACATGCCCCTGACATGGTCCTTTTAAGTCGAACGTACATTATTTTCTAATTTTCAAACGAATGGTTTTAATAACTACTTCCTCTAATATGAAACATTATTTTCCTAATTTTTCAAACTGATGGTTTTAGTATGTTTCAAACTGAACTCTCTAATAACTACTCCCTCTAAATTTTCAAACGGACGGTTTTAATAACTACCGTGCCTCTAATTATGTGGCTAATTGAACTATGTAATTTAATTTTTAAATCGAATTAAATAATAACTTGATTATCTACGTAGGACGAACAACCCACCTTATCTTATATAATAACTAGATTGTCTAACACTTGAGAATAGTAGCTACCTAACTTCTCAGCTATTGTCTCTTATTAACAAATGTGTTCCCGATATTCATCTTTGTCTCGCACTTAGCACGGTCCTTGTTTCAAACATATTCATTGAATTTAAGGATTGGTTGAGGGAGCGAGGTTCGAAACCATGACATCTGTTCTAATATTATGTTATTCTAATCAAAATCTTGAGCAATTGATCGACGGAGAATTAATAGATATATAGTCTAACATATAAGATTCAAAAAATCAAAGACATATATATATAAGGTGAGATTTGAAAAGAACATATCGCATGATGCCAACTTCTCTTGGTAATTGTATTGACAACTTGTTGAGATTTCAAAAGTCTAACTTAGAGAGAGTATGTGTGAATGAGTGTGTGTTATGGCGCCTGAAGTCAGATACCTTGAATTGTACCCATAACCCTAATGAACTCTTTGGGTCTGAGCAAGTTAATTGGTCCTCAAGTTTCCTTCTACTCTTTTCAAAAGCTGTACTGACTACCCCATTTGATGATTTGCAAACTATACGTTAAGAAGAGTCTACGAATAGCTAGGTCAATTTTCCAATTAATATGAAGAGTTTTCAAGAATTTTATTGGTTATATATATATATATATATATATATATATATATATATATATGACGAACAGGAGTACTCCAGCATTAATCTGATTCAATTACTTGCACCGCTATGTTGATTCAAGTGATTGATTTCAATGTCGTTTTCCATCTCATCAAGCAATCCACCAACTGAATCTACTATATATCTTTTTGACTGTGAAACTCACGTACAACTTCGGTATTAAAATCCATGCATAGGTCCTTCATAAAGTAGCTCCATGCACGTACGCAATGACCTTCAAAATAATATCATGCATGGTGGAGGCGTCCAAAGGATTGACTGCTTCATAAGTTTCAGAAGTTTAATTGATTTCACTCATCAGAAGAGGATGATCACTCTTTTCTTAATATCCGTATTTACATATTGATATGAAAAAGATATATAAGATATAATCATGATGTAAAACATTATTCAAAAGGTGAGAGTGAAGTGGTTGATGAATGATAGCCAACTTTCTAGCTAAAGTTTTCAAAAAACTTTCTATCCTTTCAAGACATTATTCCTCCTGTCTCACATGTCCTGAGAACAGTATATGTATCAAATGTCTACTGCACCATACATCATTCCTCCGTTTGCATTGTACATATATATATACCATTTCCGCTATGCTAATGTGGACACGTATACACGCACATATAATATTTATGGGATTTTTGTGTTCCGGTAAAAAAAAGCAGTTTGATATCATTAGATTTGGTGTTTGTAATTCGATACCATTAAGTTATAATACTATTATAAAATAGTCCAAGCTCCAAACGACGTTATTTGAGCTGACGGTAAACTGGTCACGTGAGACGCATGTGACTATCGTCAGCTCAAATTGCCACGTGTCATGGCATCTCATGCTACACGTGTCATAACTCTCTCTCTCCTTTTGTTTATACTCTGGTCTCTCTCTCCCTCCTCATTGGCTCCTCATCAGAGCCGGCCTCCACGTCGCCGGGCGACATCCACTTACCGGACTTCCCCCTTCCCTCTCTTTCTCCACTCTCTCTCCGTTTTCCCCTAATTTGGTCTCTCTCTCCCTCATCCCCGACTCCAACGCCACCAACGATGCCTCTTGAGACCCCCCAACGTCGACAATGAGCTACTCCGCCGTCCGTGACCTCAACCGTAAGCTCGCCCGCCTCCCGAGCCCCTCCGGCTCCTCCGGATCCGCCAGTGCTGACACCCCCATCTTCCCCGACGGTGCCCATCGACACCTCAACTTTGTCGCCACCATCCATCCCCTACAACGACTCCAACCTCGTCCCGATCCCGTCACCCTCTCCCCATCGGAACCTCGACGCCATGCCCATCTCGTGGATCCGGCGTCGCCACTCCTTAAACCCGCCCGTCTCCAGGGACCCTCCGGATCCACGAGTGTCGACTCCCCCATCTTCTCCGACGGTGCCCATTGACACCTCAACTCTGTCGTCGCCATCCATCCCCTACAACGACTCCAACCTCGTACCGATCCTATCACCCTCTCCCCATCGGAACCCCGACGCCGTGCCCAACTCGTGACCCAAGCTCCTCGCGGATCTGGCGCACGCCACTCCTTAAACCAACCACCCGGCTTCGCCGGGTGGACCTGGCTCTTCCCTTTCTCTCTTCTCTCCCTCCCTCCCCCCCGGCCTAACTCGTGCCCGCTCTCCCCGCCGCCACCCCGGAGACAACGTGGCTCCGCTACCGTCCCGCGGCCCCCATCGCCGCCCAGCCAACCGCCCCGCAACCCGGCTCTCCCCTTTCTCTCTTCTCTTCTCTTCCTCCCTCCCTCACTCTCTCTCTCTCTCTCTCTCTCTCTCTCTCTCTCTCCCCCCTTGGCCTAACTCTTCCCTCTCTCTCTTAGGGAGAATACCACCTTTGTGGCAGGAAACGGGTGCAAAATCGCTCATATGCGGTTTCCCGTCAAATTATACTAACGGAGTCTGGGGTTAGAATTAAATTTTACTTAGTTTATAACTTGGTAGTATCAAATTGCAAATCTCAGGACCTGGTGGTACCAAAATACATTTATGAAAAAGTGCATGGTACCATAATGCAAAAATCCCTATATTTATTTATGTAACAACCACCCTATATTGTCAAATCTCTTATATATACTTCAGCTCCCTCTGTATGCTCGTAAATGTTCTCAATTACCCTAGACTGCTTGCTCCCTGAGCATGTTCAGAGTTTAACTCGTTGCATTGAGCAATAGCTATGCAACATCGCTTATATATATTTACTAGTCCTATCCCCTGCCACATGGCAGGGTAACCACCATCTCCCCTCACCTCCCTCATAACTCCCCACTAACCCTCTTTAACCATCATCTCTCCTCACCTCTCTCGTAACTCCCCACTAACCCCCCTAACTCCCCCCCTCCCCCACTATTACCCCCTCCACATCAGCAACCACATAGGATAAGCTCTGCCACATAGGATGCCAGTAGGACAACGCTATGTTATTTTATAACCATGCTCCTATATAAGGATGATTGTTAATATAACTTCTAATATAATTTGGTGTTGCATCGTGTAACACGGCTCATGCATTAGCTCTGATACGGGCTATGTATCACTTCAAATATGATACCCATGAACTTTTTCATGTTTAGATCCGTCGTTTGGTATGGAGCTAGTTTATTCGGAATAAGAGATTTTGAGGTTAAAAAAAATGAGAATAAAGTGGTAATGATTACTTGAAATAAGAAAAAATAAAGTGATAGTGGTAGCTGAAATGAGAATAAATGAGTAATTATTACTTGGAATAAGAAAATGTGTTTGGGGATAGGTATGAGAATAAAAGGGACCCGTACCAAATAAGCCCATCACTTTTGACATATCATGACCCTACCTATGTTTTTTTTTTGCAATATGAGTATACGAGACCCATGTCAACTTTTTTGACCAAAATACCCTTGCCTCATGAATGGGGTTGAACCATGTCACATGACATGGCATGGTCATTGCGACAGTCACATGACGTGAAATGGTCGTATACATCAATGCATCTTAATGTGGATACATTTATATTGATACTAGGTGAGCCCACCTCCACAGCTCCCACCACCCCCTCTATCCTCCTATATATATACTAGTTGTGCCCCATGTCACATGGCAGGGTAACCACTAATATATCTCACCCCAATAACCATTAAATAAATCCCTCCCACTAAACCACCATCAATCTAGGATTATCATGCCACATAGGCTTCACCTAGGACATACTCCTGCCACATAGGACAACAAAAGTTTCACTTATAACCATAGTCTCATATAAAGATTATATATATATATATATATATATATATATATATATATATATATATATATATATATATATATATATATGTAAATACATGACTAATATGTCAGGTCATGAAACCTTACTTTATAAGATAGATAATAATATTATTATTTTAAATTATAATAATATTATTATTTTTACATGACATGGACCAATTATGATATGACACATGTCATGTTTGAGGGACCCATAATAATATATTATTATTATTATTGACACACTAAGCGTAGGAAAATGCTTATATGTGCACAAAAATGTCACCACACGCGCGTAATTTTTTTATATACTCACATAAAAATGTTTCTACGTGGAACAATTTTTGTAAACATATAAAAAAATTTGCGCACGTGGTTTGTGTGCGTATAAATATCTTCATACGCATGGTGTATTAAATATGATTATTAATATATAATAATAAAAAATTAATATAAGCATGTCCCTCCTCATGTGCCACGTGCCATATCAAGATTGGTCCACGTCATGTAAAAATAATATTATTTTATAATATATATTAAAATAATATTATTGTATTAGTATAAGTGAGTCCCATATGCATGACCATGTCACGTCATGTGGCAGGCACCATGATCATGCCCCATCTCGTGAACATGTTATTGGGTTTTGAAGGTCCCGGAGATGATATTGTCTTTTTTGTGAAGTTGTTGTTTTGGGTTTAGCATACATTCATACGGTTGCAATCTGTTGTAGCCTTGTAACTTTTCTCTAAACTTTGTCTAGCCTTTGGGCTAAATTTCTATAAAAAAAACAAAAAAAAGTGATCATGCCCCATCTATGAAGGAATGCCATTTTGGTCAAAAAAAAGTTGATAGGGGTCTCATATTTTTTTTATTTAAAAAAAAAAGTAATTTTAAATGCAACACTGAAAGTTACAAGTGCATTGCATTTTCCTAAATACACTTAGACATTGATGAGACATTGATGAGTTAGACATTAGGAAAATGTGGTGTACATATAACTTTCAACGGTGCCTTTAAATTACCCAAAAAAAAAAAAAAACATGGATAGGGTCCTGATACGCGAAGAGTGAACATTATCTGCTAAAAATTCCGAGACCCACGCCACCTTGAGATCAAGAGCATGGCCAAACACAAAGCTAGGATGGTAAAAGGTAACATTGGGTTCCATTTATGTGTAAGATGTGAGTCTAGTGGTCCATTGATATGTGCCAGCATGAGATGTGGGGCTGGCCTGTGAGCCCTCTTCAGCTTCATCCATCACATCAACTCTCCTCAGTAATCCACCCACATTATTGTACTGTGCAAGAGATCCACAGATGGGCTGTGGTCAACAAGCTAGCTAGCTTAGCTGGCCTTTGTACTGAGGCAAGAGCAAGATTCATTGTTTTGAGTAGTGTACTAGTGTTTTTAATGTCATGCAACCCTGCTTCTCTGAAGAACATTTCTCCATGGGCTTGTGTCTTCAGAGGTGGTTGCTGCAGGTGAACACAATGCTTGGCAATCTTATAGTATTTGTTCGAACATAATATAAACGATTAAATTCATCCTTTAATGCAAGCTTAAGCTTTTGTGGTAACCGGTGATTTAACAAAGGAGAGTTGATATATTTCATTATTAGGACGAAAGTGACCAAATTTATTTATTTTCACAAAGTTGGCATTATAACATTAGGATGCTACCATATTGTCTTCTCTAGGAAAGTACCAATTATTATTGATAGAATAAAGATTTGTGTCACGTGCCTCCAATCGGTAATGAGATACCGATTAGTTGATTTAGTTCATCGATAGAACAATACCGATGGACTAGATCAATTGATTGGTATATACATACCGATTGAATGTACCAATGATCGAAACGACATATATCGGTGAGCATATACCGATCAATTAATCTAATCCATCGGTATTATTTTGCTCATCAATCCATCGGTATCTCATTATCGATTGGAGGCATGTGCAATACACATGCCACGTGGCCATATAATTAAATCGCGACTCTTGTTGATATTGCAGGAGTGAAGATGCACAAGGTCATGTCCCATATTGTAACTTGTTTATAGGTTCAATGTTACACGTTGGCATGAAAAGGAGATGTGTTTCAAGTGGTCCTGCACTGATCAGAAGTAGCTTGAAGGAAGAAAATGGCAGATCATAGGTTATTGTACTGGTTCTGATCAAAAGAGAAGCTATAGGGATCAGTCTGAGGGAGTCCAAGGAAACAGGATTGGTGGAGATGTGGCTGCCATCAGAGATTGATTGGAAGAAAGGAGGAGACGATGAGGAGAATAAAAGGAGGTTTGCATGCAGTGAATGAATGAGTTGTAGGGTACCAAAGCTTTTTAGGACGTATAGGGCTATTGTTAAGATTTGGCTTCTTCTACATGAATGACATTGATAGCTGATATAATTGCATGAAGCTTAGGAAACTTAACGTACGCTCTGGTTTAAGTCCCTTGTAGGTTTGTCATAGGCCAGGCCCATGTTTGTGTTGGCCATACCGAGGGCCTGTTTGGTGTTGGGGGAGTGGATAGCAAAGTGACACCACATTTCTGATCGAATATAGTCTAAACTCTATGCATTCCCTCAGCTTAAGCTTTTGATAAGCTTTTGAGACATTGGTGAATCGGTGATCCAACAACTTCAAATGAAATCATTCAGCACAATTCATGACCACTCAATATATGACCCAGAATTGGCACAGATTCACAAAGCTAAAAAGCAAGGCCTTCGCAAATGATCTATTTTGCAACAGATGAGATTAGTAGAGAGAAAATAGTCCAGGGGAAAAAAAATATGAAAGGGGAGAACAGCAGGTACGCGCTTTATGATGTTTGGAGCTCCAGGTAGGAAAGAGAGCAGGAAAATAAAAATTAAAATATAGTAGCTAAGGTAACTGTGGAAAGGTTTTCTCCTCCTCCCCAGCTTTCTATCTAAAGCAGCCACTGCTTCCCTCCCGGGAGTATCTTAGGCTTTTGTCTATCTGTTATGCTACTATACAGTGTAATGCTGCTGGATGGTGTCAATGTCGAGGCCCTTCATCTTTACGACTGATTCAACATGACCTTTTAGAGTGTTCAGCTCTCGAAGTCTATAGATTAAAACAAGCAGCATGTTAGGATTTCATTGATACAATACTAAGTTTTTTGAGTATATAATCGAACGTGGATGACCCCATACCTTGCAACCTCTGCTCGCCTTTTGGCCTGCTCTGCGATCTCAGAAAGCTCTCTATAGCTGCTCTTGTCAGAGAAGAGGTTGGCAGTTTCAGGGGGTTGAAGTCCATGCAGCGTTCTCTGTGCCATAGCCCACTGGGCTTCCCTTTCCTCTCTACCATAATCCTTCTTGGTGGTGAAGGCAGTCTGCAATAGGAAAAGAACACACCAAAGGAATTAGAACAATCAACCTGAAAAGCTGATAAGGTAGTTCAAAATCATCCGCAAGAAATGAGAAATTAAGATGACAGGTTGCAGATAATTACCTTGTTCTCTAGGAGGTTATCCCATGCTTTTCCACTTAAAATGTAGCGGATGGCAAACTTGAACACATCAAGAGGGAAGAAGAAAACAATACTGTAGAGCCAGATAACTCCAGCCCATCCCCAACCAATACCTTTAATTCGTGCAAAACCCCAATCGGCGTACACTGCAATGGCGGTCGCAATCTGAAGAAGAAAAAAAAAAATGGTTTTTCATGGTGGAAATCTGACAAAAAATAAATAAATCTACTGTTGCGTTTTGGAGGCATGGTATGCACATGAGAATTATGTGTATGTGCATGTATATACTTATTACCAAAAGACCCAAAGCACACACCATGACAAAAGGCATTTCTCATGACCATGCAGCCTACATCATCCCGTAAACAGCACAAAAAATACTTGCAAACTGTTATATAAACATTTACAAGGTGATCAGATGGAACAATAACGAGAGGATTATATCTACTGTGATGATCGATTTGAAATCCAGAAGTAAGTTCTGTAACATGTTTTGCAAACTTGTTAATCTTTATTCTCAAGCATTAAGAAGCTGGTTCTACACTCAGAGAATCACTGAATATGATGAAAAAGATAGCAAGCCAAGACCAAAAAATGGAGAGGTGATGACAGAAAGGGTGATCTTACAAGCTGAGCGATCACAAAAGCTGAGACTAAGAGAAGCCCTGGTCGTTCAACAAAGAACCAGCTGCGCGAACGAGTGACAAATATGAGAGCCTGGCTCACAATACTAACTTGCAGGTACAAAGCAGACATCATTTCGTCTTCGCTGTTTCTCAAAGATCTGACTTTGAACTTATCCTGCAGAAGCATCAGAGAAGTTGCATTACTTTGGGACCATAACCAACACATCACAATCTAAATCCAAATCTCCAAAAACCAACTCATTATAAGCAATTTGAACATGATAGAATATATAACTGGGCATCAGCATACATCAATGCCAATAGCTGGTGAATATAAAGTAATTTTTAGACTTAAAGTGTGCTAAAAAGACAAGATTTAAGTAGTACTGCAGAAGAGAGTCTCCATTTCAGGAACAGATCTACTCCACAATCATTTCTAACAAGATTTAAGGGGTTATGAACACTCACTGAGAAGAAATTAGTCTCTTTCATTGCCCAGAAGAAGATGACTGTCATCAAAGCCAGGTAACTGCCAAAGACAACTCCAGTAGCAAAAATCTCTTTCAGTTTCCAACTATCGGGGATCGGGGATGGCTTGACGCGATCTTTTGATATAGTCATAATTGTTCCTGCAGCAAGCAATTCCACATGAAGTCAAATAAACAGAACAAAATACCAGATCCACTATCTACTTTGAACTCAAGGCCAAACTCACCATCATTTAGGATGGCAATGATTAAAACCATGAAGGGTGAGAAGTCAAACTTCCAAATAAGTGCAATTAGCATAAACCCGAGCTACAAAGTCAAGAAAATAATGACAATTATCAGTATCTGCAATCAGGTTTGTTATCTAAGTGTGTGAGCAAGAACTAAGTCTGAAGTTTAAATCAGAATAATCTGAAATTGACATGACAAGGGAACACCACCCAAGTCCAAAAACAATTACAGCAACTGTTTCAACCTCAGAGAAGGCTTATATTGCTAAGTACTCACAACAATACGGATGGTAATGGAGACCGCATAGATCTGCAATAAACAAGCAGAAGAGTGAGTTAGCCACTGCAAAAAATATTAGCTAATGAAGGATGAAAGGCTAAATTATAGCGTGCATCTTGATAGCTTACTGTGTAGTTCTTCATTCTCTGGAAGATCGCTCTGCTGGTCAGAACAGCACTGATTATAACGCTGAGACCAGGCTCTGTAAGGACTATATCGGATGCGCCTCTAGCAGCATCTGTAGCATCGGCGACAGCAATTCCAATGTCTGCTTTCTTCAAGGCTGGAGCATCATTAACTCCATCTCCTGTCATTCCACATATGTGCTTTCTCTCCTGTAGCCTTTTCACAATCTCGTACTTATGCTCTGTTATAACAAAAAATCCAACTCATATTGCAACAGAGCTGGTAAGCAGACACTCAACCAGGGCCAACTGTGGATGTCAAGCTTACCAGGGAAAACTCCAGCAAACCCATCAGCCTTCTCGATCAACTCGTCAACAGGAAGGGAAGCGATTGATGCATCCTTGTCTTGCCCAAGCAATGAAGATGAAGGGTACATGTTGGTTCCCATCCCAAGCCTTCGTCCTGTCTCTTTTGCAATAGCTAGCTGATCACCTGAAAAAGAGACAAAAAGTTCATCCAACTATCTACTAGTTGGCAAACACGATGAAGCTAACATCAATTACCGGTTATCATCTTTACATTTACACCAAGATTAAGAGCTCTACGAATGGTTTCAGCACTGTCATGCCTAGGGGGATCGAAAAGAGGCAATAGACCAACAAATTGCCATGGCCCTCCAGGGCTATCCTTATTCTTCTCAGGAACTTCCTGCCAAACAAATTACCAAATGATACACAAACTAGATTTGTGATAGAAGCATGAGAACCAAATATGATTAGATCACCGACCTGTCTAGCAACAGCCAATGATCGAAGCCCGCGTTCAGCAAACTTGTCAATCACGGTATGGACCCTGTTCCTGACATCTTCCTTTGCATTGCAAAGATTCAGAATCTGTTTACCAAGCAACCAAAGTAAGTGAGCTACACCACCCTGCCCCTACCCAAATGCCTATGTTTGCTGCTGGCTACCACCAAGATCACGACCATCTATTTAGAGAAAGAACATGGAGACTCAAGAAACTGGCAACGTACCTGCTCAGGAGCACCTTTACTCACACGATGCCAGTTCCCATCAGCATCAATATAAGTTAAAGCAGTTCTTTTGTCAACCGGATTAAAGGGGAGGAAGTGCACTTCCGTAATACCAGCTCTTGCCTGCGGGGAAGATTACAACACGATTAGTTGAAGCGTCTTGTCTCTTATAGTAGCAAGGAATGATAGTACGAAGGGATCAGATTTCAACCAAAAGTTAACTTCATAGTACCTCCTTAGGGTCTGCAAGCATCCCAACCATGGCAGCATCAATGGCATCCTGGTTTTCAGTTCTCGATGCTCTTGCAGCCAATAGAACAACATGCCCTTTATCAACATCTTTAGCAAATACCTCAACAAGGTTTTTATCAACACTCAACTTGTTAAGTGTCAACGTTCCTGTTTTATCACTGCAGAGCACATCCATGCCGGCCATCTCCTCGATAGCAGTCATTCTTTTTGTGATAGCACCTTGCTGGGAGAGCCTGTGGGACCCAATAGCCATGGTGACGGATAACACAGTAGGCATAGCAATTGGAATCCCTCCGATCAAGAGTACCAGCAGATTGTCAATGCCATCCCGGTACCTCCGATGCTGGATTGGGTACATGACAATGAGCTCAACCAGCATCCCGATGGCAATGGAGGAAATGCAGAAGTTCCCAATTGCCGCAAGGACCTTCTGGAAATGACCAACCTGGTTTGTGCTGTCCACCAGATGTGCAGCCTTTCCAAAAAAAGTGTGAACTCCAGTGGCAATAACAACTGCCTCAATCTCACCCTGCTTGCAGGTCGAACCAGAGAAGACTTCATCTCCTGGGGACTTTGTGACAGGAAGGGATTCACCAGTCAGAGCAGATTGGTCGATCTTCAGTGGATCTCCCTCGAGAAGGCGTGCATCAGCAGGAACAATATCACCCAACTTGATACTTATGATGTCTCCAGGGACAAGGATTGATGCATCTTCCTCACTCCAAGAGCCATCTCTGAGCACCTGAAATCCTCAAAGTGCAAGACATACTGAGAAAAGAAACAATAGTACAATAATAGGGAAATATTAAATACTGGGATGCTTCATCATTCATACCTTTGTTTTAGGGGCAAGGCCAGCCATAAGCGCTGCTGCCGCATTTCCAGCATTGTTTTCTTCAATGAAACTGATTGTTGAGTTGATAACCAGCAAAGCAACAATACCCACAAAGTCTTGCCAGTCTGGAGGTTTCCCCCCTCCATTGGCCAATGCAATGGCCATTACAGCAGCCATTTCCATAACCCAAGACAGAGGGTTCCACATAAAACCAAGGAACTTGAGGATTTTGCTTTCCTGTCATCAAGAAACAAGGCCTCGATGTAGTATGAAGCAAGAAGGGAAAAAAAGAACGACAGAAGTAGCTATCTATCTGAAGAGCATGTATACCTTCTTCTCTTCGAGCTTGTTGGGCCCGAAGATTTGGAGCCGGTTTGCTCCCTCCTCTGCTGAGAGACCACTTGGTGAGCATTTCAGCTGCTCAAATACTTCCTCTATGGGAATTCGTTCCTATGAAGAGGACCCATGTATTGAATCAGTATCCCTTATTAACACATTAATCAGAAACAAAGATATTAACAAACATAGAGCCTTCCATAGGGCCTCACTGTTTAAACAGGATTCTGAGGGAAAGAAAAGCTGAAGTATAACCCAAGTTAGCATCTAATCGGAGGACCCACAAACCAAAGAACGGCCACGAATGAGCAGTGAGACAAATCATAAGGAAGAAGCATATGAGTAACACAACTTCTGAATAAGAACCAACTAAGCGAAACTCTTCAAAATTTGAGTTACATCGCAACCATCCCTATGTTCTTTCAAGAAGATTGTCGTAGCCCCATAATGGCCCATTTCAAAGGAACAAGAAAGTTTTCCAAAAGCAAGATGACGAAGAAAGCAACGAGCTTTCAGAGGTGTTCGATGAACATCAAAGACCTCTTTGGATAGACTAGCAACAAGGTGGTCCTAGTTAAAGCTCAACCGTCCAAAAATTCTTTGGACAACGATGAAGGAAAGCATCATGCTTAAAGCAACTCAAAATGGAGATATATATCTTTTTTCCTATACTCTAAGAATCTTTTTATCGTCCTGAATCATCCCATCTTTGAAATAATTGGGAAGCAAAAGATCTGCAGGAAGATGTGAAAAATATAAAAGAAACGTGTAATATTCCAACCAGGCCACAGCCGCTTTCCAGAAAACATATAATTTAAATCTGGAGTTATTTCCACCCTCCCCCTGTTGATACGTTCCTTAAAAGCTAAAGAACCTGAATTGACTCAAGTCACAAGGAAATGGACTTCAAACTTAGAGCAAAATACAGGGATCTATAATTGAACAGAAAACAGGAAAGGCTGCGATTTCTCATAAAGCAGAACTAGGCAGGAGCAGAGAGAATGATTTCTTTCCATGCATACTTTGCATACAATAAATTGCCACAAGAGCAACAAACCGCTACTTCTAAGCAAATCTCAATTAAAATCACGCCAATAACGGTGAGAACAATCAGGGAAACCTTAAACGAACCCAAAATTAGATGAAAATCAGAAGAGCAATGATTAAAATTACAGAAGAAAAGGATCCGGGACGATTTGCTAATTTTCAATTATAGAAATCAATGGCCGAAGTACTTCCTCAAATTCGCTGATAACACACGACTAAATCACAGTTTCTGCTAGAAGATTGCATACAAAACAGAGAATAGAACCGCCACAATAAAATAATAGCCAACAATTTAAGAAAAAAGATGCGTAATATCGTACTGTTACGTTGAGTACTATCTCGCTCAAATCGCATAGAAAAAACGCAAGGCAAAAAACGAAAAAAACAATCTTAAAACCACACTTCGACGTAATATAAAGCAAGAACATCAAGACAAATTCGATTAGAACACTCAGTAAGTACAAAAATAATCCACGAAAAGGAGTGTCAGTGCTCACAAATCCGAGGGCCCCAACAAGAACAGAAATCCCTGAAGTGTTTGAATTCCGGACATGTACGGACTCCGGAAATTACTTAAAAACAAAGACACTCTGATTCACAAATCCGTACAAACAGAACCAATCGGACTAAAGACGACTTCGACCACAATAAGCACAAAATGGTCAGAAGATGTAAACAAAAAAAAAAGGAGAAAAAACAAGAGACAATGATTGAGGGAAACAAAACTCGATTATAAGGTCTCGCCAATCAACTGTACCAAAAGCATAAATAATAGCAATCCATCACGATCAGCTATCCGACTTGAAGTCTGTGGAAAAAGTCGCAAAATATTCCGTAAAATAGTTTGAAAAAAAGAAGATGACGATCACAAGTGCGTTCTCTGACGTGATCAACAGTCTCGTTTTAACGCATAAAAAAAATCGGAAATCCATCTAAAAATCGGAAAAAATCAATAAAAAAAGAGCATGAGAAGCGGCGGCGGTCCTACTAGCTTGACGGTCACGTTAACAAAATCAAGAAAAACACCAAGTCCAATAAAAAAAAAGAGCGCAAAAAACGCCGAAAAGAAGAAGAAGAAGAAACACTCACCAGATCAACCGTCTCGTTCCTGATCTCCTCCAGAGTGATCGCCTTGTCCCCTCCCATCCTCGCAGCTCTAGGCTAGAACGAACCGATCAAGAGATCTATCCAAAACCCGTATAGAAAACCTAGAAACAGGATCTTATGAGCAGCCGGCGAGCGAGAGGAGAGGCGAGCATCGCTTAGAAACAGGGGAAGAGGAGGAGAAAGAGAATGGAATCACGGAGCCGCGGAGAGGAACGAATCTAATCGTATCGGATAGAGGAAGGAGGGAGGGATGGATGGATGGATGGATATGGCTCCTGCTCTTCGGCCACTCTCGCCGCCCTTTTATAGTCCACACTAGTTCCAAGAACGATTGAGAGGCGAAATAAATACAAAGGGCAAAAGAAAAGAATGGGACCCACCGTCAACGAGTCGCTGGCGTGGCAGACGGCGTCGTTTAGAGGCGTTTCGTGTGGCACGCGACATCCCCCACCAAGGTCGCTGGGTGACGCTGGCCCCAGGTTTCCCGGGCTGTGAGAAACGTGTTTGGATACGGAATAGTGGGGTTATTGGAATTGGCTTCGTCTACTTATAGCCGCGGAGTTTAATAGGTCGGATCCGGGTCTCATCTTCCATGGATCCAATTGTGGATTGGTGGCATGTTATAAAGGGACGATTACGCATTTCCAATTATAAAATTACACTATTTCACATATCCTTTTCTAAAACTTTACTATTTCTCTTTCCAAAATCCTCTTTTAACATTTTCATATTTCTCTTTCCAATGTTACACTTTCTTATAATTTTTATTTTACTAACTTACTTCTTAAGTATTCTGAAATACTAAAAAGATTTATATACATTGACATGTGACATGTGTAATGCACATGTTGCCTATCAATAGCCTATTACTGATTCTGTTCTAGTCCATCGATAGTCTACCGATGGGCCATATCAATCAATTATAGTTGGCTACCGAAAGTGACTATCGGTAGTGGGCTATCGATTGATTGACATCTATCGATAGGCTACTACCGATCGATTGATCTAGTTCATTAATAGTTCCCTATCGATGAATTAGATTAAGAATTGGTAATGATTTACCGACACATACCACATATTCATGCCTCATTTTGAAATAGCCAGGGAGCCTTTCCAACTATATCTGATTAAAAAAATTAACATTTTTAAAAAACTAACAAATTACCTCGTGATATGATTCTAAAAGAATATAATTTCCTAATTTGAAAGAGATATTTTGCAACTATATATCGACATAATGTTCACATTTTTTGAAAAAAAAATCCAATTTAATCGGGTCTCCAAATAGAGCGATCCAAACTCCGATCACACACTTCAAATATTCGTTTCCCATCCCCAAGGCTAGAATGCCACGTTTCCCACACGTGTCGAGCTTCTATTGGGTACCCGAAGAAAAATCTCGTGACACTGGGCTTTTTTAATAAGGCGGGGCCCACTCTCCCCTAATTTCCTACTTTATCATATCTCCCGGATTTAATGAAGATAGAAGTTTTATAAAGTTAGTCAGACGCTTAATTAAATGGGGCCCACCTAAATTATCGTGTGGCTCGTCTCGCCCACGGCCCAACATTTGTTTTGGGCCCGGATTTTTAGTATCTCCTTTTCCATAAATGACTACATTTAATAGCTAAATAATTAAATTTAACCTTTGTTATAAAGCCTTGTTACAATATTGGTAATATTAATAAGGGTCTCTTCCTTAAATCTACATTCATAAGTTTTGTCTCGTTGAATTAAATATTCCATGTGCCGACAGTCATGTTTGTTCATCCTAGAATGTACTTTAAATTATCCTCATATTAGTTTATTTACATATATATTTTTCTAAGTTAACTTTGTATATTAAGGGTTTTTAAAGATTAACTTATAATAAAATTTAAGGGTTTTTAAAATAACGCAAGTATCCCCTCATATTTTTAACTTCTTACGTAAACATCCTTGTGCCGATCCTTGTCAATCAAAAGGCTAAATTTGGGGATATCCATTATGATTTGAATTTTTAAAAGGATAGATTTGTTTTCTGAAATTGTTTTCAAGGATAATTGTTTCGACGTTAGATTAGATTAGATGATTTGAGTTGACACAAAGATATTTACATAACAAGCTAAAGATTTGAGGAATATATGTATAATGTTTGAAGGTTTTCCAATGATGAAATGTAAAACCCGTGAGCCCCGGATTCCTTCGAGGGATAGGTGAGGATAGCCCTCTTTATCCCCAAACATTAAACCCGTGTTTGGTATTATCCTCTTTTATCTCCGTTCATATCTCTAAATATAAAAAATAATAATTATTATTTTATTCATATTTCATCTATCATTTTATTTTTTTCTATCCGCATCAGGTAACCTCACTTTTCATATTCACACTTATCATCGAGCAATATTTATGTCAACTTTTCAATCATTATTCATTATCCTCACTTTTTCTACCCAAAATCACTTATCCTCACCTATTCTCACTTTTTTTTAATTTATCCGTAAAATCCCTTGTCCCCACTGATCACTAAATTTTCTATCCCCAAACCAAACAAGCCTAAATATAATGATCAACATTCATAGCTGAGTTCAAACGATCTCTCCATCAATTGTTCTATTTAATTAAATATTTCACACGTGGGCACTCATGCCTGCTAAATTTTTTCAATAATTTAATTAAGAATTGTACAGATCATCCTGACCGTCTTCTTTGAGAAAGATCTCGTCAATAAAGATTAGGTTTTGATCTTGATGCCTTGCCTTGATGTGCTGGAATTCAAAGATAAAGCTTATGGGTAACAAATTACTTTAAGTTAGTCTATGGTTTGGTAGCCTAATCTAAACACTTTTTAAGCCTTCACAACAATGGCCACAAAATCCTAGGATGATTTCCCTGTTGACAGAGAACAGAGTAGTTCTTGTGAACAGATACTGCTTGAATAAAATGGCAACAAGAACAATGTAGAGCCACATCAAACACTAAACTAATGACCCTATTCTTTCTATATATAGAGTTGGTAGAGTTTTAATCTCCCTGTAGAACAATTTAAACAAGAAACAATCTCTTTCTGGAATCCGGCAGCAGTCTATTTCAGTATGAACAGTCAAAATTATTGTTTAAATCATTAAGATAAAGTGTCTGTTTATAGGGAAATTTCTAAATCAGCTTATTACTCGGAATTAGAGAATAATTTGAAGCCATGCAACCTTGCAATGCTACCATGAATCATAATATGTGGTCCATGCCATTGTTTCGGCACATAATAATCTATCTATTGGCATATCAAAATTATAAGCTTATGAATCAATCCACAAGCTTTTTTTTTTGCTAAGTTGAGCCAAAAGACTAAGTGAAACAACAAACAACACAGGTTATACAATTACGAGGTCCCAACATGAGGAATCTCTCGTCTAGCTCGTCACACAAGGTCATCTGCCTCGCGTTCGTCTCGCGCGGTATAAACATAAAGATGACTCCACCCAGAAGAGCATCCAAGCTCCAGAGATAAGTTACTCGGAGAAAAGGTATAGCTTTTATTTATTTATTTTCCTTTTTTTGTCCTAGTTTCTTCCGTGTGATTGACTAAAGAATTAGACGTTGGCTGCATGAATTTGATATGAAATTGGACTCGAAATGCAATAGTTTTTCTCGTGTGGAGAAGTCATTGAGATGGTGTTTGATTTGAGATCAATTGGTGGTGGTGGTCATCATCTGGGCCATATCTAGCATGTGAGGTAGCATGTGTTTGACATTAAGAAAGGGGACACTGTCCTGCAGTTGTCTAAAGAGTTCTGATGAATCCAAAAATATTGATTTGGTTTCAAAAAGGAAGACTGCTACCTAAAAATTGGAAACCATAGCTTCTGCTCCATCTCAAACTAGATCGAGGTGAACGTGAAGCGTTTTTGTTTTTGACTAATTGAGTCCAAAGGCTAGAGGACCCAACTAAGGGTTAGTTACAAAATTGCTATGGGAGACTGAGGACATGCCTCACAGTCCCGTTGATGTCCATAAAGTCCAAGTGGAGTCTAAGAACTTCACGAGCCAACCAATTCACATGCATGTTTTCTTCACAGGGGACGGAGGTGAACGTGAAGCGTTTCGAAACGATCATTATTTTGGGTCATTATCATCAATTGTTAACTAAGTCTGTTCGAATATAAGCCAAATAATGTCCTTTTTAATGACTTGAGCCGGATCTATCATGATATCGGAACAGAGATTACAATACATGAACCAACAATCCAAGCTCGAGAGAAGAAAGAGCATTTGTCATTTTAGTTTGATGCTTGTTTTATTAATCATATTTGCTTTGCTTTTGGATACTTTTTCAGTATTTTTATTTTCAGTTCTTCCTTCCAAACTTTTCTTATGGCATTACATGCATACAGTGGAAAACAGTAAAGAAATCCACTATAATCTTTAAAGAAAAAGGTGCATTCTTGGAAGCTACAGCCTTTGAAGCCTTGTTATATTTGTGTCATTATAGTACAAGCTGACTCAAATTGCCATCTTTATGTTATAGTAAAGTGAACAGAAGAAGAAGAGATATAAAAAGCTAAAGTGTCTGGGCTAAAAGAGAGGGGGTGTTTGGCTCCAATCATATCAATTAGAGAACCAGTTTCTGAACCAAGGGAAATGAGATCCTTTTTTCAGTCCTGGACAGTACTTCTAGTACTGTATGTTTAATGCCTTTAGGTTTCAGTGCTTTCTAAAGAATTGATGGAAGCAGAGGTGGGGTTCTTCCCAAGGAAAGACTGTTCTCTTGTCCTTGTAAGGACAATGGAGAAAATAAAGCTGTTCTTTCATTTGGTGGTGGCCATTAGGCATCCTCCGTTGTCCATGATCTCACCTCAATGTTGTGAGAGAATCATTTGGACGGTGGACTGCGTGGGTCCATATCATGATGGTATTTATTCTTGAGGACACATGACTGAATCGGATGATCAAGTAAGCAATCTCACAACATTTGTCTGTGGATCGGGGACATATATATATATATATATATTAATCACCTTTTATAACACAACGTGCTATAAAGCTGTGATAATAGTGATTTTGTCAGAAAACTCCAAACGCACTTGCCTTGGAGTTATAAAAAATTAGATAATATTGTATGAGAAGGGCAATACCGTTCCAAATAGTATCAAAGCCGATACTCAATCAGAAATTGAGCGGCCCCAGAATGGATGATTAGTGTGAAGTATTGTCGGTTTCATAACGCGTTTTAAAACCGTGATGACAATGATTCCGTCAGAAAACACCAAATTAAACGTGCTTAACTTGAGTGGTGGCGTTACAAATGTTCATGTGCAAATGGACCCTCAACAATTTGGAATCCAACACATCTAACCCCTTATAATTATTTTCCTCTCTTTCCCTTTTAACAATGCCTAGGTCCTCAGTTGGTACCACCAACACATCTTATGTGGCAGGTCTTGAGGTCAAATGTTCACGCCACTAATCTCGTGGAGAAGGGTACATGGCACATGTACAAAAGCCAAAAATAGTTGCAGATGGGGCTACGAATGTCGAATATGAAAACAGAATAAAAAGCCTCACCTAAAAGAAGTAGAAGGTGCGTGTGGGCACTCAAGAATAGGGTTTCAACACTTATTAAGCCATTGGAATCTATCCTTCAACTAACTCTACAGCAATGCAGAGCTTTCTTAGAGGTAGCATATGACATCAAACATTGGCAGGTTGAAGGCCTCACAGGAATCACCCTACTAAGATGAGTTAGCTTTCCGCACCCAATCATTTCCTCTTTTTTATCTCACTCCCCAACTCCAACAGTACTTCGCCTGTGCCCATAAAAAAGCCCTTCACATGCATCACCAGTGTCACAAGCCTCATCTTAAAAAGGACCCACACCTGTAGCCCCAACAAAAGAAGAAAGGCAAATGTAGAGGTGGAGAGCTCCCTTCATGTGAAGACGACCCCATGAAAAGAGCAACCTTTAGTTAAGCTTCTATGGTGTTCAAGTGCGTCAAGCTTCTACTTCATATGCCAACTTAAAGGTACTCATCTTTAGCTATACATCACCCATTTCCCCATCTCTCCCATCTCTCATATCATATCCACCAAGAAATTTGTATGGCCTGGATCAGTCCTCAGAGGCATGATATGAGCTAGCTAGTGGCATTAGATTAGATACCCACTAGAGGGAAAAGAGATGAAAAAAAGTGGAGATACTCTGGTAAGTACTAAGTAGAGACCCGACCCTTCTCTTTTTGCCAGTCTTCCAGTAGTGGAGAATTAATGAAGAGACTAGCTTCATGCTTATCTGCCCAATTTTGTTGTCCTTGTGTGCATATTCATATTTGTATGGAAGTGAAAGGGTTAATCAAATAGAACCCCCTAAAAAGATGCTAAATATCACGGAACCCCCTGATGGGGGCATTGTGATATTCTGATAAGGTCAAGAGGTTTTGAAGCTTTTTGTCATTTTGAACCCCTCATAATCCTCTTTTGTTGCTTAGAAAACCCGTCTTGGTTTTTTTTTTCAACCTAGAATCCTTTTTTTTTTTTTTTTTTGTTTTTGACACGAACATCTCTCGTCTACGTTTGATATGAGAATAAGCTATTCTAGATTAAGAGATTTTGAAATTAACAAACATGATGTGGATCAAGTTATTCACATTTTATGCTCGATTTAGGATCCGTTCGGCATGCAGGTTAAATTTTCGATTAGCAGAAAATATTTTCCAGCACGGATAATATTTTCCAGCACGATAAATCATTAAATACGTCATGTGATACGGAGCATTAAACTCGGTCACATGGACCAAGCGTATTCGCATCAAAGAAAAAAAGAGTACTAGGATCCATGTCCTCAAGTGCAGAAGGGAATCATGGGGGTCCAAAATGGCAAAAGAATTCCATGAAAGGTCATATGCTTCACATGCATGTGAGAAGAAAGCATACAGGTGACATCTTCGTCACAAGATAATATTAGCATATCATGTGAAACTTTTCGGCCTATTTGGTATGGGTTTAAGGAGGGTCCTCATGTTTATCCTCAAACACTAAAAATAATCATTACTAATTTATCTATATTTCACCTATTACTATCACTCTATTTTTTCATATTCTCAAAATCCCTTAATCTGGAATAAGCTATTCTCACGCCAAATGACCTCTTCGGCTTTAATACACATTAAAGACATTGATACAGAATGACTAAGATACACGGGGAAGTTGTAAAATGACTAAGATGCCATTGGGCATTAACATGGGAATTTGAAAAACACATATACATTCATTGTTGCTAGGGGTATTTTGGTAACTGAGTCTATAAATTCGTAGTAAACTAACCTATGTGGGTTTTTGACATTACCCTGTGTTTTCAGGGGGTTTTCTCATATTTCCAGAAATTTAGAGAGTTTTGTGATATTTAATTTGTTTTTAGGGGGTTTTATGCTCTTAACCCTAATAAAAAAACAGTTGACATACGTGAACAACTCTCTACAACTGCTGATGTGTTCTCAATCTTCCACTCTTCTTCCCCCTAGTAAAAATTTGAATTCATCATAAAGTGAGAAAATATGTTAATTTTTGTTCAGAGTTCAGACCACTGAAAGAATCTCTTCAGTTGTTCACCAATAACTCAATCGAGCAGGCTTTTTCAGCTCAACTCTTGTTACATTTGTACCCACCATCAACATTGGTCCATTGAGCCTTTTAGAATTGGGGACAGGCCCACGTTTAGCTGTTTAAAAAGTTCACAACCTTACAATTTGAAGATATAAGAACGTATAATGTTATTCTCTTCAACCAGGTAGATTTCAAGGTCCATACACAAATATGATACACAATTAAAACTTAGAAAAAAGATTTATTTTAGCATCTCAGGAGGAGATAGGAAGGTGTTTACCATGAAGCAGGCAGAGTTCAACAGAATACAGGATTTGATTTCTTAACTAAAAGAAGTTAGGAAGAATCCGGGCCTTTCTCCATGCACAATCCAAGAAGTCTCCAAGAAGTTCAGAGGAATCCTGTTTGCAGCAATTGAATCCTGTCTGCAGCAATTGAAATCGGAACATCTTCATGTTCACTAACTTTCGGCGCTCAGTCGCGAAGAGTCGCCAAATGGTCATCTCACAAGTGGAATGAGCAAGTATTCAGCATAAAATAGCTGCAAGATGTAACAGAGTTTATTGCCAAAAGCCCACAAAAAGTTATAATAGTCACACACCTTAAACCACACAGGCAACATTGGTTTTTCCTACTTTCTCCAGTTACCAATTTCAGCATCAAATGATAACAAGATGGTAATAACAAGATGGCAAAGAATCACCGAGTAATCTGTAAGCTCAGACATCAACTTACCTTCCAAATGAACATGTAAAAGGATGTGATTGCAGTTTTGCTTGTCAAATCAAGCGACTTAGCGTGTTTCCAGAGGATGGAAGCAAGAAAAGCGTGACCCAAAACCTGCAGTTCAGCCAACAAGTGCTATTATGAACTTACATAAGAGTGTCATTCTGGAGCTCAAAATGTGGATCAAATTTGTTAGCTTGATTTTCCCCTAAAACCGATAAGGTTGTTGCTTCAAGCCTTCAACCAAAGTCCTTTATTTCTCCCAAGTGTGCGTTAGTCATAGATTAGCTTATGCAACATGGACTAATCCCTACATAAACGAGAAAAGTAGCAGCAGTGAAAATTTTAGCACATACAGTAATGAATTTGCTCCACATGCAGGTAGAAGTGGCTCCAATCAACATAGCAACGCTGTAAGCCATCTCAAGGAGATATACACATATCCAAAAAACCTGTGACAGACAATAGCATTGCTAACTCAAAAATGGGAGACCTGCAACATCAAATGGTTGCGATTGTTTCAAAGTAAGGAGCAGATCTAAGTCGATGGCTGACCCGTCTTTGTCCCAGGCGTACACTGAAGGAATGAATGCCAAATATCTTATCCCCCTCAATATCTGGTATATCCTGCCAGAGAATTACAATTTCTTGAGATGCTGCAAACAAACTATTATTGTCTTATGCTTGAGGCGTGTAGTAATTTGGACTACAAGTAACAGGATTTGACTGCTTAATAACTGACAGATCAAAGACACCCCATAATGTAGCTAAATTGCTTTAGGAAGAACATACTTTATTGATGAGAGGAGCCATTTTCTGTTCGATATGTCTTATGTAAGAGAATGAACAGTGCATATAACAAACTAACTCCAAAGCGGAGTCAGTTCCCTCGTTGTAGATATGATACACAGATGAACCCCCTATCCGGTCCATGATACATACTTTATTTTTGCAGAACTATGAACCCTTGCCACTCAAGTTATAACTACTAAGTTTACACAGCGTACAAAGTAAAGGCAATTTACCTTGAATAAAGCAATAACAACTGAAAAGAAGCTCATGAATGCAGTTGCAAATATCAATGGCCTCGAGAAGTTCACAGGTCTTCTGAAAACAAATGTCTGCAATATTTCATGCAGAAAACATCAGATAGCGGTAAGAATAAAATGCTTAGAGACAAATGCCATCCAATCGTGACTTTTTAACAAACTGGAGCTTAATTGAAATTCCTTTGTCTGAATTTATAAGTAGAAGAATGACAACATCGAGAACGAACAAACCTGCATATGGAGGAAAAATGCAAGTTGAACAATAACTGCACGCACAGCCAGGATGCACATTGCAGCTACTAGGGCAAATCTCTTCCATCTTAAAAGTGGTAGCTGTAGAATTAAAATCTTCAGACCATCTAAGTAGTAAAGCAGTACTGAATGCACTGTTTGTAAATCCTATAAATGGAGTACGGAGGTAATGGACATGTGAGCTGCGAGACCCTAGCATTAGGTTTCTTAAAACCTACGCTTATAGGAAAGGTAATAGGAATTCAAATCCTAAGAAACAAGAATCAAATAGGTAAATTCGGAGTGCACATTGCATTGCAAATGCATCCGAATGGACTTATGCTGAAAATCCATTGTGCAACATGTATGTACATTAAACTGAAAGAAATACTTTTAAAACCGCAAAAAATCAAAATGCAAGTGATAGGTGCAAAAGAGACTGAAGATTGCCTTAAAAAGCAGTGATCTCCGCCACATGCTCTAGCAAGTGGTTCAGCATGCTGAAGAACGTGCAAATAAGTGATTGACAGAAGGAATAAGCTTCTTTCAACTAAGCAACCAATGTTATATGACCTTTAGCCCCCGTTTGGTACGGGGTTAGAAAAAGTGGGGTTAAGAGGGGATAGGGTTATATGGGGTTAGAAAAAGTGGGGTTAAGAAATAGGGGTAAGAAAAAGTAGAGTGATGGTGGTAGGTGGAATGGGGATAACCCCGTAATCATTACTTTTGGTGTTTGGGTAAAAAATGGGGATAAGGGGGGATAAAGTTAAAGGCGACTCAGAGCTGGTATTAGGCTAAGGATTTGACGACATATTTCCCATGGAATTAGATTGTCTGCCAAGATGCTTAGATCATTATGACGACAGATATCCCAGGGAAGTAGATTGTCTGCCAAGATGCTTAGATCATTAAGCTACACGTATAACTAATTAGAGCTTTCTTGTACATGACAATGTCATATATTTTTATACTGTTAATTGTCAAAACCAGTGAAGATGGAATCTTGCTTCTCTACAAGTCACAGATGCATAGCTAATGACAACATGGAGATTCGAAACCTAATTTCTTGAGCCAGATATACGATTGGATATCTAAGTCTCTCGGCCATCTATGCAATATTCCACATCAATCGGGAGCAGATTCAGCATGTATATTGAATACAAATGATTGGATAAGTATATTACGAGGGGCTGCTAGAGCAATCTGCGCTAGAAAACATATAAAGATAAGCTTCAACAAAGGCACGATGCACATACATTAATTGAATAAGCAGTTCCAAGAACAAAACTGACAGAAAGAGCCCAAAATAATGGCCAAGAACCAACAGCCCAGCCAATGCCAAAGCTCTGCAACATACAATTGGAGATTGGTCAGCAATCAAAGAGAAGATAGAAAAAGATTCTACTTACAATTCTTTACTTCATTGCATTTCCCTAGGAGATTCTACATAATTCTTTCGAGGCATGGTACCAAGAAGTAATATACTGGCCATAATATGTATGTTTTGGTCTCGGTCATTGAAGGCGTGGCTTCATGCGATACTACATTGCACTAAAAATTAATCTCGAAATCTCAATATGGAAGCACTCTTTATGCCGCCACAGACTATAATCCACATATTCTTTCTGGGCCTAAGATTTCTTCTTCGCCCATGAAAGATTTCATCCCTTGAGACTCTACCACTAAAAAGTAGCACAGCCATCAGATGCCCAAAGCTAAGTTGACAAAACCCATGGACGAACCCTCGTTCTGTCCAGTTATGAAAAGAGAAGACGATCAAGAGATGACAGCTGATATTGACATTTTTCCATTACGAAGGACATCCATAACACTGTATGCAGCTTATACTCAGAGAAGATAAACCACTGTCATTCTCTTAATGCTCCATAGATAATTTCTTCTCACACTTGCATGCAAGCTATAGAGAACAACAACAACAACGTTACCCACTCTTCTAAACCAACTTAGCAATTACCATAATAGCAGAAGCCAAAACAACAGTGATGCCAGTTCTGATAGTATATTCTCCTGATGCAAGAGGCAGATTAGGCTTGTTAACCTGAAAGGAAAATGAGGTCAGATTCCAAAAAGAAATTTACTCAGTTCTACAGAATGTTCCTCAAAACTCATAGCTATCTGTATTCATTTGGAAAACAAGTGATGCTTTACATAATCAACTATATCTATCTTTACTCTCTACTAAACCTGATCCATTGACTGGAAAGACAGGAGTTGGATAATTCACCAGAAAAGAGCATATCTCACCTTGTCTATTTCTATGTCATATAGCTGGTTTAATCCAACAATGTAGATGTTCATGAAAAGTGCAGCCACCACTGCCTGCAAGATGAGGTGGTAAAGATATGGCATCATGAATGGAAGATATCACTTCATCCGTCAAAATTAAGTAAGAGCAGTACCTCCAATGTTCCTGTAAAAAAGAGTGGAGAAAAATCGGACAAGCTCTCAACTGCCAATAAAGATACCGAGATTATGCCCAGTGCCTGTTAAGACAAGGATCAGTTCCTAACACATAAAGTAGAGACAGTAGCATAATACCATTATAGACTGATTGCAGAATGCACACATTTGGATACTATCTTAGAGCAGCACAAATCAAGGGTATGACTTAACTGTCCCTATAACTGTATGGGGCCGCGAAAATCGATAAAGAATGTTTAATGAGGTCGATATTGATTTCGCCGTGCTCTTTGTATCATATGCTTCAGGTTCAGATCCTAGATGATGTCCGGATGTGGCACTCACACGACTCCTGTCATGAGATCTTCTGCTATGTTCACATTTTCCATCAGCGTGTTTTTTATGATGGTTTAAGTAGCAGCTTCCAGGACTTCTATTACCACATCTATTTGCGTTGTTGTATGCTTGACGAATTTTCTGCAGTGGTACAGAATAGCCTGCCAAATTTCGAAAATGCAGCTGCATTAAATTATCGAAGTAAGGAGCTGCAATTATATATTTAAGGTGCGGTAGTTATTGGACATCTGCCAGTCAAACATATAAGGATACAGCCACAAATATGACCTTTCAGTCCAGACATGAGCATATATCTCTGGCACCTGATAGCGGCCATAATGCCGAATGATCTTTGTTAAATTTCTCATAGAACACTTAGACATTACAAACTAGCCATTTCTCCAATCACTTATAACTTAAATCCTAGTAGCATGGTAATTTGGCATGGGCCACTAAAACTCCAAAAAAACGCTCTTCCTGCTCTTAGTTTGAGGTGATTAGTAGTTTTACATGCTCATATCACCACCTATCTCTAGCAATCACATTTAAGTCCTAAACTTCCCAAACTCTAAACAACTGGTAAGCAAACCACATTGGATCATTCGCTTGTTATCATTTGTCAATGAAACCCGTATATTCCTATGCAAACACCTTCTTCGTGATCGAGACTCCTTTTCCTCTGTCAAAAAGCCATCTTTAGGCCCTTCATCACTCAAATCCACCTCATTGTTTCTATGCTCCCGGCTCTCACCAAGAAAGCAACACAGAAAGACTTCCTTTGAGACCAACTAGACTAAAGCACCCCCTCAAAAAACCAAGAAGCTCACATCATTTGTGCCCATCAAAACCAATTCACCTTAGCACTCCACGCTAACAAATCTCGCTCCTTTCTCCAACCATATCAATCAAAACCCATCATTCCACCAACCAACTAAACACACGTCAATCAAAACCCATCCCACTCGACATACCAAGAAGCTCAAATTCCTCTGTATCCCTTAAAATTCACTCCCTTTACCACTCCAAACCAACAAATCTCGCTCCTTTCTCCCACCACATCGAACAAAACCCCTCCTCCAACCCACCAACTGAACACCCATCAATCCAAACCCATCCTACCATCAAAAAACCCCGAAAAGAAAAACACAAAAAACTCTTGTGCTGGTTTGTTAATCACCTACCTCGCGAAGCAGAGGCCAGGAGAAGTCCTCTTGGGGGCATCGAGAAGGGCTTTAGAAGAAGTGAATCCATGGGTTCTCCTCAGTATAAGAGGCCTAGGGAGGTGACTGAGAGCTAGAAACCCACTTCCTGAACCCCGGAGAGCAGTCTTCAACACGGGAGTACTCCGGAACAGTCGTCAGTCGAAGCCACCAAGAACAGGGTCTCAACGGAGCATCCGATAGCTCCATCCGAATCCGGCATACTTTTATAGGATCCGGGTCGTGATCCGAATAGATGAGAGACGTCGCACAAACCGGAATCCGGTGCTAGAGTATAGGAAGCGGGTACGGGCATGCATAGGATCCGAAGAGAATTAGACCCGTTGGACTAGCGCATAACGACAAGACGACCAACATTACGTGTCATTTTAGGCATGGCAAAGTGGGATTCGGGGGGCCTAAGTAGGGATTCGGGGGGCCTCAAGTAGCTATAGTTACTTGAGGCCCTCAACTAACTAACATCTGGCCGTTATTTTCTCTATTTCCACACAAAAATCAGCTGAGGGGTGTGACCGACGAGAGGTTCCGTGCAGCGTCCTTTGGACAACGACAGGCAAAGTCCGAATTTCATCCAAAAAATCTTTTTGTCTTCGAAGGTACAAATACGAGGCCTATAAGGATTAACAAAGATGAGGCCTTAAAGAGGCCTCCAATAAAACTCCCTGGCCTTCCCCAATAAGAGGCCTTAAAAGGGCCTCATACACGACTAAAGCCTCAGTTGCCTAGGTACTGAGCTGGGCTTGAACATGTGTCGCTTCCGGTACAAGCGTGTAGGCTTTGCATGGACAGTTGGGTCTGTCAGCATACATGGGGTGCATACTGGATAGACCAGTTGTTAAACTTGCTAGTTTAAGTTCCAGTTCTAACTTAAACATCTGATCAGTTATTCTTGATCTATATATGATGGGAGATATAACCGGATTTTGCACCCTTTAGATTCTGATCTACGAGGGGTAAACAATCCGTTCAAAAATCACATGAGTTAGCAAATCTATTATATAAGATTAGGTGCATTCTATAATACGGCTCATGATGTCTTCAGAGACGGCGGAAGGCATGAATCACCGTACCCCTAAAGCAGAAGCTGAGAGTTGTGGGGGAGAGGATGGAAGCAGAAAATAGTAACATTCTTACCAGAAAGAACTCCAAAGCCTCCGCTAAAGCCCATATGAACCTTCTTCTGATACCATCTTGTAGCTTCTATCAAGTGGAGTGGAATCGGATTCAAGGTGTACACAGTCAATTACATGGCAATGGAGAGTTGGGTTGGACGGGCAAATTCGATTGTATTGGACTGGCAATTTGGTGTAAAGATGGAAATTTTTGTCAGGTCAATGTTATGGGCATATGCCCAATGCCCATGTTTTAGATACACCTCAGAGGAGGTGGTTTTTTTGTAGCTAATGGCACATCCAGCCATTAGGCTTAACTTTCCAGATAAATAAAAGAATTCCATGTTGCTCTTCTTTAGTGTTTTTCTGAATTCCTTTGACATAAACTTGCAGATAAAATTTAGGTTTGATGTTTTTGATTCAATTCTGTCCAAATTTTGCTCTTTTCCAGGCTTTGGAAACATAGTTTTTCTGGTAACAACAAACCCATCATCTTTTCTCAGGTTTTTTAGATGAAAAACGAAAGAATAAGAGCATTAGCAATGGCATACAGCAATTGCTATATCAGCAACAGGAGGCAGAGTTTTCAGACTCCTGCTTTACCATATCATGACTTAGTCAAAGAAATTGGTCATCTGAATGTGATTTTTTCTGCAAGACTATAATCTCCCATAGCAAATTAGCAATCGATTACTCAGAGGACATTGACGACAGCATGAAAGTTTGCAATCAAAATTGTGACTAAGTCGAACAAAATTTGTTCAAAGTGACAACATATCTTCCTATGATTTCAGGCAACCAGTCCCAGCAAACATATCCACTTGAGGGTGGCCAATTATTTCCCATAACAATGGATTCTGTGATCCTTGCTGAAAATGTTTACTTCAAATGAATCCACAATATCTTGCTTCTAAAGTTTCTGAACATAAGAGAATTAATCTGCACAAAATTTGACAAATTTAGATAACAGAAATACTAATAGTTCTTGTCACTGTTGCAGCTGAATATTGTCTTGCACACGAAGTCCCAGCTTGGAAATTAAGTTCTCATCAAAGTTAGGATCTATCTCAACAATTTTAGTAACAAATTCCTTAGCTTCTTCGTACCTTTTCATTCTTCGATAACCATCAACAACTGTCCTGTAGGTCAATTCACTAGGCCTGCAATTATGCTGCATCATGTACCTGATAACATCCCTTGCTTCTGTGAACATCTCCATGCTCACGTACCCACTTATTAAGGTGTTGTAAGTGAACATGCAAGGGCGAATTCCGGCAGCCATCATTTCAGTTAGTATCCTCAGAGCCTCGTGCATGAGCCCTTGCTTGCAGAACCCATTGATCACTGTATTGAAGGAAATAGTGTCCGGTTTCATTCCAGAACTCCCTAGTCCTTTCAAGACCTCCTCGGCTTTCCAACACTCGCCAACTTTCACATGCATGTCCATCAAGCTATTATGAGTTATAAGATCAGGCTGCAGGCTACTATGATGGATTAAGTTTAGCATTTCATGAGCACGATCAAACATCTTATTTTTTGCATATATAGAAAGCATCGAGTTAAGAACAACCAAATCTGGCTTGTACCCGTGGCAATTCAACATTTCGAAAGCTTTCTCCATGCCCTTCAACACTCTACATTTGAAGTTGGCAATGACAAGAGTTCGTAAGATCACCCAGCTCGGGAAAATCCGGCCATCATAAACCTCTGCTTCAATTGCTTCTATCCCTTCCACATGTCTTCCCTTTGCATAACACTGGAGCAACAGGGAGTACGAAAGTTCATTAGGCTTGAAGCCCTTGTTCCTCATATCTTGCATAACAGACTTTGCGCCACTCCAATCACCTATTCTAGACATCGAATTCAGAAGCGCATTAAAAGTTTTAAGATTAGGACTAAATCCAGCTTTAATCATGTCACCATACACCTTCAAAGCATGAGTTCCCAATCCACAACGGCCATATGCTGCAATCAAAGTATTGAAGGTATCCTGGTCCGGTTCAATGCCACAATTCTTCATCTCAGCAAACACTTGGCTCACATATCTATCCATACCCTTCTTCCCACACATAGCCAGCATTGTATTCCAACTGATCCTATTTGGAACACACCCATTAGATTTCATATCACAAAGAATATCCAACATCTCTTGCAATCTTGACTTCTTCCCAAGCATCCCAAGGATAGTGTTATATGTACACACATTCGGAACACAACCCAACTTCTTCATCTGATTGAACAAGGCCAATGCCTCATCCTCCTTGCCAACCTTTCCATATGCATTCATCACTGAGGTGTATGTCACGGAGTTAGGCATGACACCTTTACTCGCCATCGTGTCTAACACTGCCGCCGCTTCTTCATAAAAACCAGCTCTTGCATAAGTCGCAACCAGCTCGTTATAAGTGACAGAATCTGGAGAGCAGTTATTTTCCTCCATTTCCTTCAGAACATTCAATGCCTCTGGATAATTTCCAGCCTTGCCAAACACATGAAGCAGAGCGTTATAGGTGACAATCCCCGGAACATAACCTTTGGACTTCAATTGCCCAAAGAACTCGGTTGCTTCATCTAACAACCCTTCCCTTCCACAAGCTGATATCACCGTACTACAAGTAAAGTCATCAAATTCTAAAGCATTCATTCTCATCTCATCCAAAAGGCTAAGTATCACATTCCAAGACCGGCCTTTTCGCCCGTAAACATCGAGCATTACATTGTAGGTGACTATGGTGGGAGTGAGCTTTGCCTTGACCTGTTCAAACAGGGAGATGGCTCTATCATACTTGCCTGACCGAGCATAGGCATGAAGAAGGGTGGTGTAAGCACGTATATCCAGGCAATAATCTTCTAGAGGAATAGAATCAAACAACTTGGAGGCAAGTGAATGCTGCGATTCTTTGCCTAATACTCGGATGATTACTTCGAGGGCTTGGGTATCCAATTTGGATCCTTCAACGATCACATTGGAACCGAGCCATTCGAACAAGAAAAGGGCTTTCTCCCAATTGCCAGAGAGCTCCAACCCCTTCAACAAACTCACCAAATCCACCTTAAATATCTCATCTTTCGCCGAATCCAAGAAAGGCTGCAATAATGGCAGCGGTTGTTTGATGATAGAATTGAGCAGAGACTTGCCTTTTTCCGAGAGGAACTCCAATTGGTCCCCTCCGAAGCTTTTCTCTCCATTAATGGAAGGCTGGGGTGAAGCAAGTTTGGGTTTTTCTTGGCCGGTAGGGGTGGAAGAGAGCTTTAAAGAAGGAAAGCTTGGATTTTTAACCAGTGGAGAGTGGTTGATGGAGGTGGGCTCTTGGGTGAGGTGTTGGAGATGGTGGAGGAGAGAGTCTAATGGGAGAGATTGGGATGGAGAAGGAGGTGGTGGAGGGAGTGATGGGTTGAACTTTAGGTGAGAGGGTGGTGTTTTCCTTGGAGGTTTTGTGGATTGGGTGGGCAGGGATGGCCTGTTGGGGTACAGAGCCCCTTCCATTGTTGAGATATAGAGAGAAAGAAGTCTTTGTTTGGATAGCTATCTTCAGGCAGAAGAGAGAGATTGTGATCAATTGGGTGGAAGCTAATCTTAGCTAGTTAGCTTGGGTGGTCTCAATCTTCTTGCATCTCTCTCTCTCTCTATTGTTTTTCTCTCCTGTCTTTCCTAAGACATTGCAATGGCTAAAGGCTTAAACTAAGGGGGTGTTTGGTTGCCATGAGTAAGTGGACTAGTAGCACTCCTTTCACTTCAGGCTGTTTGGTTGGACCGTTAACTGGAGGGACTGGAGGGTCTGCACTCCTGAAAAGGCATACAGTTAGTCATTTCACTCTGGCAAAAAAAGGACCAGAGTCGGCTGAGTGGAGTGGGACGCGACTGAATTAATGCTCACTTACTCCCCCACTCAATCGATGGCAGTCATGTGACTTCGAAAGCCATCGGGCTAGGAATAGGCTGTGTTGTAAGCCTAAACTGTGACTTTGAGGACCACTTCAACACCAATCAAACAACAAAAACTGACATGCCACATCACAGGACTTCACTTTGCAAAAGTCTGTACTTCAAAAAATGACTCCACTCCACACAGTTCTGAGCAACCAAACATGCCCTAATACAAATCTTCTAATGGGTTCAAGTCCAAAAGTAAAATTGAGTTCTTGAAGGGTAATTGATATTTCAACTTCTGAGTTCTGGCTGTCTTACAACAGGTATAGCAATCATGGTGGTTTTGTATGGAAAAGCTTGGGCGATGGAGATTGCATCGCGGTGGAAAATAAAAGAATAAAACCTGCTCTGAGTTGGAATTCCCCAGCTTCATGCTTTTCACATTTTGATTTCATGCCTATCCCGTCTTCACGGAACTCTGATAAAACCTGCTCTGAGTTGGATACACCATTCTAGTCATGTAGGTGGAACTCTAATCATATTACTCCTAATTGTACTGCATTTACAAACCATAACCAGGGTAAACAGAGTTGAAAAGAAAGATACATCAGTTGAACACAACACCAGGATGCTGTTACTATTCACTGATATCAGCTCAACATCAAGGTGCTACTTTTTGTTAATGTGAGTTCTTGTTTGGGATCCCAGGAATTAGAACTTGGATCTGGGGGTCATGACCCTTTGCCAGCTGATTCTTGGCATGGATCTCGCTTCCTTTCATCCCTCTTCATCCTACATTCATCCAATGTTCAACAATGGGTTAGTTTTTACGTGCCGATCCATCATTCACCGAGGCAGTAGTCTTCAATACAAGGTGAACAAAATTACTACAGAAGTATTTCTAATTTTTTTTTTATTAAAAAGAAATTGAGGACTAAATATTTAATTTTAATGTCAAAATATAAAAAACTCTTTTTAAAAAAAATCAACCAATTTTATGTATTTATTTGTTTTTATTTTTTTCTATCATATCAGCTCACGCACCTGCTCAGTGGTCACCTCTAGCGGACGGCCTCCATTATTTGATTCTAGACAGCAGAATGGACCACTTTCACCGAAAGGCTGCCAGACAACTTCCCGGAATTAAAGTTCCGGTACCTTTTGTGGACGATATATGTGGAATCTTTGTGTGTCTTAATTGAGATAGAGATTACTCTTTCTCACCTCAATTAGCTAGTCACCTACTAATTATCCACCATGGCTGCAACCATCCGTTAAGAGACAGCAAGAAATGTAGCCTTATCAGGCTCCAATGCATAACCCAGCATGCATGCATGGCTTAATTTGTAGCCTTGAACAGCTCCACGGCGTTTCGAGATATTGATAGCATGCCCTGCAAGGTTGAGTTAAATGGAACCATGAGTAGTTGTCTCCCCCACTTCCGTTTCTTTCCTTCTTTCTTTCTGGCTTCACGTACCTATCTGCTGAATGGACCCATCAGGCATCAGCTGCTGCACAGCTTCGTTGATATGATGATGCCTTCTTCCTTCATATCAACGAAGACTAACGGAAGACTAACGGAGTTGTTCTCGCCATTATTGGCGCTTCACACTGTTCGAGAGATCTAGCTAGGAGAAGAACAGGCGGAGGCTGGAAACTCTCTCTCGCCATTGCTTGCTGCATAACTCTGTTCTCAAGAGAGGGATATCGAGAGAGAGTCTCACACAGAGAGAGAGAGAGAGAGATTTGAGAAGAGTAGAAGGTGGAGGCAAGTTTTTTGTGTACGAAAATGTCGACCGGATTGATGATCGTCGGATGCTTTGCTTCCGGCACCATCAAGAGGCTGGTGGAGTTGGTTAGCTCGCCGGCGGTGAAGGAGTACGCGCGGCGGACAGGCCTTCAGGACGACATATGGAAGCTGAAGGTTTCCCTGGGTAAGATCGACGCCCTCCTCAGCATCGCCGAGAGGAAGCGGGTGGAAGCAAGCGGCTGCCTCGACGAGCTGCTCCGGGAACTGAAGGATGCCGCATATGATGCCGAGGATTTGCTGGAGGAGTTCGAGTACGAGGTCTTAAGGGTGAAGATGGAGAGCGATAACCCCCAGGCAAGTGATTTCCTCTCTTTCCAGCTCTTATTAGAGATCCTAAAGAATATTTTGTTTTTTGCTTTTTTTTTTGTTGATTACTTGAGCTTTTTCAGCTAGTTGAGGGCAAGAAGTTGCAAAGTCTGAATGCTGCTGATGCTGCAAGGAAGGTGACGGAGATCCGGGAGAGGTTAGATATGCTTGATGGTGCGGTGAGTCCTATTCTCGACAGGTTGTCAGCGGATGTCACTGCAACACCACAAGGGATTCCTGAGAGAGAGACCAGCTCCTTAGAACTGGGTCCAATTGTTGGTCGAGGTAAAGAGATTCAAAAGATAATAGATTCGTTGCTGAATTCGGTTGAAGAAGGATCTGGGTCTAATAATATGAAGAATCCAAGAGTCCTCCCAATAGTTGGTTTGGGAGGAGCTGGCAAGACTGCTTTGGCTCAGCATGTGTACAACCACGACACCATACAGCATCATTTTGACTTAACGATGTGGGTTTGTGTTTCTGAAAACTTTGATGTGAAACGGCTGATGAGCGACATCATTGAAGAGGCATGCGGAGACAGACCGGATACTTCAAGCTTGAATAGGCTCCACCGAACACTCAAGGAGAAAATTCTAAAGAAGAGATTTCTACTCGTCCTCGATGACCTTTGGAGCGAGGATCGTGCTGAGTGGAAGAGACTATGTGCCCCCATTAGCATTTGGATCCCATGAAAGCAAAATCTTGGTGACGACTCGATCAGAGGAAATTGCCAACATTATATGCACTATGGATCCTGTACGTTTGGAGGGCTTGGCTGAGGAAGACTACTGGGCATTTTTCAGAAGGTGCGCATTTGGTAGTAGGAGTCATGAAAACCATTCAAAGTTGGTGACAATTGGTAGGGCAATAGCAAAACGATTGAGGGGATCTCCTTTGGCTGCAAAGACACTGGGAAGATTGTTAAGTGTTCAATTTGATGAGAACCACTGGAAAAGCATCATGGATAATGAAATATGGCTACGCCGACAAGACCAAAATGACATTATGCCAGTGTTGGAGCTGAGTTATAAGCAGCTGCCTGGGCACTTGAAGCAGTGCTTTGCTTACTGTTCATTGTTTCCAAAGGACTATGTGTTCGAAGAAGATCGGTTAGTGAAGATGTGGATGGCACAAGGTTTCATTAAGGCCGATGCAAGTGAGCGACCGGAAGATGTCGGCATTCACTATTTTCGAGACCTAGTGTTCAGATCATTCTTTCAACAAGAACAACAAAAATATTCAGAGGATTACTTTGTAATTCATGACTTGTGACATGATATGGCACAGTACGTCTCAATCGAAGAATGTCGTAGAATAGAGGATGTCAAGTCAGAAAGCATCCCATGTACAGTTCGCCATCTATCAATATATACAAAGGAGTGGAAGCTGTGGACATTAAATAATATGTGTGAGCTTAAGAAGCTACGAACCCTTGTCCTCCCCCGTGGTACAGCTAGACTTGATCATAACAGTAGTCAGGCTTTGCATGTGTTGTTAGGTGAACTAACAAGCATACGGGTGTTGGTTCTTGTGTATTGTGGTTTGAAGGAGTTGCCTGAGAGCATTGGAAACTTGAAGCATCTCCGGTACTTGGATGTCTCTTGGAATCTCGATATGGTGATGTTGCCAGAATCTTTGTGTCATCTTTACAATCTGCAAGTTCTAGATGTATCCGGGTGTCCAATTAAGAGGGTGCCAGGTGACATCTCCAACTTGATTTCCTTGAGACGTCTAAGTGCAGCAGATGAGGTGATTTCCCAAATAGGAGGAATAGGAAAGCTCACCTCTCTCCAAGAACTAAACAACTATGCAGTGAAAAGAGAAAACGGGCACAAGATCATAGAATTGAGGGATATGAATCAGCTCCGTGGGCGTCTTGGAATAAGCAATCTCGAGAATGTGGAGAACAAGAACGAGGCCATCAGCGGTGCTAACCTGAGAGACAAACTACACATAGATGAATTAGAGCTGTCATGGTCATGGTTATCTCGTTGGAGCGACGACCCCGACCCCAACTTGCCGATCAACGATGAAGAGGTCCTTGAAGGCTTGGAACCACCTCTCAATATCAAATCCCTAGACATCGATGGATATAGGGGTGTCGGATTTCCAAGCTGGTTCAGTATACCACACCTCTCAAATCTGAATAGTTTGCGGTTGGCGAATTGTAGAAGCTTGGACTGCTGGGAACGTCTAGTTCTAGTGCTTGGACAGCTGCCCTACCTCAAGTCTCTGAGTTTCAGATCGATTCCAGCAATGAAGAAAATTGATGATGAATTATTCAAGGGCTTTCCATCACTTGAGGAGCTAGAATTCTATCACATGGAAGGATGGGAAGAGTGGTCTGGAGGAGGAGAAGGAGAATGCGACGTCCCATTGTTCCCTCTTCTGCGCAAGCTTACAATTAGCTGGTGCCCGAAACTGAGAAATATATCAATCCACCTTCCTGTGTCACTTGCGACATTGCACATCCAGAATTGCAAAGAATTGACCTCTATGCCAGTCGAGAGGTTAAAACACCTCGTCTCTCTGGAGAGGTTGGTAATCTCGGTGTGCCCTAAGCTCGGATCCTCCGTGGTTCTGGCGCAGCAGCAGGTGGATGAAGAAGAAGATCATCACGGTGGTGGTGGTGGTGGTGGTGGGGATAACAACAACAACATCCAGCTCCTTCCCTCATCCCTTGAATGCTGGGAACGTCTAGTTCTACCGCTTGGACTGCTGCCCTACCTCAAGTCTCTGAGTTTCAAATCGATTCCAGCAATGACGAAAATTGATGATGAATTATTCAAGGGCTTTCCATCACTTGAAGAGCTAGAATTCGTTGGCATTGAAGGATGGGAAGAATGGTCTGGAGGAGGAGGAGGAGAATGCGACGTCCCATTGTTCCCTCTTCTGCGTGTGCTTACAATTGAAGAATGCCCGAAACTGAGAAATATATCAATCCACCTTCCTCTGTCACTTGCGACACTGCGCATCCAGAGTTGCAAAGAATTGACCTCTATGCCAGTCGAGAGGTTAAAACACCTCGTCTCTCTGGAGAGGATGGAAATCAATGGGTGCCCCAAGCTCGGATCCTCCGTGGTTCTGGCGCAGCAGCAGGTGGATGAAGAACAAGATCATCACGGTGGTGGTGGTGGTGGTGGTGGTGGGGATAACAACAACAACATCCAGCTCCTTCCCTCATCCCTGAAATATCTTACTTTCTCATCATGTGGCGATCTCAGCAGATGGATCCCGCCACTCCCAGGGTGCCTGCAAAATCTCACCTCTCTCACCTATTTGATGATAGAAAACTGCCCGCACATAACATCCCTCCCGAGAGAGGTGATGCGTCAGCTAACAGCACTTAAGGAGTTGCATCTTCACGACTGTCAAGAGTTGATGACGTTGGAAGGACTACAAGCTCTTCCTCCATCGCTCCGGAGGCTCCGAATATTGAAGTGCCCGAAGCTGCTGCTGGCTGCAGCATCCTCACAGCTGCATCCCGCCCAAGGGGATGATGATCGGGAGGATGCGTTCCCGTCTCTCGTTGATCTCATAGTCGATGATACCTCCATGCTCACGTTGCAGCCTCTAAGAGGAAGACTGCGATTCCTCTTAAGACTAAGCATAGTAAAATCTTTGCAATCTGCTATGTTTAGTGGTGCTGAGGAGCAAGCTGTATTGCAAGATCTCACCTCCCTCCAAAAGTTGTATATATGGAGCTGTAAGAATCTTCTTTCCCTCCCACCAGAACTGCACACTCTTTCCTCCCTCCAAGCGTTGGATATATACGACTGCTCAGAGATCCAGTCGCTGCCAGAGAAGGGCCTGCCCACCTCCCTCACAAGTTTGGCTATGACAAGATGCCATCCAGTATTGAAGGAGCGCTGCCAAAAGGAGACGGGACCTGATTGGCACAAAATTTCCCACATCAACGATGTTGATATATAAACTGAATAGATCCTGCAAGTGGTTTCTATGCTTCCCTCCCTCAATGTATCTCTCTCTCTCTCTGCGTACCTTTATTATATATATATATATATATGTTTCAATCTTCTCTTGTAAAGAAAGGAAAGGAAAGGCACATCTCTTGATGTTGCTTCCTATAAAGCCCCTTGGTCTTTATTTTTCCGTCAAGAGAAGAAACAGAGACAGCATTTCACTATTGGATACTCTTCTTACTGGTCAGTAAATAACCTCCTCAATTTACACATATGTCTATATTATTCCGATTCTTTTTTTGTTGATTAATTGAGCTTTTAAGCTAGGAAATTGATTGCTTGCTATATAAATTAGCTGCTGTGGTCTTGTTTCTTCTATAGTGTGTATTTCAAATCACAGTATTCCTGGATTCTTGTGGATCGGTTGAACTTTAGAATGGCCTTCTATTTCAAATCATCAAACTAACATCCCTCTTTCCTCGTCTTGCAGTAATTAATATGCTCCGCTCCCTGTTATGTAACTCCCTATTCATGGAAGTAGTCAGTGGTGTTTCAGTCACAGGCATGAATGATCAAACTAAACTGGCGATGGTGGCCAACTGTAAGTACTAATGTTGCTTTTATATAAGCACAACTGCTCTGTTAATCAGGAGGAAATATATCAGCAACTGTTCTCAGGAGAGTGTTCAGATAGTTGTCAATGAGCATCGATCATCGAACATCTTTTGAAAGCATTTCGATTTGAATTCCTGCATGCAAAGTGGTGGGCAATCTCCTGCGATTTGGATACCTGTTTTAATATAAGATTTGAAGAGGTATGGCCCTTCTCACCTCTATGCATATATCAAAGAACAAAATCCGTGAAGTCGTAAATACTAAAACATTAGTAACTCTCAAAGAAATTTGATTTGGCATGGAACTCCAGATGCTGAAGGGAGATGCTTCTTCTGGTTTTGTGAAAAGGCTAACCTCGGATCATTTTGCCTGTGGAGATTGATAGCGACACACACTCCAACTGGTAATGTTTGTGACTCAATCAGTTTGCTAAAATGCGTGCAAGTGAATTCATTAGAATTATATAGGTATGTTAGATAAGATTGTAGGTTTCCATCTATGAATTGCATCTTATTCACCTCAAACTAATTTATATCTTTTGGTGCTTTGATTTCTTCTCTTTAATTAGATGTTACTGTTTTAGGACAATCTGCATTGAACTGCAGGTTTCCAAACCTCTTTCATGATGATATTAATAACTTGGGGTTTTGAGCTGGACTGGACATTACTTTTATCTCGCAATTTATTTTTCTGTAGCAAATAAATTTATCAATCTGCCATACAAGAATGCTGATTCTTTGCAAACATCCTTTCCACAGGAAAATACTTATTCTGCTGATGTATAAAACTTGCGTGCAACGTTTGCAAACGTCTTGAATTCCACTGAAATCAATCCAGGTAGTCCTTTGAAATGTCCATCAAGTGGATTTGAAAAGCACCTTATGGTGGATTGGAAGGGTTAATACCAAAAGGAACTGAAGGACAGTTTGAGAAGCACCAAAACAACATTCACAACTTTCCCAAATGCTTGCATCTTGCAGAGGCCAAGAACCGAAGGAATGAAGAGACCGTGAAATCCATAAATGTTACTCCTGAAGCAGAAGCTGAAAGTAGTATGGGAGAGGGAGAGGATGGAAACAGAAGCTACAGTATCTCTTGCTAGAAGCATCTCCAAAGCCAACAGCATGGCCATATGCACATTCTTCTTATTTTTCTTCTGCCCACAAGGTCCATTCTTCTTGTACTTTTCTGGAACAATTTCACTCAAACATCTACCATTTCGGTTTCCAGAGGTTCAATGAACAAAAGTTTGGCAGAAAGAGCTGTGAAATTGAAAACATCAGATTCTCTGTTGTAACTCAAGAAAATTGCATTTCAGGTTCATGAATGGCATATTGTGATTCTTGGGTTGGATCTCGCTCCCTTTCATCCCTCTTCAGTCTACTCTCATCCAATGTTCCAATAGTGGGTCCTTGAATTCATTAACCAAGGAGTAGTAATCTTCGAAAGGAGAAGAAAAAGCTATGGCTAACTCCATTGGAGATCAAGTGCATTCAAAGCAAACAAATACAGTTGTATTCGCTCTATACACAGCTACCTAACCACAAATTTACCTGATACAATCTTCTTCAGGGAGATGGAACTTTGCACGTAAAGCTCAAACATTAGAAACTTCGCATGATTTCAGGAGAAAAATAGACATATATATATATATATATATATATAGGGAAAAGATGAGCCCGAAGGCTAAAAAAATACACGCTGGCTAGCAAAATAGAATGAACATAGAAGAAACCACCACCAAAATATCAAGTCATGGATGCAGAGAGCATAAGCACAAAAAATGCATTCTGCAAGCATAGTCATCTAATAAACCAGCAAATATGACCATTGTGTTTCCAAAGGTAGATCACATCGGTGGTACACTTACATAGCATTGCAATTACAAATACTCAAATTGAAATTGAAACTAAAAAAGAAGAACAACCACTTGATTTGTTTCTTTACGTGCCTGAACTTTTCCTTCCTGCAGCCCTGTATGCCCTTACCCCCGGTACCCACCCCAGGTACAAGGGATCTTAGGATCGATGGTCCTGGGATCTTTAAGGCCTTCATCTCTTTTCCTACGTAAGGTGCCTTATCTCATGATCTTATATCACAAGACTGATCATTCCAATCCTCTGGGAATATATCTTTAGCTAGTCTTCATATATTGGTTTGGTCCCCAACTCTGAAGGGCATTTGGGGACAATTACTTTCTCTAGTGTGTGTGTGTGATCTAGCTGCATTCCTCGGTTATAATGGAGATTCCAACAATGGCAACCAAGGCATCTCAATGATGTTATCCTCATCTCATCCTCAAGTTAAAGCAAAATTGGGCCATTGCTTTCATGGCGAAGCTGGATTAAGCAGCTCTAAGTGGATCTAAGTGCGTAGTCAATTTATAGAAAGACCCCACCTGATCCTTAAGCAAGGCACAACTTGCCAAATGGATGTCTTGGTGAGCTTAAGCAGCAAGCCTAATTAAGCCCAACACTGATTACCAATGGAAAGTAACTACAAACTGGAAAGTAATTACCAATGAAAAGTAAGTATCAACTGGAAAGTAACTACCAATGGAAAGTAAGTACCAACTGAAAAGTAATTACCAATGGAAAGTAAGCACAAACTGGAAAGTAAGTACCAACTGGGAATTAACTACAAACTTGAAAGTAAGTACAAACTGGAAAGTAGATACCAACTGGGAAGTAACTACCAACTGGAAAGTAAGTACGAACTGAAAAGTAACTAGCAACTGGGAAGTAACTATCAACTAAAAAGTAAGTACCAATTGGAAAGTAAGTACCAATTGGGAAGTAAGTACCAACTAGAAAGTAAGTACCAACTGGGAAGTAACTATCGACTGTAAAGTAAGTACAAACTGGAAAGTAACTACCAATGGAAAGTAAGTAACTACCAACGAAAAGTAAGTACCAACTGGAAAGTAAGTACCAACTGGTAGTTACTTTTCACAATGATACTGGTGGTAGTTACTTTCCACAATGCTGGTGGTAGTTACTTTCCACAATGATACTGGTGGTAGTTACTTTCCATAATTTGGGTGGTTACTTTTCACAATACTAGTGGTAGTTACTTTTCACAATGTTGGTGGTAGTTACTTTCCATAATGCCAGTGGTAGTTACTTTTCATAATGCTGGTGGAAGTTACTTTCCATAATTTTGATGGTAGTTACTTTTCATAATTTTGGTAGTTACTTTTCACAATGATGTTGGTGGTGGTTACTTTCCACAATGATGCTGGTGGTAGTTACTTTCCATAATTTTGGTGGTATTTACTTTCCATAATTTTGGTAGTTACTTTCCACAATACTGGTAGTTACTTTCCATAATTTTGGTAGTTACTTTCCATAATTTTGGTAGTTACTTTGCATAATTTTGATAGTTATTTTCAACAATTTTGGTGGTAGTTACTTTTCATAATTTTGGTAGCTACTTTCCACAATTTTGGTGGTAGTTACTTTCCATAATTTTGGTAGTTACTATCCATAATTTTGGTAATTACTTTCCACAATTTTGGTGGTAGTTATTTTCCATAATTTTGGTAGTTACTTTCCACAATGCTGGTAGTTACTTTCCATAATTTTGGTAGTTGTTTCCACAATTTTGATGGTAGTTACTTTCTACAATTTTGGTAGTTACTTTCCACAATGATACTGGTGGTAGTTTCTTTCCACAATGCTGATAATAGTTACTTTCCATAATTTTAGTAGTTACTTTCAACAATGATACTGGTGGTAGTTACTTTCCACAATGCTGATGCTGTTACTTTCCATAATGCTGATGGTAGTTACTTTCCACATTTTTTTGTAGTAATTACTTTCCATATTTTTTTGTAGTAATTACTTTCCACATTTTTTTGTGATAGTTACTTTCCAAATTTTTTGTGGTAGTTACTTTCCAAAATTCTAGTAGTTACTTTCCACAAAAAAATATGTCAAAAATAGTTACTTTTCAACAATTCTGGTAGTTACCTTCCACAATTTTTTGTGTTAGTTACTTTCCACGATTGTGGTAGTTACCTTACACAATTTTTTGTGATAGTTACTTTCCACAATGGTGGTAGTTAGTTTTCATATTTTTCGTGACAGTTACTTTTCGCAAAGAATATGTCAAAAATAGTTACTTTTCACTTTTTTGTGGTAGTTACTTTTCACAATTTTTTTTTGTGGTAGTTACTTTCCACAGGTCTAATTTTGATAGATACTTTTCAAAATATTGGTAGTTACTTTCCTCCACCATTTTGACGGTTACTTTCCACAATTTTGATATTTTTCTCCAATTTTCTCACCATATTTTCCTATTTTCCAACATTTTTTCTCGTTTTCTATCATTCGCCCCTAATTTTTCTACACTTTCCCTGCATATCCACCTCAAGTGCCAAGTTATCCTCAATCATCTCATCCTCCAAATTGGAATCAAAGGCCACCTGGGCCTTCCCCATACCAAGCTCCATATCAAACCCATCAAGCTCCTCAAGCTCCGAAATGTGACCCTTGTATTGAGGAAAGGCTTCTCAAGGCCTTGGATTCCTTTGAGTCAAGCACCCAACTTTTACATTCTCATTCTCAATCCATTGCAAAGTTGAAAGTGCAAATAGGCCAATTGGCCAACACTATGGCAAGAAGGGAGGAGGGTAGACTTCTTAGTCAACCCATAGCAAACCCTAAAGGCCCACAGTTTGTCAATTCCACTCACGAGGAAGTGCAAGCGGTCACTACCCTCCGAAGTGAAAAGATTTTTCCTAATGTTGAGATGCCCAAAGACACCACATTAGAGCAAGAGCATGAACCTCATTTGTCTACTTCAATGAAAGACTCTCAAGCATCACCTCATCATACCACTCATAATTCTTCAAGTCCATTGCCATCTTTCAAGGAAACTGAGCCTACTTTACTCGATCCATTACCAACCAAAGCATACATTTCTAGGGCTCCATACTCTTAAGCACTAGTTGATCCTCAAGCCACATCCCAACCTTGGAAGAGTGGCAAGTATGAGGAGATGTTAGAACTTTTCAAGAAAGTCCATATTAACCTTCCCTTGTTAGATGCCATCAAGCAAGTGCATTCTTACGCCAAATTTTTGAAAGACTTGTGTACCCATAAGAGGCAATTCAAATCTCACGTCTCCAAAAAGCTCTTCCTAATTGAGCAAGTTAGCTCTATTCTTCAACTCGATCTACCTCTGAAATTGAGAGACCCTGGCACTCCTACCATTTCTTGCATCATAGGAGATCAATTGATTGAGGGGGCTCTTCTTGATTTAGGAGCTAGTGTGAATCTCATGCCCTACTCCTTGTTTTGTAAGTTTGGCTTAGGAGAGCTCAAGCCGACCTCGAAGACTTTGCAATTGGCCGATAGATCTATCAAGACACCACGGGGTGTTCTTGAAGACATATTAGTCAAGGTCGATAGATGTGTTTTCCCAGTCGATTTTGTGGTCTTAGACATGGAGCCCGGACCAAGCCATAAAAAGTCCATTCCCATCATTCTAAGTCGACCATTCCTTGCCACAGCCAATGCTATAATAAATTGTAGGAATGGAGTCATGACCGTTACATTTGGCAACATGGAGATATGGCTTAACATCTTTGATGCATCTAAACATTATGCGTGTGAAAAAGAATGTTTTATGATTGATGTATGGAATGATCTTGACGATGTTGAATGCTTGAATGATTTACTTGGTAATGATGAAGAGGTTGATGATGGTTGTTGTGATATTAATTTTCCGGCATATCAATCATTTTACGAAGACATACCCAATTATGAGGAGGATGCTTGTGATATCAATATGCCGGTTTATGAAGTCTTTAGTGAGGATATATCAATTTTCGGGGACTCCTATGATGTTAATATGCCTATCTATGAGGTGTTTTGGGAGGACGTAACTAATGTTGATGAGCCGAGTTTGGTTGTTTTTCAAAAAAGGTTATCAATCTCTCATGATTGTGAGGATGAAGGCCAATATATGTTGCCGATATTAGAGACTTTTGAAGTTTTGGACGAGGTCTTGCCCATTCTTGAATGTGATTATATAGGCGATGATTGTGTGACCCCTTGGTGGAGGCATGCCTTTGATTTGTCGCCTTCTATATCTTCCTCCACAATAATATCTGCCACAATACTATCATTGTCCATCTCGAATGCCATCCCATTTCCCGCGTTCATGCATACATTCATTCGGCCTTCTAAAATCGTTAATAAAGAACGTGATATCTTTTATGCTAAATTGAACATAAGGTTAAAATGACTTGTTATGAAAGAAACGTGATTTTATCATTGGCATTTAAATAAAGAGAGATGATACGGTGCCGACGCCACGTGGGTCGGCTGTTTGCCGACCCGACGTGGCGGGCAAAGGGGCCCACTCCCACGTGAAAGGCAGAGGCAGCGGGCTTCCCCTCATTTCTCTCTCTCTCTTTTTCCATGCCCTAGGTCCGCCGCCCAAGCTCTTCGCCCCTGCTCTTCGCCGCCGCCCCCCTTGCTGTCGCGCCGCCCCTGGTCTTCCCCCCTTTCTCTTCCCCCGCCTCCCCTGGTCTTCCTCGCCGCCCCGCCTCTGGTTTCCAGCAGCAAGAAGCCCTCGCGCATCCACCAGAGAGCGCATCCACCAGAGAGAGAGAGAGGGGTGAGGAAGCCCTAGCTCTTGGTCTTCGCCGCCGCCGCCGCCCCTGGTCTTCCCTACCGCTGCCGCCCCTGGTCTTCCCCAGCGCTGTCGCCCCTGGTCTTCGTCGCCGCCGCCGCCCCTGGTCTTCCCTACCGCTGCCGCCCCTGGTCTTCCCCAGCGCTGTCGCCCTGGTGTTCGTCGCCGCCGCCGCCCCTGGTCTTCCCTACCGCTGCCGCCCCTGGTCTTCCCCAGCGCCGCCGCCCCTGGTCTTGGTCGTCGCCGCCTCCCCTGGTCTTCCCTACCGCTGTCGCCCCTGGTTTCCATCGTCCCCGCCATTCAACGGAGCATGGGGCGTCTTGTCTCCGCAGATTCCCAACACCCTCCACTCCCCCTCCGATGACGCCGATCAGCTTCACCAATGCTTCGTGATCACTCTCTCTCTTCCCCGTCGCTGCCGCGCGCGATCACTTCTTCCCCACCACCCCTGGTCTTCCTCGTCGGCCCTGGTTTCCAGCATCCCAGCCAGCAGTAAGAAACCCTCGTGCATTCGCTCCTGCTCTTCGCCGCCGCCCCTGGTCTTCCCCGCCGGTGAGGAAGCCCTAGCTCCTGCTCTTCGCCGCCGCCCCTGGTCTTCCCCACCGCCACCGCCGCTGGTCTTCCCCGCTGCCCCAATCGGTGAACTTTATTGTGCATTTTCATGTGTTTCAAGCTTCGATTCGTGTTTTTTGGTGCTTAATTTTCTTGATTTGTATCTGTTGATGTTGAGTTAGGTTTCTTGATTTCTATCTTGTTGATGATCTTTGTAGTTGTCCATATTTTCATGCTATAGAACTGAATTATTTCTTCTTTCTTTTTTCCAAATTGAAGTATGGATATACATGGAAATGAGGAGTTAGATGAATCACAATTTGAAGGAGATGTCAATGAAGCTACAACAGCAGTTGAGAAAATAGATGATCCAAACTGTGACATGACATTTGATTATGTAGATGAAGTGCACAAATATTACAGAGGTTATGGTAAACAAAAAGGCTTTTCAGTTCGTAAAAGGAGTCATAAAACAGATGTAGATGGAAATATAAATTATGTTACGTTTTGTTGCTCACGCAGTGGAAAAGTTGAGGAAGCTGAGAGCACATCAATGAGGCCGAGGCCAAATTGTAAAACAAGCTGTAGTGCAAAAATAAACGCAAGTTTGCGTGCCGATGGAAAATTCAGACTGACGAAAATTATTTTGGAACACAATCATGCATTGAGTCCATCCAAGGCAAGGTTCTTTCGTTGCAATAAAGTTTTACAACCTAGTATTAGACAGCAACTTGAATTGAATGATGAGGCTGGAGTAACGATGAATCGTAACTTTAATACATTTGTTGTCGAAGCGAGTGGGTATGAGAATTTAACTTTTGGTGAAAGAGAATGTAGAAATTACATCAATGAAGAAAGACGTCTACGGTTGGGTGAAGGAGATGCAGAAGCTGTGTGCAATTACTTTAGGGTGATGCAACAAGTAGATCCTGGTTTCTACTATGCACTTGATATAGATAAGGAATCAAGATTACGTAATATATTTTGGGCAGATGGCCGAAGTAGAGCAGCATATGAAGCTTTTGGGGATGTCATAACATTTGATACAACTTATCTAACAAACAAGTATGACATGCCTTTTGCTCCTTTCGTGGGCGTTAACCATCATGGACAATCAGTTTTACTTGGTTGTGGTATCTTATCAAGCGAAGACACCGATACATTTTGCTGGCTTTTTCACAATTGGGTATGTTGTATGAACAACAAGCCTCCTGGAGGCATTATCACAGACCAAGATAGAGCTATGCAGAACGCTGTGCAAATAGTATTTCCACCTACTACACGCCATCGGTGGTGTCTATGGCACATTTTAAAAAAATTGCCTGAGAAGCTTGGAAGTCGTAAAGATTACAAAGCTATTAAAAAAGTTTTAAAACATGCTGTTTATGAATCTCTTACTCCAGAAGCCTTCATGGACAATTGGATGAATATGATTGCACAGTTTGGTCTTGAAAAGCATAAATGTTATCTGACATGTATGAGGAGAGAAGTAGATGGGTCCCGGCATATGTCAAAAACACATTTTGGGCGGGAATGTCCACCACACAACGAAGTGAAAGCATAAACTCTTTTTTTGATGGCTTCGTACATTCCAAGACATGTCTTAAGCAATTTGTAGAGCAATATGATAATGCCTTGAGGAGCAGAGCAGAAAAGGAGGCTCAAGCAGATTATAGTTCCTTCCAATTTGTGATCCCACATATTACAGAATTTGCATTTGAAAGGCAGTTGCAAAAACTATATACAAGCGTGAAATTTAAGGAGTTTCAGGATGAATTGCGAAAAATTATATATTGTGATGTACATATAGTCTCCGATGAGGGCTTCATATCAAATTATATTGTCAGTGAAGTGATAAACTACGGTCATGATCCAAATAATAGACATTACTATGTGGAAATGGTACGAAATGGTGGCATTATCCGATGTATTTGTCGTCTGTGGGAAAGCCGTGGTATCATGTGTCGACATGTAATTGCTGTGATGAGGAAAAATTGTATCAGTAAGATCCCAGATAATTATGTCTTACATAGGTGGAGGAAAGATATCAAACGGCGTCACACAAAATTGAGTGTTGGCCACAACAACACAAGAGGTACGCCTGAGGCTCTACGTTACGATGAGATGTATGCTGAATTTCGTGAAACGGCTGATGAAGCTATTGATTCAGATGAAAAGAAGAACATGGTCATCTTATGTTTGAAGGACATAAGAGAAAAATTATCTATAGCTAGCATACATGATAGTGGCACATTTCCACGACACGTTGGTTCTAATTCTACACCGCATGTCATCAATGAAGGCAATACTAGATTGAGGATAAACTCTCCAATACAAATGCGACACAAAGGACGACCACCGGAGAAGAGAAAAGAGTCAATGACTGAAAAAGCTGTACGAAAAATACAAGGAAAAGGAAAAAAAATAGCAGGTATTTTTGGTCAAAAATATGTATTTGTTATCAATTTACTTGTTTGCAAAAATATGTATGGTCAAAAATCTGTATTTTTGATCAAAATCTGCAGGTACTAGTTGATCGTCCGTTCGAAAGTGTGCAAGATGTCCATTTCCCAGTTGCATATGACCTTGACACTCAGGAGAGCATAAATGTATGTGTTATTAATTTACTTATTTGCATTTTATTTTTATTCACACTATATTCGTCTAACTACTTCGACAGCCGACGCCTGGAGGATGGATGGGAACTCCGAATTTCGTGGGCTACAACTCAGTTGCTGCCCCGTTAGAAGCAATAGAAATGCGTCAAAATTACACACACCAACAAGGAATTATGCAGCAGGGCCGTCGTCTATCCCATTTTGATATCCTTCAGGTATCAATTATGTACTTGCATGTTTATCAATGGTATATGGCAATTCAAATTCATGATCAATATAGTTTGTTCATATTCTAATTTTTTGCGTATTCTTATAGATACAAGAGCATAGGGGTACCCAGGAGGATGCATGGAGAAATAAAGATGTGTGAATGAGGTTGAATGAAATACTTGGTTGTATTAATTTTGGGAATTAATGCACTTGGTTGAAAAGAGTACTTGGTTGTATACTTGGTTGTATTCGCAAGAAGCTTTCTCCACGCTCGAGCGCCGCCCCGTCCACCCTCGCAGCAGGCTCCCACGACCTCAGCCTGTTTCGATTTAGATTTACCTCTTAATTTGTTAACTAGCTATTTCCTTTATGGAATTCGTAGTTCCTTTATGGAATTCGTAGTCTTGTTCATATGCTTTTTGATGTTTTCAGTATAGCATTTAGCCTACAAACTTGTTGAATTGAGAGGAAAATCGACATGGATCATTTAGAATCCCTTCTTTTTTTCTGTACATCTTAAGCATCACAGCACATTTCACTGTTATTGGTATGCAAATTTCATGTACGATTTTACAGAGTTTTGTTATTGGTATGCAAATTTCACTGTCTTATTTGATTTATCAAATGTCTTCCTCTTGCAGACCCTGATTAACCTGGCACCTGGAGGCTACATCATAGGTGTTCCTCTTCTCTGCTTCATGCCCGTTGTGACTCTTTAGCTTTGCTGGCAAGTGGTTTGGAGAAGATTAAGTGCAAACCGGAGAAGGCAGACCACTGATTAGTCCTCTGGTGTTCATTGTGGCATTTACTCTTCCCAAAAGGCACAAGACGTTGCAAGAGGTTGACACACATTGATGTTGAAAACTTTGTTGACGAGGTGCTTGTGAAAGACATCGAGTGGCTTCCCGGAACCAGATATAGTTGAGACACTGACGGGATGCTATGTATTTATTTTAGTGTAATTGGCTGTTTGTTTGATGGCCGAGATGCTATGTATCATAACTTCAGTACTTCATGAATCCTATATGATATGTATACCCAAAAAGACATGAGTAAGCAAAAGTTTTTGGTGTAATTGAATGATTTTTTAACCAACTTTATGTTTTTGGTGTAACTGTATGATTTATGTAGGCAAAAGTTCTTGGTGTAATTGTATGATTTTTGAACCAACTGTATGTTACAAGCTCAGTAATTTCCTGAATTCCAGGTTTTATTTTGGTGGACCTGCAGGTTGTGAGTGATGTTTAGATCATGTATTTCTGTAGTAGTGTGTTCATGTCTTGCTGAGTTCACTCTCTTGGCATGTTTCATGCTGTGTATTGTTGTTCTTGAAAGGTTTGAAACGGAATGAATGAATAATTTGGTACCATTCTTTATTACATTCAAAGTACACAAACAATCAGAAAAGATCTGCAAGTCTGATAGATGTTTAGAAGCTGAAGGTTTTCCAGCAGTTTCATGAAACTCTGATTTGGGTTGGCCAGTTTCCGAATGAATTTTTGACACTAGTAACTTGACCTCTATATCTTCACTGAAACTTCTTCAAAAGTTCACAAAAATTCAAGAGACAAGAGGCAAAGAATTACTTTTTTCTACATTGCTATTTTTTTCATATTTACATACAGTGACATATACATTGTAGTGTTCAATTCACAAATTAGCATTGGCTTGTGAGCTTTCTTTTGACTAATGACTTTCCACTTTTCTTCCTCTGCTTTTCTCCGCATTAAATCTCTTTTCTTCAGGATGAGGGTATGCCTCTTAAGGGTATGTTGAAATTCTCCAAGGGTTGTGTTGAAATCTCTTTTCTGCAGCAAAATTGCAGATTATAAGAAAGACTGATCAGATATCTCAGGACAAAAATCATGCACCACTAAAGGCTTCTCTAATGCCAAAACACCTTATGTTGTTTACACATTCGAAATTTGCCACTAAGAACTCAGCCAGGTTTGATCCAAGAGAAAATAAATTGAGAGATGGATAGGTATTTTCATGTCGCGCCCCGACCCGCGTAGGACCAACCGGGCCGGGCGACGCGAACCGGAACTTAACCTACTGCGGAAATTTGGCGAGGTTTCCCTCTAATCGTAGTGGTTACCCTAATAAGCATAATCATCCTGTAATAAACAACAATTATAAAGCTCAACACACAAAGCTGGAATATAGTACAAATCCTCAAACAGGGAATGTTATACAAAATCGCTCCCGTATGAGACTATCTAACCAAGGTGTACACGGACAGATCACAGCTCCTCAAGCTCCGCCAGACGTCGCCACGTCACCGAACACCTGCCCGGTAGGGGCAACCGAAGAAGAGCTAGCGCCAGCACCTGCAAAACGCAGCCCGGGTAGGTGTGAGCACTAAGCTCAGCAGGGACACTACACTACAACACTCACAAAGGAAGGGAACACAACAGTGTCGTCCCCAAGCAAAGCCTAGGATTATCACAGGGGTCCCATAACCCCACCGGATACCCCTGAGAGCCCCAGTCGTGGTCTTCCAGCGAACTGGTCACACACTGGGTCACACTCAGTAAGACAGGAAACGGCACTGCCAACTCACGACAGGATCCTGGGCACTGTCGGCGGGTAGCACCGCTGGGTAGTCACACCTGCCACCCAAGAGTTCTAGAAGGATTGGGTACCGGCTACACCACGACTTAGCTCAAGGCCGACACGACCTCTAAACATCAAGCACAACAGTATTCATGTCCAACTAACCCTATCATCGAAAAGACTGAATACTACAAATCGAGTCCTGGACCAAGCTACCCGCACGGTCCTAAGAGATAGATCCGGGCTACCCGGAAGCCCCGGATCGGCAACGCCCTAACAGATGCAACTAATGCACAACACAATGCATGCTATGAACATGCGCAGAAAAGATACATGTAAGCATGCAGCAGGATGTGATGATATAAATACAAGGTCTGGGCACGGCACCCTGCCGGCCCGGGGTGGTGAACAGATAAATAAGGTCTAAGGACTGTTGCAGTGGTACCACTACCAACCGCCAGCAGTCCACACAACACCTGCACCGGAAAACAACCCCGCAAACAACAGTTCACAATGTGCAACAAGTAATGTGGCCCTCGGCGAACGCCGGCGTGAGAGGCTAGGGAAAGCAGTAGGGCCACCCGCCCGTTTATTCTAAACATCCCGGGAGTCATCACTCCCCCGGTTCACCACTGCCCCTATATAGGGCTAACATGCTTAATGTTATGTACAAGGTATAAAACAATAAAGAAAACCAACATACAAAGCCCCTTGGGCAAAACTAGTCAAAACCCTCTCTTCTACCAAAGGATCGATCATCCCCTAGGGTAGGATCGATCCTCTCAGCAACAGAGAGTAAAGCCTCACTGTCGAGACAAAAGGATCGATCCTTCCTCTCAGGAGGATCGATCATTTTCGCGACAGAGAGCACCCTTCAGATCGCACCACGAGTGATCGATCCTTCCTCACAGGAGGATCGATCCTCTTCGCGACGAAGGACAGCCATGCTCCCCAAGAACCAGGATCGATCCTCACCAAACTGATGATCGATCCTTCATCGGGCGGAGCATGACCAACCCAGAAGATCGATCCTTCCTCAAGGGAAGATCGATCATGATGGGTTCCGCGGCGTCCTTCCGGCGAAGAATACCGCCGGAAGAGACAACCAAAAACCACGAAACTCTGGGATCTGATAGATCAGGATCCCACGAGTCCAAAACCGGCAAAAACACAGAAAACCAACAACTATATACGCAGATCTAAGCAATAAACCACAGATCAAACCGGAAAACTCAAAACCCTGAAGAGAGATGTCGGTAGGATCCCTACCGGAGCAAACGCAGCTTAGATCCAAGCAGCTAGGCCTTGGATCGTCCTCAACGCCTTCGAAAATCCCAAGATCCGAGCTCAAATCACCGGGTTTTCAAAAGGATTTGAAGGAAGAAGGTTCGTCTGCTTTATAGGCAAACAAACCGACCTATGAAGGATCGATCCTTACCCAAGGAATGATCGATCACCTCATGACGATCTCACTTGACTTTCTGGCACAAGAGGATCGATCTCTTAGCTAGAGAGGATCGATCCTTTTTTGTGCTGAAAGCTAAACTTAGGCGAGAATTCAAGCCTAAGTCCGGATCTTTCGATCCCGGGTCCCACTAACCATCCTAAACAAACATTACCACAAACATGGTCAGTGTGTGTACAAGCGCGAGTGTGGAACTAGCCGACAAGGTGCAATTTACCAAATTGCCCTTGCGGTCCACAGCGAGCCACAGGAGGGGAGGGACGGGTCCTCACATTTCATGTCAGCAAGTAGTATACCTTCGAACATCAAAACCTTTTCTCTTCATCAACCATTCCATCCATGCCTCTGAAGCCTGAAATACTCACCAAAAAGGATATCAGGATGGCAAAAGGAAATGCAAACAAGCTTGGGCTGAGCAACAACAAAAGGAAATGCAAAAGTTGGTCGTGGATGCCCTAGAACTGGATCGAGCAAGGATGCAGGAGTACCTCAAGTAGTTTACTGAGCTCGGCACCAAAGAGGAGAGGGGTCGCCTCCTCGCTCGGTGCCGGAGAGGAGATAGGTCGGGCGGGATCTAGGGCATCGTTCGGGGGAGAGAGGTACGCCTCCTCGCTCGTCGGTGCTGGATCCTTGGGCGAGGGCTAGAGCTTCCTTCGGGTTGGGGGGGGAAGGTTGGGCGAGAGCTCGACACCGGAGAGGAGAGAGGCTGGACGGTGGCTCGGTGTCGGCGGAGAGAGGTCGCGGAGAGGAACCACGAGCTCCGGACCGGAGAGAAGTCGCAGGCGAGAACGACAGCAAGGGGGCCGGCGGCGAAGAGCAGGGGCGAAGATCAGGGGCGAAGAGCAGGGGGCGGCAGACCTAGGGCATGGAAAAAGAGAGAGAGAAATGAGGGGAAGCCCGCTGCCTCTGCCTTTCACGTGGGAGTGGGCCCCTTTGCCCGCCACGTCGGCGCCACGTCGGGTCGGCAAACAGCCGACCCACGTGGCGTCGGCACCGTATCATTTCTCTTAAATAAAATGCCAATGATAAAACCGTTTCTTTCCTTCTTTCTTTCTGGCATCACGTACCTATCTGCTGAATGGACCCATCAGCTGCTGCACAGCTTCGTTGATATGAATGGTTCCACAGTTGAGGCTCCTGCTGATATTGGAAGAGCATTCGCAGAGTACTATGAATCTCTATGGAAGGTTCCTGAGGTACAGTTTGATCCATATTGGCCCGCTCTTCCACTACTCTCTCAGGCCAGTTCATCTCTTCTCTCAAAGGCTATCTCACCTGAGGAAGTCCGGGCAGTTGTTTTCTATCTTGGCTCCAACCGACAACCTGGGCCCGATGGATTCACATCGGAGTTCTTTAAGGAGAACTGGGATGTTATTGGAGCTAAGGTCACTAATGCTATCCTACGGTTTTTTTCTTCCTCCTCCATGCCTGCTGGTTGGAATGAGACTTTCATTGCTTTAGTTCCTAAATGCAATCATCCAAGAAGAGTTCGGGACTTTCGACCAATCAGTCTTTGTAACTCACTCTATAAGGTTATCTCTCTTATCCTTGTTCAAAGGCTCAGAGGTGTCATACAGGACGTGATTGGTCCTCAGCAATCAGCTTTCTTGGAAGGCAGAGTAATTCATGATAACATAACTGTTGCTCAAGAAATTATCCACTCGGTTGCTAAGGCTCCAAGGAATCAACCAGCAATGGCCCTCAAGCTTGATGTCAGGGCTGCTTATGATACTGTTAGATGGGATTTCATTGAAGGAGTTTTGACTCGTATGAACTTCCCACAGCAGTTTATCTCTTGGATATCGTCGTGTATTAGGTCCCCTCGCATGGCTTTCATTGTCAACGGTGGAGTTTATCAACACGTCTCTCCTAAAAGAGGTCTTCGACAAGGAGATCCTCTATCTCCCTTTCTATTTATCCTTGGCCAAGTCGTCCTCTCCACCACTTTAGATGCAGAGGTGGGAGGGCTTAGAGGGTTGTCCTTTCCTCATAACCGGCTTAAAATTTCACATCTTATCCATGCCGACGACTGCTTCTTGGTTTCATATGCATCTTTAGCTGAAGCTCAGAACATTATCTGGATCTTTAAGTGGTATCATGCTTTATCAGGTATGGAGCTAAATCCTCTTAAATCCAGTGTTATATTCTCTCCATCAATCCCTGCAGATCGAAGGCTTCGTATCAGTCGTAAATTGCATATGGCTGAGGAGGTCGGAACCTGGAAATACCTAGGTGTGCCGATCTCTGCTTCCAAACTCAAAGCAAGGGATTTCTCCTTCCTTATCGATAAAGTATTGGCTCGGCTTGCTCGGTGGGGAGGAAAGAGGGTCGCCATGCCTGGTAGAGCGGTGCTCTACCGTCATGTTATTCAATCTCTCCCAGTCCACTGCATGATGGCTACGGACATCCCCATCGGCATCCTTCAGAAAATCGAGAAGATGGGGAGATCATTCCTCTGGGAGGGAAAAAAATCCAGTCTTTCAGTGGTGCGATGGAAGACTGTTTGCTCCCAAATTGAAGATGGTGGACTCGGCTTCAGAGATCTTAGATTATGGCAAAGGGCTCTGCGTGTCCTTAGGGCATCCAAACTTATCTCACAAGATGACTCTCTTTGAAAACAAATCGTGTTTGCCAAATACAGATGGAGGCCCATATTGCCTTCTTCGATCCCTCCTAAGGATGCATCTCCGAGTTGGCGTAGCATTTGTCGGGCTACTAAAACTCTAAGGGAAGGTCTAAGATGGACCCCTTCTGTTGGTAGTAGAGTCCATGTACTCAAAGACTGGTGGTGTCTTGATCTCCCATTGACTCGTAAGCCCACTTTCTTTAATGTGGAAAGAGTCTCTGATCACTGCATTCTAGGCAACTTCATCAACTCGGAAGGGCGCTGGCGCAGGAGGAAACTCCTCAATATCTTCCCTTCCTTCCTGGTGGATTCTATACTGTCTATGGAGATCGTCCATTCTAGCTCTCAAGATAAGGCAACTTGGACACTTGATACCAGACAATCTGTGAGGGCCCGCCCCTCAGACCTGACTCGACCACGTGGTTCGAGAGCCGATTTCCTATTGGTTTGGTTCCGCGTCGGGCACGATCGGGCGATCGTGTGGTGGTTTGGACCCCAGGGGCATTTTGGTAAATATGCCCCATGGTGGTCGGTTTCACACCCGCGTTGCACCCACGGCCTTGGATTGATGTATGTGATTGTTTGGAATGGTTAGGTGGCCCGGGATCGGAAGATCCCAGCTCGGGCGCGCTAAAGCTCGTTTTCGGGCTCGTTAGCGGGCCGGTGGGCTTTAGGCCCGTTAGTGGCCTGGTGAGTGGAGGGTGGTTGGAGCAGTTGGCTCCAACCCCCACCCGCACCCCTCTCTTCTCTCCTCTCTTCTCTCCTTCCCTTCTTCTTCTACTTTTGCTGGTTCTTCCTTCTCTTCTCCACCGACGTCTCCTCTTCTTCTCCCCTTCTTCCCTCTCCTTCGGCTGGGCTTGATCTTGGTGGGGCTGAGTAGCGGATCTTCGTGGCAAGGTTGGCTGGACGCGTGGAGAAGCTGAGATTGCGTTTAAGGTAGGTGCTTCTACCTCGATCCTTGGATCGGGTTCTACTAGGTTAGGATGTTTGTGTTTTTGCTGTGAATACCATGATAGCATGCTTGTAGATCCTTGCCTATGTAATGCAGCTCATTCCTTGTATTCTTGCATTGCAAAACTGGTGTTATAATGGTTAGTTTCCGTATCTCACGGTTTCGTCGGTTTTTGGTTTTCCGACAAAAAAAAATGGGATTTAACCGTTAAAAACTGGATTTCTTTATACCATTAGTTTCCTCACCTCAAAATATACTTGCTTGCAAAATTTGATTGTATTCTAACATGTTTTGATTCTTGAAAATCTTAGAATTAGGATTTCTGGTATTTTGCGTCTGGAGCTCGACGGTCGATCGGTGCATCGACCTTCAGCTCGACGGTCGATCTATGTATCGACCGTATAGATCGACCGTCATGCTTTAGTATATTTTCTCTGGGCCTGACGGTCGACCGTCGGATCGACCGTCGCATCGACCGTCGGGCTCTGTCGAGTTTTTGGGTCCCCAGGGTCGATGGATCGATCGACCGTGGGGCCTTCGCTTTTTCGCCATTTACCTGACGGTCGACCATCGGATCGACCGTCGCATCGACCGTCAGGCTCTGCTTGGTTTTGGGCTTCTCAGGGTCGATGGTTGGATCGACCGTCGCCTTTGGTTTTCTTCGTATGGGTCTCACGGTCGATCCACGGATCGACCGTGGCATCGTCCGTGGCCTCACGGTCGATCCACGGATCGACCGTGGCATCGTCCGTGACCCTTTGAACAGTGTTCTTTGGTTCTTCTTGAATGGCTTTCAACTTTGATTGAGTCTTAAACGTGTTAGGAGGTTTATGGATGGATTTGATGAGGTTTTCAAAGGGTTTTCATCGGGTTTGAGATTTGATCCGAGTTTCTTCCCTTTTTAGCAAACTTATGGTTGTGTTTGCAGTTAATTCAAGTTTGATAGAAATTAAATGTCTGGTTGCTTACTTAACCATTAGCTAGCTATGAGTGCTAGCTAATGAGGAATTGTGGAACCTTAGCCTCTTGCCGGCGAGTGCCGAGGGCTATTGTATATCTGTTGAACTTATAACTGTTGATGTGACATATAGAGACATCTAGGATTAGATGCTTGCTTAAGCTCATGCATTGTATGCATTAGAGGCATTTGAGGTTAGGCGGGCGATGTCTTGGGTCGCCGATCCGAGGCTCTCGGGTAGCTCGGATCTAGCCTTAGGACCGTGGCTGGGTAGTCAGGATTAGGGTGTGATTGTCGATCTGAATCTCTGATGATTGAGGATTGCGATAGTCGGCTTGAATCTTTGTTTGAGGTCTAGAGGTCGTGTCGTCTTCCAAGGCCAAGTGCTAAGGATGCAACCGAGGAGTTCCCGACGTGGTCCCCAGGCAGTGGTATCCCTGCTGGGTAAGGGTGAGTGATTCTGCATGGTTCCGTTCCCCTGTCAGTGCTTAGGGTGATCTTGGTAGAGAGACCAAGAGAGAGGTTCATGACAGGAGCCCTTGGGACATCGGTGGGTTATGGGACCCGTGGCATCCGTTAGACTTGGGCTGGGAGACAACACTGTTGTTGTTTTCCTCCTTTCAGTGTGCCGTAGAGTAGAACCCTACTGGGCTTTTTGCTCATTCCTACCCGGGCTGCGTTTGCAGGTGCAGGCGGCAGTTCCTCCTCAGTGGAGCCAGCAGGTTCGGCTTTCGGCGGCGCGAGTACATCCAGGGGCGTCTGAGGTTTGGTTGGAGGATATGGCTGTTGTAACTTTTGATATTTAATTATGCATGTTGTACCCTTTTTGGAGAACCTTTGGGATGTTGTATAATTCTGTATTTTGGAACTCAGATATTGTAAGACTTGATGTTATATTATGATTAAAATCTGCTTAGCCTCTGGAATACTTTTGCTTAAATTGTTTATCCTTTCCGCTTGTACTGCGCCGGTTGATGATGAATAGTGCTAGGACCCTCACGCCCCGTCCTGGATGGGTTTTCTGGGTCGGGGCGTGACACAATCCTTCTCCTCCTCATCCCTGTATCTCCATCTCTATTCTTTACAACACAAAGAGGTACCTCATACCGGTGTTATCAGATGGCAACAAATTTGGAAGGGCCCTTTTGGTCCCAGAATTAAATCCTTCCTTTGGAGAGCCTTCCATTCCAAGATTCCTACAAAGGAGTCCTTATACAGAGTTGGGGTAAGTCAGGACCCCTTATGCCCAAGGTGTAGAGTTCAGATGGAGTCTTTTGTGCACCTCTTCTTTGACTGTTCCTTCTCGCACATGGTCTGGGGGCATGTTTTTCGTACCGATCCTCTCTTTATTCAGCGGAAAGGATGGTGCGGGTGGTGTGAGGTCCTACTTAACCCCTCATCATCGGACTCCTCAATTGACAGGCGTTCTAAGCTTGGATATACTCTCTGGGAGCTATGGAAGGACCGGAATAGGTGGATGTTTGAAGCAGAAGGTGATTCTCCTCTGGAGATTGCGAGACGTGCTCTTTGGCTCTCTAAGGAGTGGAGAATGCAAGCAAAGAGAGATGCAAGGCATGATGATAGCTTAACTTCAGCTAGCCACGCGGACTGGGTGACGGTAAGGACGGATGCGGCGTTGCAAACCGGAACTCTTCCTGGGTTGGCCGGGCTTGGTATTGTGGGCATGGACCACTCAGGGTTAGTGTTATGGGCAGCTTGTGACAGAGCTCTATGTAGCTCTGTTATGGAAGCTGAACTCCGGAGTTTTGGTCGGGGGGTTGACATCGCACGTTCCGAGGGCCTCAGATATGTCTCCTTCCAACTGGATGCCCGTGATGTGGTTGATTGTCTCAATGGGCGTCGACATTAGCCCAACGAGCTCCGTCATGTTGCCCAGCAAATCATATGGAACGTGGCGCAGATTCCGGCCATTCTCATCTCCTACATTCCGCGAGCTACTAATTCAGCAGCAGATGGTTTGGCCAAGATGGGGCTTGCTCAGTCTCCCTCTACTTGCTGGACTTTTGACCCTCGAACTGGTGGCCCGGTTCCGATGAGTGTTTGATTACTTGTTTCCTTTTATTTTTGCTTCTGTATTGCTTTCTCAGCCTTTGACTTAATTTATAAAATAAAAAAAACTTCGTTGATATGATGATGCCTTATTCCTTCATGGGTCCCTCCAGACTCCGGTCCTTTATACTATGCTTTGCTTTGCTTTGCTTCAATAGAAAGAAATGATGTGGAATCTTGCCACCTTGTCCTATTCGGAAGACTTTTAACGGAGTTGTTCTCGCCATTATTGGTTGGTGCTTCACACTGTTTCTGAATTAAGAGAGATCTAGCTAGGAGAAGAACAGGCGGAGGCTGGAAACTCTCTCTCGCCATTGCTTGCTGCATAACTCTGTTCTCAAGAGAGGGATATCGAGAGAGAGTCTCACAGAGAGAGAGAGAGAGATTTGAGAAGAGTAGAAGGTGGAGGCAAGTTTTTTGTGTACGAAAATGTCGACCGGATTGACGATCGTCGGATGCTTTGCTTCCGGCACCATCAAGAGGCTGGTGGAGTTGGTCAGCTCGCCGGCGGTGAAGCAGTACGCGCGGCGGACAGGCCTTCAGGACGACATAAGGAAGCTGAGGGTTTCCCTGGGTAAGATCGACGCCCTCCTCAGCATCGCCGAGAGGAAGCGGGTGGAAGCAAGCGGCCGCCTCGACGACCTGCTTGGGGAACTCAAGGATGCCGCATATGATGCCGAGGATTTGCTGGAGGAGTTCGAGTACGAGGTCTTAAGGGTGAAGATGGAGAGCGATAACCCCCAGGCAAGTGATTTCCTCTCTTTTCCAGCTCTTATTAGAGATCCTAAAGAATCTTTTAAGTCCGCTGAATTTTTTTTGTTTTTTGCTTCTTCTTTTTTTGAAGTTGCAAAGTCTGAATCCTGCTGATGCTGCAAGTAAGGTGACGGAGATCCGGGAGAGGTTAGATATGCTTGATGATGAGGTGAGTCCTATCCTCGACAGGTTGTCAGCGGATGTCACCGCAACACCACAAGGGATTCCTGAGAGAGAGACCAGCTCCTTCCCTCACATATCTGATCAATTTGTTGGTCGAGATGAAGAGATTCAAAAGATAATAGATTCGTTGCTGAATTCGGTTGAAGAAGGATCCGGGTCTACTAACAATATGAAGAATCCAAGAGTCCTCCCAATAGTTGGTTTGGGAGGAGTGGGCAAGACTACTTTGGCTCAGCGTGTGTACAACAACGACACCATACAGAATCATTTTGAGTTGAAGATGTGGGTCTGTGTCTCTGAAAACTTTGATGTGAAACAGCTGACGATCAAGATAATTGAAGAGGCATGCAAACAGAGACCGAATATTGAAAGCTTGAATGCGCTCCAACAAAAACTCAAGGAGGAAATTCTACACAGGAGATTTCTACTCGTCCTCGATGATCTTTGGAGCGACAATCGTGCTGAGTGGGAGAGACTATGTGCCCCATTAGCATTTGGGTCCCATGAAAGCAAAATCTTGGTGACGACTCGATCAGAGAAAATTGCCAGCATTATATGCACTATGCCTCCTGTACTTTTGGAGGGCATAGCTGAGGAAGACTACTGGGCATTTTTTAGAAGTTGCGCATTTGGTAGTAGGAGTCATGAAAACCATCCAAAACTGGTGACAATTGGTAGGGCAATAGCAAAGCGATTGAGGGGATCCCCTTTGGCTGCAAAGACACTGGGGAGATTGTTAAGTGTTCAATTTGATAAGAAACACTGGGAAAACATTATGGATAATGAAATATGGCTACGCCGACAAGACCAAAATGACATTATGCCAGTGTTGAAGTTGAGTTATAAGCAGCTGCCTGGGCACTTGAAGCAGTGCTTTGCTTATTGTTCATTGTTTCCCAAGGACTATGTGTTCCAAGAACATTGGTTAGTGAAGATGTGGATGGCACAAGGTTTCATTAAGGTCGATGCAAGCAAGCGACCGGAAGATGTCGGCAGCCACTATTTCCAAGACCTAGTGTCCAGATCATTCTTTCAACAAAAATATTCTGGCTTTGTAATTCATGACTTGTTACATGATATGGCACAGTACGTCTCAATCGAAGAATGTGGTAGAATAGAGGATGTCAAGTCAGAAAGCATCCCATGTACAATTCGCCATCTATCAATATATACAAAAGAGTGGAAGCTGTGGACATTAAAAAATATGTGTGACCTTAAGAAGCTACGAACTCTTGTCCTCCGTGATACAGTTATACTTGATTATAACAGTCAGGCTTTGCATGAGTTGTTAGGTGAACTAACAAGCATACGGGTGTTGGTTCTTAGCAATTGTGGTTTGGAAGAGTTGCGTGAGAGCATTGGAAACCTGAAGCATCTCCGGTACTTGGATGTCTCTGGGAATTACAATATGGTGATGTTGCCAAAATCTTTGTGTCATCTTTACAATCTCCAAGTTCTACATGTATCCGGGTGTCCAATTACCATATGGTGATGTTGCCAGAATCTTTGTGTCATCTTTACGATATGGTGATGTTGCCAGTGGTTTCTATGCTTCCCTCCCTCAATGTATCTCTCTCTTTCACTCTGTGTACCTTTATTTTATATATATATGTTTCAATCTTCTCTTGTAAAGAAAGGAAAGGCACATCTCTTGATGTTGCTTCCTATAAAGCCCCTTGGTCTTTATTTTTCCGTCAAGAGAAGAAACAGAGACAGCATTTCACTATTGGATACTCTTCTTACTGGTCAGTAAATAACCTCCTCAATTTACACATATGTCTATATTCCGATTCTTTTTTTGTTGATTAATTTAGCTTTTAAGCTAGGAAATTGATTGCTTGCTATATAAATTAGCTGCTGAGGTCTTGTTTCTTCTATAGTGTGTATTTCAAATCACAGTATTCCTGGATTCTTGTGGATCGGTTGAACTTTAAAATGGCCTTCTATTTCAAATCATCAAACTAACATCCCTCTTTCCTCGTCTCGCAGTAATTAATATGCTCCGCTGCCTGTTATGTAACTCCCTATTCATGGAAGTAGTCAGTGGTGTTTCAGTCACAGGCATGAATGATCAAACTAAACTGGCGATGGTGGCCAACTGTAAGTACTAATGTTGCTTTTATATAAGCACAACCGCTCTGTTAATCAGGAGGAAATATATCAGCAACTGTTCTCAGGAGAGTGTTCAGATAGTTGTCAATGAGCATCGATCATCGAACATCTTTTGAAAGCATTTCGATTTGAATTCCTGCATGCAAAGTGGTGGGCAATCTCCTGCGATTTGGATTCCGTGAAGTCGTAAATACTAAAACATTAGTAACTCTCAAAGAAATTTGATTTGGCATGGAACTCCAGATGCTGAAGGGAGATGCTTCTTCTGGTTTTGTGAAAAGCCTAACCTCGGATCATTTTGCCTGTGGAGATTGATAGTGACACTCCAACTGGTAATGTTTGTGACTCAATCAGTTTGCTAAAATGTGTGCAAGTGAATTCGTTAGAATTATATAGGTATGTTAGATAAGATTGTAGGTTTCCATCTATGAATTGCATCTTATTCACCTCAAACTAATTTATATCTTTTGGTGCTTTGATTTCTTCTCTTTAATTAGATGTTACTGTTTTAGGACAATCTGCATTGAACTGCAGGTTTCCAAACCTCTTTCATGATGATATTAATAGCTTGGGGTTTTGAGCTGGACTGGACATTACTTTTATCTCGCAATTTATTTTTCTGTAGCAAATAAATTTATCAATCTGCCATACAAGAATGCTAATTCTTTGCAAACATCCTTTCCACAGGAAAATGCTTATTCTGGTTATGTATAAAACTTGCGTGCAACTTTTGCAAACGTCTTGAATTCCACTGAAATCAATCCAGGTAGTCCTTTGAAATGTCCATCAAGTGGATTTGAAAAGCACCTTATGGTGGATTGGAAGGGTTAATACCAAAAGGAACTGAAGGACAGTTTGAGAAGCACCAAAAGAATATTCACAACTTTCCCAAATGCTTGCATCTTGCAGAGGCCAAGAACCGAAGGAATGAAGAGACCGTGAAATCCATAAATGTTACTCCAAAGCCAACAACATGGCCATATGCACATTCTTCTTATTTTTCTTCTGTCCACAAGGTCCATTCTTCTTGTACTTTTCTGGAACAATTTCACTCAAACATGTACCATTTCTGTTTCCAGAGGTTCAATGAACAAAAGTTTGGCAAAAAAAGCTGTGAAATTGAAAACATCAGATTCTCTGTTGTAACTCAAGAAAATTGCATTTCAGGTTCATCCTGTGACAAAAATGAATGGCATATTGTGATTCTTGGGTTGGATCTCGCTCCCTTTCATCCCTCTTCAGTCTACTCTCATCCAATGTTCCAATAGTGGGTCCTTGAATTCATTAACCAAGGAGTAGTACACTTTGAAAGGAGAAGAAAAAGCTATGGCGAACTCCATTGGAGATCAAGTGCATTCAAAGCAAACAAATACAATTGTATTCGCTCTATACACAGCTACCTAACCACAAATTTACCTGATACAATCTTCTTCAGGGAGATGGAACTTTGCACGTAAAGCTCAAACATCAGAAACTTCGCATGATTTCAGGAGAAAAATAGATATATATATATATATATTGGGAAAAGATGAGCCCGAAGGCTAACAAAACACATGCTGGCTAGCAAAATAGAATGAACATAGGAGAAAACACCACCAAAATATCAAGTCATGGATGCAGAGAGCCTAAGCACAAAAAATGCATTCTGCAAGCATAGTCATCTAATAAACCAGCAAATATGACCATTGTGTTTCCAAAGGTAGATCACATCAGTGGTACACTTACATAGCATTGCAATTACAAATACTCAAATTGAAATTGAAACTAAAAAAGAAGAAGAAGAACAACAACCTCTGCCTGAAAAATCTCGCTTTCTATTTTTTCTATATAATCTTTCTAATGGAGATGGAGCTTTGCATGTAAGATAAACCTTCAGAAACTTGACATAATTTCAGGGGAAAAATAGATGAATATAGAAGAACAGACCACAAATATATAGCTTACATCGACAATTAACCCTCTTCGTAATGAATCATATACAACATACATGCTGCGGCTAATTATTCCATGCATATTCTTCGCATTCTCAGCAACAAATGCCAATCAGATGAATGCTAAAAACACCCTAACAGCGAATATATCGCTTTTTACAACCTGACAACACAAGTCAGTACCAACTAGAGGTGAACAACATCCTGCTTAAACTTGTATTCCTTCTATCTCGCCCATGCCGCAAAACTTTTACCCCTTCTATGGGATAAGCTTGGCTCTGGTTCAGTCCAAAACTGCTTGATTGACTTCATTGTCATGCCATTGCAGGACCAGCCTGTGATTCCATCAGTTGCAAGTAACAGGAAAGTAATTGCCTGCGTTATGTGTTCTCTTAGATAAACCTACAACTGTTGACTTGCCATTGCTTGAGTTAAGGCCCTTTATAAATGGCATCAGTATTTCTGTACCTGAGATAGGACTGAACAAGGAACAGGAAAAGAAAATCTTTTACCTGTGGTCAAATGGCAGATAAAAACCATCACCACTGGAATTTACCCATCATTATTGTTTTTCTTTACCACTTGATTTCTTTCTTTATGTGCCTGAACCTTTCCTTCCTGCAGCCATTTATCTCCAAGATAATAATGCACGAGACTAACAGAACTTATGCAACAACTTTTGTTTCTCTTAATAGAAATCAATGAATGAGGATTTCATAACCTCGACCTCCCAAAGTAAGGAAAAAGAACTTGTGTTATGAACAGTTAGGTAATACACGCATGAAGACAACATTAAGGCATGATGAAGCTATTTTTCAACACCATGTTCGCTCCAAAAAAGAACTATCTAATATAGTAAAGCATATCCATATAAGACTATAGACCTAATACAAGATGCACTCCATAATTGAGACATTACCATCACACTTCATTTAGGTGGGAGCCAGAGCAAGGCATACAGAGAAATCAATGAAGGTTCCTTGATCTGCAAGGGCTCTTCAGGGATAGAAATGATGCTAAGCAGTTATTCTCTCCACAAGGCCTCTTCTACATCCTTCAAATGTACAGAAACAGATCACTTTGCTGTAATGATTTTCTCGGTGCTTTTTTTTTTCTTTTGAAAGCCCCTTACTATGTCCAAGGATCAGAACCCTTTCCTTTATTTCTAGGAGAGAGTTAAAAGATTTCTAGGAGAGAGTTAAAAGCTCATGTTCCAACGAATAACAAAAGTTACAAAATACAGCTTGAGAAGATAAGTAAAAGGAACACACTGTTGGCTTTTTCCTCCCATGAGGATGATGACGGCAGCGAAGGATCATTGGATCGATTGAAGACGGATCGATCGGGCCTTGAAGAATTTCGACAGATCGATCTACGGATCGATCGGTCTTTGAAATTGAACAGCCGATCGATCCGTCTCTCAAAGACGGATCGATCCGACTCGGAAAACAAAGGGACAGAAGGCACCTATTTTCGAACGGCAAGGACGGATCGATCCGTCGATCGATCCGACTCATGATTTTGAGTTTTTTAGGGACGGATCGATCGCTCCTTCAGACTGGGATCGATCCGACTCGGGAATTCTGGAATCCCTCGTTCTCACGCATACTCGGATCGATCCTTCCCTTGAGTGGGATCGATCTCTCTCTCCTGAACGGACAAATCCGACGGCTCAGATTTAATCCAGATTTGTGTTTATTGGAGGCTATAAATAAAGTGCTTTTAGGATTTCTTTGTGTGGGAGAGATGTTATTGAGAGGCTTGTGAGAGGTGTGAGAGTAGGCAACCTTAGAGAGAGATCTCTTTGTCTCTGTTAGGGTTTGGGCTTTGTAATTTCTCTCTCATAGTGAAGATTTCCTCTGCTGCCTGTGGTTTTTTCCTTCCAGTTGTTGCTGATAGGTTTTTCCACGTAAATACTGGTCTCCACTTTTTCCTTTTCTTTTGTGGTTTGGTTGTTTCTCTTCCGCTACGACATCCCCGTATCTATTTGGTGTATCTCCGGCATCGCCGGGACCCCTCAGATTCCCCAACACACACTACAATCCACTTACTTGATTGTCATTGCAATTGATAGCAAGCTCACATGAGGTAGCTTCATTTCCTCTTTTAGGGGAAGAAAATCCTATCTCCACCGTTGCATTTACATTGTACGACCCTATTGCACTGATGACTTCCTCAGCACATGAAACAACATTGGTTGTTGCATCATCTTCCCGCAAGAGATTTAGTTCACCAATTTTTTCATCATGCGACTTAAGGGCTCCATCCAAATAAAGGTTCTTAGAAAATGACTTCCAGATAAAAAAATAAAAAAAAGGGAAATCCAGAAAACAATGGCGTTCACCACAGGAGAACAACTATGATCTCTGCGGTTATACAACACTTGACATGAAGTAGTAATAAATAAAAAAAACTCATCACTGGGGGCAATTTCCAGGAATCTATAATCCTTGACGTCATAAATTATGCTAATAAGAATAACATGCACTATTGCAGAAGATATATGCTTCTTTTTACAGCTCTCTTGGCACATTAATCAAATGTGGAAAGTACCGTAAATGGGGTTCGATCTACAGTTGCATCTGGCATAGCGTTTTTTAAACAATTCGACCCACTGGGTGGAGTAGTCTTAAACGCAGTACTGGTCAAGGAAGGAGAATCTCGCAAATATTGCATGTACAATTTAGCCACATCAACAGGTGACCCTGCTTCACCTTCAAAATCCTGCAGAAGAAATGGTTATCGTAATCTCAAATCCCGGTCATGTTATAGCAAATATATTTCCCTATTAAATCAATAACAGTACTGGTCACAGAAAGAAAGCCAGCAAGGTAATTGAATGAAAATTTTAATAAGAAACAAGCAGTTTTAGCAAATTGAGATGAGTTCCATCTGTCAATTGGAGCTCATGGGGCATTTTAAACTCAGTAGTGAGGATACAAATAAGCAAATGCAGCAATTAATCATAAACAGCAGATGTTTCCATGTTGCAACTGTAGGATTAAAACAAGATAAGAGATCTTCAATGTGAACTGAGGCAAAAAAGCAGAGTAGATTAGGCGTGAAGAGATAACACTGACATATCGAAAATCGGTGTCCAAGGTGCAAGGTCCACATTCAAAATCTGATTTTGACCATGATGCTAACTTTCCCTCTTCTTGCCACTTATTTGCCTTTGAAATAGCTGCATCATGCAAACCCACGAGATGTGCTTGACAAAGAAAAGATCCAGGAGAAAGAGAACTTGGACTGTAGGAAGAATAAGGTACTGATTCTCATAATTTTCTACCATGATTCATGGATCTCCAAGATCTTGGAGCATTATTATTTCCTTTGGCCCATTTGGGAACTTTGCTCAGGTATCCAACTCCACCAGCAGAAGCTTCTGTCGACGGAAAATCTACAACTCGTGATTGAATTATCTTTGTTAGCTTATCACATTCATCCCTGAAGAAAATGTAGAGCACCCAACTAAGTGCTGTAAACCTTAAAGGACAATATATGATGATATGAACTGAATAAATCCATTTTGCCCTTAGCTTCTATGCAGTTCCAAAAAAGTTAATGTATACATTAAGTAGAAGGTCCAAAGTTACAGAAACAAATGTCAAAAGTCTATGCATCTAGTGGCAGTGGTTGTTCCCTTCTTACTCCAAAAAGCAATGCATCAAACAAGTTTATAGTCAGCTCAAACATGATGAATTGTTCAAGAAGCAAAGTATAAGCAGCATATTTCAACTCTACACATTTACAGTAAGTCATGGGCATCTGATGTAATGAACTTACAGTAATAGAAGCTCTTCAAATAAATGGTGTTAAAACAGATCAAATAAATAGAGAATCAAGAGCTAAGTTACCTTGAAAATGTCTCTTGCATAAGCAGCTGCTTGATAGCATGTTTGCATTCGATTTTTGAAACAATAGCCAGCGACCCCTCCATGTAGTCCTTGCCTTGCCCTGGTATCTTTCCATTTTGATCCTAGATAGGCCAAACAAGATCAACGAGAACTTAAAAATCTATAGAAAAGACACAAGGTAATATGCAATCCATAATTCTCAAGTTTTCCGGTATAGTTTCCAAGAGCAACTCATTGATTTCTGTACCATTGAAGAAATAGAATTATATGATGGCCTAATGTTCCAAAAGAACCCCAGCATGATGAACACAGCAGGGGACGGAAGCGAGAATTAAAAAATTATTATAACTACAAACAGAATGGACTTAAGTCAACAATATAAATTTACCTGGTTTAGCTCATCAAGATCATTAAAACACACATTAGCATCTTCACCTTCTTCTACAACATATTAGAAAATCAGCTAAATATATGGTCTTCGAGCTAAATACAACACCCAAAAAAGCACAACAAAACAGGTCCATTAAAGCTTCCTGATGGTCATTAAAACACACATTAGCAGAGGAAGGGTCGTTAGAGGAGGACATGAGAGAGAGAGAGAGCGAGCGAGACGGGGGTTAGGAATGGAGGGAGATTAATTGCCGCAATGGCACGTGAGACGCATGTGCTACCTTTTATAAATAGTTCATTGAGGTAGTTAGTCAACTGTTTCTTAATTTTGTAGTTATAAAACTGAGAAATACGGTAACGATCCATGTTTTTGTTCATGGCTATCCAAATACAAGGGTTTTTTATATATTTGTTTTTCCCTCTAATATTGCATATGCTAAAAATGAGTAATCCAATTCTGGCATAGATTGCTATGTATGACAAATCATTTTTTTTTCTTTTAAATCAACCCTTTTATCTTGACTCAGGGCTAAGTGCGTTACATTTTCTAACACATTTGGGATCTTGGGAATCCGATACCAACCCACTAACACTCCCGTCTTGAGACAGGCCTGCCCTAAGTCATCCGGAGATGGCATGGCCAAGGGCCAAATCTATGACATGGTGGTGGTTGGCGTCACGATGGGAGGGCTGATGGCCTCATGATAGCAAGCAAAGCATGCCAAGACGAGCTAGTCGACATCCCTCCAAGAATGGTGCAGTGAACTTTAAAGATGGCACGATGGACTAAGCCAAGAAAGTTAGCGCGCCATGCCGCCGTGCGACACGATCCGCCAGAATCCGAGTGGCACTAAGACTCCGAACCCTACTATGACTTAAATTCTAGCTCCGCTAGGACTCTGTACAACGGGATAATGATGATGGCTGACGCGCCCAAACCACTCGTCGTTAAAAGTGACTAGGGCGTCAAAGATTACAATTTATACCGAATCCTAACTAACTACTACGTAGCTAGCGGGAGTCCGGGTCGATCCGCAGGGAAATGAGAATTGACTAACGTACTCGATAGATAACTCCAAACAACTAGCTAAAATGATTTGGGTTTTGAATTAATGTCTATTAAAGCAATTAACTAAATGAAGAGAAATATAACTAATATAGAGAGGTCTTGGGATCTCCATTTCATTGTAGGTTCTAATGTAGCCTCCTAAGGAATTAAGGTGTGTAATCCAATTGGGACGATCGAAATCAAGAAGTCGACAAGCGGGTGGTTAGCCTCACTTATCGCTCAACGGAAGTCGGTTTAGGATCATCCGCCGGAAATAATCACATTCACAAAGTCGACGAATGAGTGATTAGCTTCTATCGTCGCTAACGAACCTTCGACTAAGATCGATTCGTCGCAAGAAAAAGATATTGCATGGAGTCGAGCATTGGATCGAGATGGTTCTAGCACCTCGAATCCAATGCAAGAGAAAGATAGAATGGATCCTTTGACTAGAGAGATAGGGATGGTTCTAGCATCCCTAATCTCTAATCTAGGGCTAGTAATCCTCCCAATGTCATTGGATGTGTTTCTAGCACATCCAACTCATTGGGGCATAACAACAAACACCTATCATGCACAAGTCCTAACTCATACCAAAGAAAGGCATTCATCCATTCAACAAATAAAATCCATGTACATAGATAGAGAAATCATGCTCAAATCCATACAATAGATCATCCCTAAAGATTACACATCAAAACCCTAAGAAAACTACAAAAGAATCCTACAACTACATGGAAATCCCAAGAGGGAGGAAGTTAGCTACTCATCTTGGATAGATCCATGGATGGAGGTTGATGAAGCTCCCCTCCCATGGATTCCCTCCAAGAAGTCCTCCTCTCAATTGGGTAAGAAACCTAGAAGGGCTGGAGAAAGCTAAGAGAAGACTCACTAAAATCCCCCCTAAGGGGTCTATTTATAGTAAACAAGCCTCCCCCACTCGGATTAGATCTGGGCCATTGATTTTGCTCGGCTGGCATCAAAGGATCGATCCTCATAGGGTGAAGGATCGATCATTCGCTTCGTGTGATCGCTGGTCCCGTGAAGGATCGATCCTCCCATAGGAAAGGATTGATCTTTTCTTCTTGAATTCTGGCTTCGCCCCGATGAAGATCGATCCTCCAGTGTGTGAAGATCGATCCTCTAGAATTTGCGTTCTGTCACTGGGAAAATGCGCAAAAGTGATCGATCCTTCCCAGGGTGAAGATCGATCCTTCAGAATTTGCGTTCTGTCACTGAGAAAATGTGCAAAAATGATCGATCCTCTCATGACATAGGATCGATCCTTTGTGTCATGATTGGCTCCTTCTTAATGCACTTCAAAGGATCGATCCTTCTTCAGTACATGATCGATCTTCTTCATAAAAACTGGCCCGAATGACATCGTTTAAGCTCGGAACTTGATCCAATCCTCGTTAAGGGCACTTGTACCTGTAATAGGGTAAAATCCATCAGTAAGGCCTTGCTCGGAGACTAACAAGGCCAAGTTAAAAGGGCGATTTATGCACTTTTCACGTCTTATCAATGGCAAGAGATGGCGTGGGCAAAGTTCGAGTTTCACTAAGAGTCCTAGTCAGACCAGGACTTGGCGCGCCAGCCGGACGCGCTCAGTGGTTTTGGATAAATTTGATCATGTGGACTTGGAGATCTACTTGGACTCTATCCTAGGAAGCTTTTGACGCAGCAAAGTGGAGTTTTGGTGCAGAAAAAAGTTACTTGACGCGAAAGAAAAGGACCAGAGTTTTAGTCCAAGTCAGGTGCTTGGCAGCTCGGCAAAAAGCTATCTTTGTCAAGTCCTACTCGAGGCAGAGTCCAAGTAAGACAATGTACCTTCTAGATTGGCGGATTGGTGCTCATATTTGCATGAAGCCTTGAACTTTGAGTTGGAGTAGAGAGATTGACTTGTAGGACAAGTCACGGACTCTTCGCTATATAAAGATTTGACCGACCAAGATGGGAGAGCATCTAGGCATTGGCTGGGGTTTGGGTTCCTAATATTCTTAAGTGATCTTGTACCATAGGTTGGGAGAGAGTTGTGAGTGATTCTCTTGTAAAAATTGTTTATCAATAAATGAACGAGGTATCACCCTTTGCTAATATCGTGTCTTCTTCTTGGGGTGTGTGATTGTGCAAGAAGTGGGAGAAGGGTTGGTCAAGAGCGGATCTTGCTACACAGACGATCTCAAAGACTGGGTCATGACGCGTGTCAGGTGTCAACACAATGTGGTGGAGCTTGAGGCCGAGGGTTCTTGGTGCCGAGTGCCGACATCGGGTTCTCTTCTTTGTGAAAAAAAAAAAATTCCCGCTACACAACCGGGTGACACTAACCAGCGGAGTTATTCAAGGGTTGTGTGTGACAAAATCTAGTTGAAACCTTTGAAAACAATGGATCGTCTCAGTATTTATTATTTGGATAAAGAGTAGCGTCTGGTCATAAAGCGGTGGAACAAGAATACAAGAAGTTATTTCATGAGATAATACACGTAGAAGGTATCTTTTCACACTATACTAGATTTATCTTGTTTATGTAATTTTAAAAATATAGAGGTCGGTGAGAGATTTGGACTTTTGAGATTTAACCATTATTAGTAAACTATTAATAGGTCACAGTAGAAAAAACTTTTAGAAATAGCCAAACCATTGGACCGCACTCATTCAACAGCCCGAGGAACAAAAGTCTCGGACGCATGATTGCTATGGAGCCGGATTTTGTTCTTGTTTTTGATATTTTATTTTTATTAGCTAAGCCTTTTATTTTGCCTCAGGGGTGCAATTGGGTAAATGCCTTATATTTTTAACAAATTTATGGGCTTAGGTGATTGAACCCGAACAAGTCCATTACTATCACCGAAGATTAACCACTTGAGCTACTCAAAGACTATTGAAAGACTCTTGATGTAGAACTAGATTGTTTGGTTAAAAAGTCATCTATCTAATTGTTTAGAAGGGTGGTTAGTATCTCTTGGGTTAAGACCTCTCTAGTCGTGTACGAGTTGGTCTTTAAATTCTTTTTTATAATGGTATTATTTATTATGATTCTATTTAAGGTAAATATACTTTAGTACATTGTAGTTTAAGTAATGTTTTAAATAATACTATTTAAAACATTACTTAAACCTGCTCTGAGTTGGATACACCATTCTAGTCATATAGGTGGAACTCTAATCATATTACTCCTAATTGTACTGCATTTACAAACCATAACCAGGGTAAACAGAGTTGAATAAAAAGATACATCAGTTGCACACAACACCAGGATGCTGTTACTATTCACTGATACCAGCTCAGCATCAAGGTGCTACTTTTTGTTAATGCGAGTTCTTGTTTGGGATCCCAGGAATTAGACCTTGGATCTGGGGGTCATGACTGATGAGACGTGGAAAGTGTCGCGGCTTAACGCGCCCGATCAAAATTAGAAATTTATAATCAAACTCCTAACTACCTTTGGGGGTAGCTAGCGGTGAGTCCGAGTCGAATCCACAGGGAATGCGTAAGGAAACAATTGAATTACCAAGCTCAATCTAAGTGTTCCTACAAGGATAATAAAAGAAATGGTTTTTGGGTTTTATGATAAGAAAACTAAGAAAGCATATAAATGATTCAATGGATATAAAGAGGTCCTAGGGAATCCCAATCCGGATTAGGCTCAATCATAGCTTTCTAATGGATCAAGATGTGCAATCCTATCGAGACACTACAATATCGACTACCTTGTGGCTAACAAAGGTCGTCGCTAACGAATAACCGGTTAAGGACTATCCGTCGCAAAAGGTGTATGCTAGAAAGTCGACGATCGAGGGATTAGCTACGATCATCGCCAATGAGAAGTCGGGTTAGGATCATCTCATCGCAAGGAATCGGGTTGTATGGAATATGGTAATGGATCGAGGTGGTTCTAGCATCTCGAATCCAAAACACTACAAAAGATAGGATAGATGCTAGGTTAGATGTGGATTGGAGTGGTTCTAGCACACCCAAGTCCCTAACCTAGAGCCAAGACTCCCTTCAACACAAGTGGCCATGGTTCTAGCACAACCTACTCATTGGGGAATATCAACAAACACCTATTGGGCACAAGGTTCTAGCTTATGCAAACCAAAGAATCCATCCATCCAACATTAGAATCCAACTACAAAGATGTAGAAATGAAGAATAAATCCATACAACTTGTCTCATAAGGATTACAACATCCAAATCCAAAGAAAACTACAATAAAAACCTAAAACATCATGGTATTCCACTAGGTAAATAGATTAGCTACTCATCTTCGATGGAGAAGCCATGGAGAAGAGATGGATTCTCTTCTTCATCAATTTCCTCTCTCTTAGATGAGAGCTCCCTTCCTTGCCCAAGGGGATTGCCCCTTTCCTTAGCCTCTTCTTGTCCAAAGGAATCCCCAAAATCCCCCAAAAGCGGTCTATTTATAGCCTCCAAGCATCCCCCCTCGGATTAGATCTGGACCATTGATTTTGCTCGGCTGGCACAAAAGGATCGATCCTTATAGAGTAAAGGATCGATCCTCCTCTTGAGTTCTGGCTGCGCCACGACGAGGATCGATCCTCTAGTAGATAGAGATCGATCCTAGAGAATGTTGCGTTCTGTCTCTGGAAAATATGCAAAAAGGATCGATCCTTTATACACAGAGGATCGATCTTCTTTTCTGCATATTATCTCTTTTGCCATTCAGCACTGCGCATTGGTACGAAAAATGCCATAACTTCATCTAGGAAACTCGGAATCATGAACCGTAAAATTCTTCAGAAACTAGACTTCCAGAGCTTTCCAATGATATATGGCACATTATCTGGTTCTTCCTGATAAGGTACAGTTTAATCTTTGATGTTGACCCATGTACCTAAATGTGCTCGAATAGGCTCGTTTACGCTCCAAAGTTGATCTAACTTCTGTTGAAGGCTCTTGTACCTGAAATACCATGAATATTATTAGAAATACCTTACTCGAAGACTAATAAAGGTAAATTAAGGGGTTAACTTGTGTACTTTTCACGTCTCATCAATGACCCTTTGCCAGCTGATTCTTGGCATGGATCTCGCCTCCTTTCAACCCTCTTCATCCTACATTCATCCAATGTTCAACAATGGGTTGGTTTTTACGTGTCGATCCATCATTCATCGAGGCAGTAGTCTTCAATACAAGGTGAACAAAATTACTACAGAAGTATTTCTAATCTTTTTTTTTTAAAGAAATTCAGGACTAAATATTTAATTTTAACGTCAAAATATATAAACTCTTTTTTAAAAAAATCAACCAATTTTATGTATTTATTTGTTTTTATTTTTTTCTATCATATCACCTCACGCACCTGGTCAGTGGTCACCTCTAGCGGACGGCCTCCATTATTTGATTCTAGACAGCAGAATGGACCACTTTCACGGAAAGGCTGCCAGACAACTTCCTGGAATTAAAGTTCCGGTACCTTTTGTGGACGATATATGTGGAATCTTTGTGTGTCTTAATTGAGATAGATATTACTCTTTCTCACCTCAATTAGCTAGTCACCTACTAATTATCCACCATGGCTGCAACCATCCGTTAAGAGACAGCAAGAAATGTAGCCTTATCAGGCTCCAATGCATAACCAAGCATGCATGCATGGCTTAATTTGTAGCCTTGAACAGCTCCACGGCGTTTCGAGATATTGATAGCATGCCCTGCAAGGTTGAGTTAAATGGAACCATGATGAGTAGTTGTCTCCCCCACTTCCGTTTCTTTCCTTCTTTCTTTCTGGCATCACGTACTTATCTGCTGAATGGACCCATCAGCTGCTGCACAGCTTCGTTGATATGATGATGCCTTCTTCCTTCATGGGTCCCTCCAGACTCCAGTCCTTTATACTATGCTTTGCTTTGCTTCAATAAAAAGAAATGATGTGGAATCTTGCCACCTTGTCCTATTCGGAAGACTTTTAACGGAGTTGTTCTCGCCATTATTGGTTGGTGCTTCACACTTTTTCTGAATTAAGAGAGATCTAGCTAGGAGAAGAACAGGCGGAGGCTGGAAACTCTCTCTCGCCATTGCTTGCTGCATAACTCTGTTCTCAAGAGAGGGATATCGAGAGAGAGTCTCACACACAGAGAGAGAGAGAGAGATTTGAGAAGAGTAGAAGGTGGAGGCAAGTTTTTTGTGTACGAAAATGTCGACCGGATTGACGATCGTCGGATGCTTTGCTTCCGGCACCATCAAGAGGCTGGTGGAGTTGGTCAGCTCGCCGGCGGTGAAGCAGTACGCGCTGCGGACAGGCCTTCAGGACGACATAAGGAAGCTGAGGGGTTCCCTGGTTAAGATCGACGCCCTCCTCCGCATCGCCGAGAGGAAGCGGGCGGAAGGTAGCGGCTGCCTCGACGAGCAGCTCCGGGAACTCAAGGATGCCGCATATGATGCCGAGGATTTGCTGGAGGAGTTCGAGTACGAGGTCTTAAGGGTGAAGATGGAGAGCGATAACCCCCAGGCAAGTGATTTCCTCTATTTTCTAGCTCTTATTAGAGATCCTAAAGAATCTTTTAAGTCCGCTGATTTTTTTTGTTTTTTGCTTCTTCTTTTTTTGAAGTTGCAAAGTCTGAATGCTGCTGATGCTGCAAGTAAGGTGAGGGAGATCCGGGAGAGGTTAGATAAGCTTGATGATGAGGTGAGTCCTATTCTCGACAGGTTGTCAGCGGATGTCACTGCAACACCACAAGGGATTCCTGAGAGAGAGACCAGCTCCTTCCCTCACATATCTGATCAATTTGTTGGTCGAGATGAAGAGATTCAGAAGATAATAGAAGATTTGTTGCTGAATTCGGTTGAAGAAGGATCCGGGTCTAATAATATGATGAAGAATCCAAGAGTCCTCCCAATAGTTGGTTTGGGAGGAGCGGGCAAGACTACTTTGGCTCAACATGTGTACAACCACGACACCATACAGAATCATTTTGAGTTGAAGATGTGGGTCTGTGTCTCTGAAAACTTTGATGTGAAACGGCTTACGAGCGAGATCATTGAAGAGGCATGTGAACATAGACCGAATACTTCAAGCTTGAATAGGCTCCAACAAACACTCAAGGAGAAAATTCAACACAGGAGATTTCTACTCGTCCTCGATGATCTTTGGAGCGAGGATCATGCTGAGTGGAAGAGACTATGTGCCCCATTAGCATTTGGATCTCATGAAAGCAAAATCTTGGTGACGACTCGATCAGAGAAAATTGCCAGCATTATATGCACTATGCCTCCTATACTTTTGGGGGGCATAGCTGAGGAAGAGTACTGGGCATTTTTCAGAAGTTGCGCATTTGGTAGCAGGAGTCATGAAAACCATCCAAAGCTGGTGGCAATTGGTAGGACAATAGCAAAGCGATTGAGGGGATCCCCTTTGGCTGCAAAGACACTGGGGAGATTGTTAAGTGTTCAATTTGATGAGAACCACTGGGAAAGCATTATGGATAATGAAATATGGCTACGCCGACAAGACCAAAATGACATTATGCCAGTGTTGGAGCTGAGTTATAAGCAGCTGCCTGGGCACTTGAAGCAGTGCTTTGCTTACTGTTCATTGTTTCCCAAGGACCATTGGTTCGATGAAGATTGGCTAGTGAAGATGTGGATGGCACAAGGTTTCATTAAGGGCGATGCAAGCAAGCGACCGGAAGATGTCGGCAGCCACTATGTCCAAGATCTAGTGTTCAGATCATTCTTTCAACAACAACAAAACTATTGGGAGTCTGGCTTTGTAATTCATGACTTGTTGCATGATATGGCACAGTACGTTTCAATCGAAGAATGTCGTAGAATAGAGGATGTCAAGTCAGAAAGCATCCCATGTACAGTTCGCCATCTATCAATATATACAAATGAGTGGAAGCTGTGGACATTAAATAATATGTGTGAGCTTAAGAAGCTACGAACCCTTGTCCTCTCTGGTCCAGTTATACTTGATCATAACAGTAGTCAGGCTTTGCATGAGTTTTTTGTTGAACTAACAAGCATACGGGTGTTGGATCTTAGTAATTGTGGTTTGAAGGAGTTGCCTGAGAGCATTGGAAACCTGAAGCATCTCCGGTACTTGGATGTCTCTTATAATTTCAATATGGTGATGTTGCCAGAATCTTTGTGTCATCTTTACAATCTCCAAGTTCTAGATGTATCCTGTCCAATTAAGAGCTTGCCAGGTGACATCTCCAACTTGATTTCCTTGAGACATCTAATTGCAGCAGATGACGTGATTTCCCAAATAGGAGGAATAGGAAAGCTCACCTCTCTCCAAAAACTAAACATGAACTATGCAGTGAAAAGAGAAGACGGGCACAAGATCATAGAATTGAGGGATATGAATCAACTCCGTGGGCGTCTTCGAATAAGCAATCTCGAGAATGTGGAGAACAAGAACGAGGCCATCATCAACGGTGCTATCCTGAGAGACAAACTGCACATTGATGTATTACAGCTGTCATGGTCATCTAGTAGGAGCGACGACCCCAACTTGCCGATCAACGATGAAGAGGTCCTTGAAGGCTTGGAACCACCTCTCAATATCAAATCCCTAGAAATCGATGGATATGGGGGTGTCGGATTTCCAAGCTGGTTCAGTATACAACACCTCTCAAATCTGAATAGTTTGCAGTTGGCGAATTGTAGAAGCTTGGACTGCTGGGAACGTCTAGTTCTAGTGCTTGGACAGCTGCCCTACCTCAAGTCTCTGAGTTTCAGATCGATTCCAGCAATGAAGAAAATTGATGATGAATTATTCAAGGGCTTTCCATCACTTGAAGAGCTAGAATTCGTTGGCATTGAAGGATGGGAAGAATGGTCTGGAGGAGGAGGAGGAGAATGCGACGTCCCATTTTTCCCTCTTCTGCGCGTGCTTACAATTGAAAACTGCCCGAAACTGAGAAATATATCAAGCCACCTTCCTCTGTCACTTGCGACACTGAGCATCGACTATTGCGAAGAATTGACCTCTATGCCAGTCGAGAGGTTAAAACAACTCGTCTCTCTGGAGAGGTTGGTAATCTCGAACTGCCCCAAGCTCGGATCCTCCGTGGTTCTGGCGCAGCAGCAGGTGGATGAAGAAGAAGATCATCATGGTGGTGGTGGTGGAGGTGGTGGTGGTAACAACAACAACATCCAGCTCCTTCCCTCATCCCTGAAATTACTTCATTTCTTATCATGTGGCCAACTCATCAGATGGATCCCAAGGTGCTTGCTGAACCTCACCTCTCTCACCCATTTGGAGATACAGGAATGCCCGCACATAACATCCCTCCCGAGAGAGGTGATGCGTCAGCTGACAGCACTTGAGGTGTTGTCTCTTCAGGACTGTCAAGAGTTGATGACGTTGGAAGGACTACAAGCTCTTCCATCGCTCGGGAGACTCGACATAAGGAAGTGCCCGAAGCTGGTGCTGGCTGCAGCATCCTCACAGCTGCATCCCGCCCAAGGGGATGATGATCGGGAGGATGCGTTCCCGTCTCTCGTTGAACTCATAGTCGACGATACATCTATGCTCACGTTGCAGCCTCTAAGAGGAAGACTGCGATTCCTCTTAAGACTAAGCATAGTAAAATCTTTGCAATCTGCTATGTTTAGTGGTGCTGAGGAGCAAGCTGTATTGCAAGATCTCACCTCCCTGCAAACCCTACATATCTTTGACTGTAAGAATCTTCTTTCCCTCCCACCAGAACTGCACACTCTTTCCTCCCTCCAACAGTTGGATATATCCGACTGCTCAGAGATCCAGTCGCTGCCAGAGAAGGGCCTGCTCACCTCCCTCACATACTTGAGAATGATAGGATGCCATCCAGTATTGAAGGAGCGCTGCCAAAAGGAGACGGGACCTGATTGGCACAAAATTTCCCACATCGAGTATGTCGATATAGACACTAATTAGATCCTGCCAGTGGTTTCTATGCTTCCCTCCCTCAATGTATCTTTATTATATATATATATATATATATATATATATATATATATATATATATATGTTTCAATCTTCTCTTGTAAAGAAAGGAAAGGAAAGGCACATCTCTTGATGTTGCTTCCTATAAAGCCCCTTGGTCTTTAATTTTCCGTCAAGAGAAGAAACAGAGACAGCATTTCACTATTGGATACTCTTCTTACTGGTCAGTAAATAACCTCCTCAATTTACACATATGTCTATATTCCGATTCTTTTTTTGTTGATTAATTGAGCTTTTAAGCTAGGAAATTGATTGCTTGCTATATAAATTAGCTGCTGAGGTCTTGTTTCTTCTATAGTGTGTATTTCAAATCACAGTATTCCTGGATTCTTGTGGATCGGTTGAACTTTAAAATGGCCTTCTATTTCAAATCATCAAACTAACATCCCTCTTTCCTCGTCTCGCAGTAATTAATATGCTCCGCTGCCTGTTATGTAACTCCCTATTCATGGAAGTAGTCAGTGGTGTTTCAGTCACAGGCATGAATGATCAAACTAAACTGGCGATGGTGGCCAACTGTAAGTACTAATGTTGCTTTTATATAAGCACAACCGCTCTGTTAATCAGGAGGAAATATATCAGCAACTGTTCTCAGGAGAGTGTTCAGATAGTTGTCAATGAGCATCGATCATCGAACATCTTTTGAAAGCATTTCGATTTGAATTCCTGCATGCAAAGTGGTGGGCAATCTCCTGCGATTTGGATTCCGTGAAGTCGTAAATACTAAAACATTAGTAACTCTCAAAGAAATTTGATTTGGCATGGAACTCCAGATGCTGAAGGGAGATGCTTCTTCTGGTTTTGTGAAAAGCCTAACCTCGGATCATTTTGCCTGTGGAGATTGATAGTGACACTCCAACTGGTAATGTTTGTGACTCAATCAGTTTGCTAAAATGCGTGCAAGTGAATTCGTTAGAATTATATAGGTATGTTAGATAAGATTGTAGGTTTCCATCTATGAATTGCATCTTATTCACCTCAAACTAATTTATTTCTTTTGTTGCTTTGATTTCTTCTCTTTAATTAGATGTTACTGTTTTAGGACAATCTGCATTGAACTGCAGGTTTCCAAACCTCTTTCATGATGATATTAATAGCTTGGGGTTTTGAGCTGGACTGCACATTACTTTTATCTCGCAATTTATTTTTCTGTAGCAAATAAATTTATCAATCTGCCATACAAGAATGCTGATTCTTTGCAAACATCCTTTCCACAGGAAAATACTTATTCTGCTGATGTATAAAACTTGCGTGCAACTTTTGCAAACGTCTTGAATTCCACTGAAATCAATCCAGGTAGTCCTTTGAAATGTCCATCAAGTGGATTTGAAAAGCACCTTATGGTGGATTGGAAGGGTTAATACCAAAAGGAACTGAAGGACAGTTTGAGAAGCACCAAAAGAACATTCACAACTTTCCCAAATGCTTGCATCTTGCAGAGGCCAAGAACCGAAGGAATGAAGAGACCGTGAAATCCATAAATGTTACTCCTGAAGCAGAAGCTGAAAGTAGTATGGGAGAGGGAGAGGATGGAAACAGAAGCTACAGTATCTCTTGCTAGAAGCATCTCCAAAGCCAACAGCATGGCCATATGCACATTCTTCTTATTTTTCTTCTGGCCACAAGGTCCATTCTTCTTGTACTTTTCTGGAACAATTTCACTCAAACATCTACCATTTCTGTTTCCAGAGGTTCAATGAACAAAAGTTTGGCAGAAAGAGCTGTGAAATTGAAAACATCAGATTCTCTGTTGTAACTCAAGAAAATTGCATTTCAGGTTCATCCTGTGACAAAAATGAATGGCATATTGTGATTCTTGGGTTGGATCTCGCTCCCTTTCATCCCTCTTCAGTCTACTCTCATCCAATGTTCCAATAGTGGGTCCTTGAATTCATTAACCAAGGAGTAGTAATCTTTGAAAGGAGAAGAAAAAGCTATGGCTAACTCCATTGGAGATCAAGTGCATTCAAAGCAAACAAATACAGCTGTATTCGCTCTATACACAGCTGCCTAACCACAAATTTACCTGATACAATCTTCTTCAGGGAGATGGAACTTTGCACGTAAAGCTCAAACATCAGAAGCTTCACATGATTTCAGGAGAAAAATAGATATATATATATATATATATATATATATATATTTTTTTTTTTTGGGAAAAGATGAGCCCGAAGGCTAACAAAACACACGCTGGCTAGCAAAATAGAATGAACATAGAAGAAAACACCACCAAAATATCAAGTCATGGATGCAGAGAGCCTAAGCACAAAAAATGCATTCTGCAAGCATAGTCATCTAATAAACCAGCAAATATGACCATTGTGTATCCAAAGGTAGATCACATCGGTGGTACACTTACATAGCATTGCAATTACAAATACTCAAATTGAAATTGAAACTAAAAAAGAAGAAGAAGAAGAAGAACAACCCACGAGATGTTCAAGGTGTTCAAGGTGCAAGGTCCACATTCAAAAACTGATTTTGACCATGATGCTGACTTTCCCTCCTCTTGCCACTTATTTGCCTTTGAAATAGCTGCATCATGCAAACCCACGAGATGTGCTTGACAAAGAAAAGATCCAGGAGAAAGAGAACTTGGACTGTAGGAAGAATAAGGTACTGATTCTCATAATTTTCTACCATGATTCATGGATCTCCAAGATCTTGGAGCATTATCATTGCCTTTGGCCCATTTGGGAACTTTGCTCAGGTATCCAACTCCACCAGCAGAAGCTTCTATCGACGTAAAATCTACAACTCGTGATTGAATTATCTTTGTTAGCTTATCACATTCATCCCTGAAGAAAATGTAGAGCACCCAACTAAGTGCTGTAAACCTTAAAGGACAAAATATGATGATATGAACTGAATAAATCCATTTTGCCCTTAGCTTCTATGCAGTTCCAAAAAAGTTGTATACATTAAGTAGAAGGTCCAAAGTTACAGAAACAAATGTCAAAAGTCTATGCATCTAGTGGCAGTGGTTGTTCCCTTCTTACTCCAAAAAGCAATGCATCAAACAAGTTTATAGTCAGCTCAAACATGATGAATTGTTCAAGAAGCAAAGTATAAGCAGCATATTTCAACTCTACACATTTACAGTAAGTCATGGGCATCTGATGTAATGAACTTACAGTAATAGAAGCTCTTCAAATAAATGGTGTTAAAACAGATCAAATAAATAGAGAATCAAGAGCTAAGTTACCTTGAAAATGTCTCTTGCATAAGCAGCTGCTTGATAGCATGTTTGCATTCGATTTTTGAAACAATAGCCAGCGACCCCTCCATGTAGTCCTTGCCTTGCCCTGGTATCTTTCCATTTTGATCCTAGATAGGCCAAACAAGATCAACGAGAACTTAAAAATCTATAGAAAAGACACAAGGTAATATGCAATCCATAATTCTCAAGTTTTCCGGTATAGTTTCCAAGAGCAACTCATTGATTTCTGTACCATTGAAGAAATAGAATTATATGATGGCCTAATGTTCCAAAAGAACCCCAGCATGATGAACACAGCAGGGGACGGAAGCGAGAATTAAAAAATTATTATAACTACAAACAGAATGGACTTAAGTCAACAATATAAATTTACCTGGTTTAGCTCATCAAGATCATTAAAACACACATTAGCATCTTCACCTTCTTCTGCAACATATAAGAAAATCAGCTAAATATATGGTCTTCGAGCTAAATACAACACCCAAAAAAGCACAACAAAACAGGTCCATTAAAGCTTCCTGATGACCATTCTATTAAACTCTATATTGGGTTTCACATAAATCATCTCGAGAAAATTATTCACGATCTAACCAGCACGAAAATTTTACAAAATTCAAATTCAACTTCTTTATTAATAACCAGCAGTCTTCCATTTTCAAACCCTATTGTTAGACGAGAAAGCACAACCTATCTTTAATGAAATTTTCGAGTACCCCTCTATTCCAATGAAAAATCCGTAAGCATATCCTCTGTAACAATTCCATAAAGGCCTTCTTCATCGCATCCTCTTTCCGAAATCCAAAATAGCCTTTTCTTATCATCCAAAGATCCAACTTATCCTCCACGTGGGGGACACCTCAACATCCCATCGCCTTTCAAGTTAATCACCAGTAGCAATCCATCGAGGTAAGACCTTTAAACCGATGCAAATCCATTCAATTCATCATGTTCTAAGGCCATAGGTAAACCCAACCCAACGAAAGACATCGAAGAGAAGCAAAAGGGGAAGAGGAGAGGATCACCCGAACTATAAGCGCTCTCGTCATCACTGTCGTCGTCGTCGTCATCGGAGTGGAAGGCGGCGGAGATGAGGCGACCGGCACCGGAGAGGACGGAAGAGAGCCACCAGCCGGCGGCGGCAGAGGAAGGGTCATTAGAGGAGGACATGAGAGAGAGAGAGAGCGAGCGAGCGAGACGGGGGTTAGGAATGGAGGGAGATTAATAACCGCAATGGCACGTGAGACGCACGTGCTACCTTTTATAAATAGTTCATTGAGATAGTTAGTCAACTGTTTCTTAATTTTGTAGTTATAAAACTGAGAAATACGGTAACTATCCTTGTTTTTGTTCATGGCTATCCAAATACAAGGGTTTTTTATATTTGTTTTTTCCCTCTAATATTGCATATGTTAAAAATGAGTAATCCAATTCTGGCATTGATTGCTATGTACGACAAATCTTATATTTTTCTTTTAAATCAAGTCTTTTACCTTGACTCGGGCCAAGTGCCCTTCATTTTCAACACATTTGGGATCTTGGGAATTTGGAAATTTGATCATAAGACCAACCCACTAACACTCTCATGTACTAACTGTCAGGGCGGTGAGTCTTGACACGGGCCCTGACCCGAGTCATCCGGAGATGGCATGACCAAGGGCCAAATCCATGACATGATGGTCAGCGTCACGAGTCATGGGAGGCTTGGTGTCCTCATGATAGCAAGCAAAGCATGCCAAGACGAGCTAGCCGACATCCCTCCAAGAATGGCGTGGTGAACTTTGAAGATGGCACGGTGGACTAAGCCAAGAAAGTTAGCGCGCCATGGCGTCGTGCAACATGATCAGCCAGAGTCTGAGTGGCACTAAGACTCCGAATCCTACTATGACTCAAATTCTAGCTCCACTAGGACTCTGTATGATGGGATAATAATGATGGCAAGAGATGTCGCGGGCAAAGTCCTAGTCAGACCAGGACTTGGCGCGTCAGCCGGACGCGCTAGGTGGTTTTGGATAAATCTGACCATGTGGACTTAGAGATCTACTTGAACTCTATCCTACGAAGCTTTTGACGCAACAAAGTAGAGTTTTGGTGCGGAAAAAAGTTACTTGACACGGAAGAAAAGGATCGGAGTTTTGGTCAATGTCAGGTGCTTGGCAGCTTGGCAAAAAGCTATCTTTGTCAAGTTCTACTCGAGGCAGAGTCCAAGTAAGAAAATGTACCTTTTAGATTGGCGGATTGGTGCCCATATTTGTATGAATCCTTGAACTTTGAGTTGGAGTAGGAAGATTGACTTGTAGAACAAGTCACGGACTCTTCGTTATATAAAGAGTTGGCCGACCAAGATGGGAGAGCATCTGGGCATTGGCTAGGGTTTGGGTTCCTGATATTCTTGAGTGATCTTGTACCATGGGTTGGGAGAAAGAGTTGTAAGTGATTATATTGTAAAGATTGTTTATCAATAAAGGAACGAGATCTCTCCCTTTGCCAATATCGTGTCTTCTTCTTGGTGTGTGTGATTATGCAAGAAGCATGAAAAGGGCTGGTCAAGAGCGGATCTTGCTACACTGACGATCTCAAAGACTAGGTCATGACGCGTGCCATGTGTCTAGACGACGTGGTGGAGCTTGAGGCCGAGGGTTCTTGGTGCTGACATCGGATTCTCTTCTTTGTGAAAAAAAAAATCCGCTGCACAACCCGGTAACACTAACCAGCGGAGTTATTCAAGGGTTGTGTGTATGACAAAATCTAATTGAAACCTTTATCTGGTCATAAGAGGTGGAATAAGAATAAAAGAAGTTATTTCATGAGATAATACATATAGAAGGTATCTTTTCACACTGTACTAGATTTGGCTTGTTTATGTAATTTTAAAAACATAGAGGTGGGTGAGAGATTTGAACTTTTGAGATTTAACCATTATTAGTAAACTATTAATAGGTCACAGTAGAAAAAACTTTTTAGAAATAGCCAAACCATTGGACCGCACTCATTAAACAGCCCGAGGAACAAAAGTCTCGGACGCATGATTGCTATGGAGCCGGATTTTGTTTTTGATATCAAAAATGATTTGTATACATGGGTACACAAATCATGGCCGTTGGATTGAATCGGACACACATCCCGATTCAATTCAACGGTTGGGGTACATGCCCCAATCAGGGTTCTTTTGATATTTGCTTTTTATTAGCTGAGCCTTCTATTTTGCCTCAGGGGGTGCAATTGGGTAAATGCCTTATATTTTTAACAAATTTATGGACTTGGTGATTGAACCCGAACAAGTCCATTACCACCACGGGAGACTCTTGATGTAGGACTAGATTGTTTGGTTAAAAAAGTCATCTATCTAATTGTTCAAAATGGTGGTCAGAATCTCTTGGGTTAAGACCTCTCGAGTCGCGTACGAGTTGGTCTTCAGATCCTATTTATAATGGTATTATTTATTAGGATTTTATTTAGGGTAAATATACTTTAGTACATTGTAGTTTAAGTAATGTTTCAAATAATGCCTTGCATTTTAAAAAGTTACAAATAAAACCCTCATGTTACAAAACTATTTCAATTTAGGCTCGGAGACGGCACACACGTGAGGGACGGGTGCATGTGACATCACGTAACCCTTTTCTCTCGTATTATTTCCCCGTTTGGTTCGGGGGTTAAAAAAAATAGGGTTAATGGGGGTTAGAAAAAATGAACTTAAGAAATGTGGGTAAGAAAAAATAGAGAGGAATAAGGTAGGTGAAATAGTGGTAACTCCATAATCATTACTTTGGTGTTTGAATAAAAAATAGGGATAATCATCTTAACCCAAAACAAACAGGGGCAAAGATTAAATATATTTTAGTGCATTGAAGTTTCAATCAAGTTTCAAATAATGCTTTTAACTTTCAAAAGTTTGCAAATAAACCCTATTCATGTGACTTCACGTGACCATTTTCTCCAAGTCCTTTGATGATATCACCCTCGAGGTCTGAATCAATCCATATTTGTAACTAGGTGGGCCCCCCTGCCACCTGGCAGGGTAACCATCAAGTTAATGGGTGATTCGGTTATAAAACCAAATTTGATTAATGAATTAGTATGAGTATTATATAAGGTTGATTGTATTAGATTAATATACTATAACTATAGAATAGATATAAATGTATGAATTAAATCAACCTTATAAGGGGGTGGTTATGCATAACCGTTTTTGCTCTTTATAAGGTTGATGTGAGGACTTTTGAAAGTCGAATGTTTAACCCAAACTACATGTGATAATAAAGTATATTTTGTCCTTTTTTTTCTAATGGCATTGCTTATTTGAAGACATTAATTAAAGTCCCAGTTCAAGTATAACAGAGTAATTATTTATTTTGACTGATAATTAATCTAATAGGTCACGTTTGTTTTACGAGACATAATATAGGTGGATATAATCACTCGGATATTATATGTCGGGAGATAATATGAAGGTTAAATTCCTCTTCCGTATTTGATAAGATATAAGATAAGGGGAAGAAGTTTAATCAAATATTTAAATATTTTAATTTTTTAATCCAATGATTCTCATATCATGGGATTACGTGTCCATCTCTTTCTGAGATTATTTTATCTCATGTACATGTGATGGGATGGAGTGCGAACGAGATTATTTATTTCATTTCTAAAAACACACAAAAGGATAAAATAGCATCATATGATTACTAATCCACGTGATTACCCACCTCTAATAATGAAACAGACGGGCTCATAGAATCTAAAGTTTTTGTTTAACAAAATTCCTATTTCTCCATATGCCAGACATGACGACTATAATAAGGGAAACGGGAAACGCCTATCATCTCTATTCGCCGCGTCCACGTAGGCGAGAACGAGGAGGATGGCCCTCGGTTCCCGTTTCCACGAGTTACCATTTGTTAATTGGCCCGCTAGTAGGCCGATTCCCCTCCGGCCCAACTCCCCAAGTGGCTAAAAACTTAACCCATCCATTCATCCATCCGTCGTCCATCCACTCGTTCGATTCCAAGAGCTCTCCAAGAGCTCTCTCTCTTGCGCATCTCCGCCATCGCCCGTAGAAACCCTCTTCCCATGGGTTGAGACGCTCCGAATTCTAGGGTTTACTCTCGAGCCTCGATGAACTGGGACAGCGATCCGGAGGAGCCTGCCGTGGTCGCCGGGGGTGTCGCCTCCCCGCCGCTGGCGAGGGAGGAGGAGGACGAGGAGGACGATGATGATGAGGACATGGAGGGGTTCTTGCTGAAAGATGGGGCCGGGGTGTTCCCGATCGCGTTGAGGTCGGAGGCGCCGTGTGGGCTGGTTGTCACAGACGCGATGGAGCCCGACCACCCCATCATATACGTTAACACCGGATTCGAGAGCGCCACGGGATACCGCGCCGAGGAGGTGCTCGGGAGGAACTGGTGAGTGCTTCTTTGTCGTTTTCTTTGAGTGCTTATGATCCCTTTTGATGGTGGCCTTTGCTAGGGTTTCAATTCTCCTTGCGTTATTGCGGATCTCGTGATTGGCTTGTTGATTTAGGGTTTTCTTTCGGTGCTTACTAGCGCTTGGGCTGGTTCTCGGTTCTTATATTCCGTCAAATGTAAGGATATATCGAGTTAAGGGTAACGCATGTGATCGAGGTGCTTGTCCATGTGCTATTTGAGTTGAAATTAGAATATGGGGTTGAGTAATCTGAGTGAAATGAGATTTTGAACTGATGCGTTATAGAAGACGCCCGGATTCGGGAGTCTTATGGTGTGTATGAATTAACTTGGCACTGAAGTAGGGGAATCCATAGGATGGTTGGCTGTTTCTTCTTGGTAAATGTCACTAAGTAGGAGGAGAAACCGGTTTAGGTTAAAAAGCATGAGGAGAATTTGATGGTAGATGTAGGGATGTGAGACTTATGTACTACCAGGTTTGGTGTACTAGCTGATTTGGAATTAGGGAACCCGATTGCTCCAGATTTATTTAGTAGTAGGATTCATGACATTGGTGGATCAAAATGCGATGATTTCTACTTCCTGCTTCAATTCAAATCTTGTTCAATTAAGAATGAATTGATATTGTATGCGCCTTATCCTTCTCACGACAATAGAAATGCAACACATATTTGCAGGGCTACAACTTAATCATGACATGCCTGTACGATTGGTGCTATCCATACATTAGTCATTTAGCAGTTAGAAGTTAAGGACTGTATACCAAACTGGAGATCCTTCGGTTGTCTATGTTTCCTTTGAATAGAATATATAGGTGAGGGACTGTGAACAAGTGGGCCTAATTTCTCTGTGGTGTAAGAATAAATTGAATTGGCATAGGAACTTCTTGTTAAGTGGCACACGTGATTAGTTATAAGGTGTGTTCTTGGAAAGAACCATCTTTTAGAAATCATTTTTGGAGTTTCATTCAAATTAATTTTTTTGGCAATGGCTGGAGTTGGTGATTTATGCTCTTCATTTTGAGTGCTACAACCTCTCGGCATTTATCATGCTTGATGAGTTTTAGATATGAAAATGACTTCCGAATTAGCCAATCTTTTGGCATAAATTTCTTGGGCTGTTACAGTTTATGACCTGTACCCGGAGGACTGATGAAATTGCCCCGTAGCAGATAGTCCTTTTGGATGTCCATGTCTGCAATTGATACATTTCTGGTAATCGGGCTTCTTATCCATGATATTTCATAGAAAACGCCTAGTTACTGACAGAAATTATATGCCATGTTTAGGATCAATCTCTTTTCCCTTGACTTTCTTTGATTGTTGGTGGATGTCTAAAGAAAAATTTGAGTCTGTCTTATTTTTCCACCATTCTCTTTTGTTCACTCTTGAAACATGTTGTGCCCTGCACCTCAAGACATTAGCGATACAGGTTCATGCATTATGAAAATGATAAAGAGATAACATTCAGGATTTCCATATACTAGACCATCCACCAAACAAATATCAAAAAGAGCATTATATATCAATATAAAATAAACCTAAATCTCGAACATATACAAGCTGGGAAGATCACCCCAGACCATATATACAACATGCCTGCCATGCGATAGTACAACAAGAGTATATGTAGTCGAAGCATATATAAAAGGCCTCAGCTAATATACAATTCTCAAGTGTAATCATATCCTCACTACATGGCCATTCTCAGATTATGAACATGCACAACAAAATATCAGGCAAGCCGACCCTTGCTGTCTGGTACCTAGCTATCTTTGGATCCTTGAGACCCTCTGATATCTTCGTGGATATCTGCATCACTCAATGCAAAGAAGGATAGTGAGACTAATGCTCGGTAGTGAATATGGAAAAAATTCTATTTATCTAGACATCACAAGCTAAACCAATCGACTAACCAAATATTGGGACCTCTAGTTAGAAAAACTAGTAACAGACCAGTTGCCACCAACACTGTCAAGAGGCTGTTGTAGTGCATCACAACTGGGGTCCATCACTCTCACGTATTTCTGGGATGTAACAACAAGCTTCGCCAGGGTCGACATATACAACCACTAGTCTCCTACACTAAACTCGAAAGATACAGTGTGTCAACTATAACCATTGTACAGTATCATAGACCCATAAATGACATTTGGCCTCGCAAATTGATAATCAGGTCCTAGACATGTCCTGCGGTGTGGCCCTAACAGTTCAATATCAGCGGACTTGTCGGCCTCCAAATCTGACTCGCAGATCGAGACTCTCCTTGGCACCCAAATTAAGATCCAGAATCAGGACATATCCTATACCTCTGTCCCAGTCATGCATGAGACGCACAACTAACATGGTGCACGTGCATCAGATATGCATCATGCAAATGACATACAAGTAGTCCTGTTAGTTTCTAGTCTTTTTTTTTAAAACAAAATACGAAATAGCTTTAGAGAAATTGAAATAAATCGATGAAAGCTTGTAACAATATCGGCGTACATTACACACATCATCTGGATGCCACGCCACATCAAGATTAGCACTTTGATGTGACACACATCTCGTGGCAATACTGTTTGAATGGTATTGGGATTTGGGATAATACGAACCCACTGTTCAAACGCTAACATGGTTTTAAACACCTGAAACCAATTCTCGGCGAGATTTCGCTTGATTTCAAGGACCAAAAAAACTATGCTTGGGAAACAGAGGCTCTCGTCGGCTTCTGGGATGAACTCAGGCGAAGAAAATGCATCTAAGTCCCTTAAATCTAGCGAAGTAGTTAAAGAACAGGGAGCTGCTCGCGGGTTTGTGAAACAGGGTTGTCTCATGCCTTTTGGATTTACTGTTTAAACGGTATGTCAGAATGTTGTTCAAAAGCACTGTCTAAGCATCTATTGTACATCACAGCAGAATTAAAGCTATTGTGGATGCCAAAAGTCTCATGCCTCATACCTTCTGGAGTTTTTATGTTCGATGAAAATGAATGCAGTCAAGGTTGCAATCATTCGAATTTATGCTGTCAATTTCCTCTAAAGGTTATATCATATTGCCCATCTAATGGAATATAATAGCCACAAAGTTGGTTCAGATTATTGTGTTTGTTATTTTGCTCTGTGTTGCAGTATTACTGTGTCATACAGAAACCCATACGATGTCCATTTCTTTCCATGCACGAAAAGGAAGCCACGTTTGTAGGTTATGGAGTAACCCTTATGCTTTGTTGTGGATATACCTTCAAGGCTGTGGCGGCATTCCCATATTTTTCACTGTCATGAGCCTGCCCTATCTTTTTTGTTTTTATTCATATTTATGCTGCTTCAAAAGTTTTTTTTTTCCTTATTTTCTTTCTTTTGGATTTATGATACCCTTAAAGTTCAGACAATACTCAAAATTTTGTATAAGATTACCAACCAATTTGACACATATGGACTTGTCTATTCTTCTGTCAGCCGCTTCTTGCAGTGCAGAGGACCTTTTGCTCAAAGGAGGCATCCACTGGTGGATTCTACTGTAGTTTCTGAAATAAGGAGGTGCCTCGATGATGGAATCGAGTTTCAGGGTGATCTATTGAATTTCAGAAAGGATGGTTCTCCGTTGATGAACAGACTTCGGCTAACCCCAATATATGGCGATGATGAAATTATAACTCACATCATTGGCATTCAGTTCTTTACTGAGACAAATGTGGATTTGGGTCCACTACCTGGTTCTTTGACGAAGGAATCCATGAAAGCTTCTAATCGTTTCTCTGCTGATCAATCCTACCGGTTTGTATTGGTAGGCCATGGAAGTATTTGCCGTGAATTCTGTTGTATGATGCAGCTGAGCGATGAGGTATTGTCTCAGAAGATTCTTTCAAGGTTGGCCCCAAGGGATATCGCATCTGTTAGTTCTGTTTGTCAGCGGCTTTATCAGCTAACAAAGAATGAAGATCTCTGGAGAATGGTTTGTCAGAATGCATGGGGCAGTGAGACTACTCGTGTCCTAGAAACTGTGCGAGGAGCTAAAAGGCTAGGTTGGGGAAGACTGGCAAGAGAGCTGACCACCCTTGAAGCTGCAGCATGGAGGAAATTGACAGTTGGAGGCGCTGTGGAACCATCTCGTTGCAATTTCAGTGCTTGCGCTGTTGGAAACCGGGTTGTTCTTTTCGGTGGCGAAGGGGTCAACATGCAACCAATGAATGACACCTTTGTGTTGGATTTGAGTGCTAGCAAGCCAGAGTGGAGACATGTTAAAGTGAGTTCCCCCCCACCTGGGAGGTGGGGCCACACTCTATCTTGCCTTAATGGATCTTGGCTGGTCGTTTTTGGTGGTTGTGGAAGGCAGGGTTTGCTCAATGATGTTTTCATCTTGGATCTAGATGCCCAACATCCAGCTTGGCGTGAGATCTCTGGCTTGGCACCTCCCCCACCACGGTCATGGCACAGTTCTTGCACTGTTGATGGCACAAAGTTGGTGGTTTCAGGTGGCTGTGCTGATTCTGGTGTGCTTCTCAGTGATACATTTTTGTTGGATCTCACAATGGAGAAACCTGTGTGGAGGGAGATACCAGTATCGTGGAAACCACCTTCACGGTTGGGCCACTCTCTCTCTGTCTATGATGGCAGGAAGATACTAATGTTTGGTGGTCTTGCTAAGAGTGGCCCTCTTAGGCTGAGGTCAAGCGACGTATTTACTTTGGATCTGAGCGAAGAGGAACCTTGTTGGAGGTGCATCACTGGAAGTGGAATGCCTGGTGCTGGAAATCCTGCAGGAATTGGCCCACCTCCTCGGCTTGATCATGTGGCAGTAAGCCTTCCTGGCGGTAGAATTCTGATATTTGGTGGTTCTGTGGCTGGTCTTCACTCTGCTTCCCAGCTTTATCTTTTAGATCCAACTGAAGAAAAACCAACCTGGAGGATCTTAAATGTGCCTGGTCGACCCCCAAGATTCGCCTGGGGCCACAGTACATGTGTTGTTGGTGGAACAAGGGCTGTTGTTCTTGGCGGGCAGACTGGAGAGGAGTGGATGCTAGGCGAGTTGTACGAGTTATCTCTTGCGAGCTCCATCCTGTGATATGCAAATAAAAGTGCAGTTTCAATGACTTTTGAGTACAATACTTGAGGAGATGTTTTCTAATATGAAGACATTCAAGAGCGAACACTGTTAGATCCACAGAATAAAAGAATGGTCATGTTGCGGCGTTGCCCCTCCTCCGATCTGTTTATGACTGTCTGGTATACTTTTCTGGCCACAGAGGATAGTCTTGGTTAGGGTTAGGTTTGTTTACACCTGGGTGGATACTTGTAAGCTTCAAGGTGATCATCAGCTTTATTTGTTGTAGATGCTTATCCATGTATGGGTTGTGCGATGTGAATTATTATCCATAAGGAACTCCAACAGTACTCGTATATATACATATGTACACTCCTTTTTTCTTGTAGCGTGTCTTTTCTTCTCTGGTATCTTTTTGGCAGGGGTGATTTTTTAGTTCTATTGTATATACAAATTACTTGTTTCTTCTAGCATTTTGGGTCTTTAAAATAAAATGGAGTGTGTAAGCTGCACCTGGAACAACACGAACTGCAAATGAAATTGTGAGTTTGGATTGAGCATATAACTTAACAGGCATTTGACATCAAAATTCATTTGTGTCTTTGGGGTATATTTGAAAATTCAAGTGGGCGCCGTGGTGTTTATTTGTGTGTTTCTGTATCATTGTGCATTATATGATAGGTTTTCTTCTAATTCCAGACTAGATTTGTACCCTTTATGTGGTACCAATACAGGATAAAGTTGGACGCCCGGGCCGGGAAATCTCCGTGCTAGTGTGTAACCAAGTTCAAAGATTTCATCTCTGTACATAAGTTTTTTTTGATGAGTTGAGCTCATAAGAGCTAAAAATTATTTACAGCAAAGGTGCCAAGGCCCTAATCCCTGTCCTGCTGCCAATCAAAACTGGTGCAATTTACTCTGCACCATTTGGCAACTCTGTCAGCCATGACATTAGTACATCGAGGAACAGCTAAAAACAGGATACTATCAAAACCTAGCATCTGCTTCCATATCTCCTTCGCGAGAGACTCCATATCCCTTGGCCAAACCTTTGCACCGTTAATCACGTCAACGACATCGGAGGCATCAGATTCAATTACGACTCTCCTTCTTTGTCGCTCCTTAGCCCATACCAGAGCTTTCAAGATGGCAATGGCCTCAGCTTCAAAAACATGCTGTGCCATTACTTCTTCTCCCTTTGCCCAACTGTACTTACCCCTTCCATCCACTTCCACCACTGCAACTGCTGAATCCCTTGTTGTTAAGCTGCACGAAGCATCAACCTTATACAGCCAAACATCTTCTTCTCTGACAACCTGGCTCTCCTTACTAGTTTTCCGGAAGCAGAGCAGGTGCTCCTCTGCTAACCTCTTAGCCCTGCGCGCCAGCACAATCGATGGTTCGCCCTCCCCCTCAAAGATCCTATGATTTTGATCTTTCCATATAGTCCACAGCCCATAGCCGATATAGGCTTTTAATTGTAGAACTCCTGGCTGGTTGGATGATCGGGACAGAGCACCTATAAGGTTAACTGGCCTCCATTCACATCTCCCTGCTCCCAACTCCATCAGCAGAAAATCTAACACCTCCCTCGTATAGAAGCATTCAAACAGGAAGTGTTCCATTGTCTCGGCACAAGCTCCACATCTAGGACAGCTTCTATCAGCTGCAGCGCAGTAGCTCCACAATTTATCACGAACCGGCAGCCGACCTTTGAGTGCCTTCCACAATAACTGCTTGACTCTTGGGCCAACAGGAAGCCTCCACAAATTTTTCCAATTTACCTCTTCACAGTAGCTCCAATTAGCCTTGAACCTTTTGGCCAGCAAGAGATAAGCTGATGGAACAAAAACCTGTCCTACTCCATTGTACTCCCATCTAGCCTTGTCAACTTGATTTCTATGAATCGGCTGTGCCAATATAGCTTGCACTATCTCTTGATGAAAGAGCTCCTTCAACAGTTCCCTACTCCACCCATGTTGATTCACCAAATCTCCTACAGTCAATGTTTCTGCCAGATCTCCCCTGCACAAGGTTGGTTTCAAAGCAAGTGCCCCATCCAGCACCCAATGATCATGCATGACCCTGACCTTGCTATTCTGCCCTGGCGTCCAGAAGTTGCTACTGAGGCTCGAGACGATTATGTCAGTAATGTTTATTAATCAGTCTAGCAAGAGGGAATGGACTCAAGACCGATCCAAATGGGGTCTTAAAGACCGATCCATTACCAACGTCAAGCACTAACACTAACCGCTCTTGAGCTACTCTCAAGGACTATGCGGCTCTTGAGCTACTCTCAAGGACTATACTATGCTGTAATGCTGAATTGGTCATCAAACGGTTGATAGGATTTTCTCGGACTATGGAATTCTCTCCAACATCAGAGCTGATCACCTTCAGGCGCTCCCCGTCGTCGTCCTCCAACTAATCATTCTAGCAGTCTTCATCGTCTCTTCCCTCGTAGCAATCGCCACCATCGACTTCACACCGCCGTGACCTACTCTGGGGACCAACTCTCCCTAAAGGATATTCTCACTAGGATTAGAGCCTCGTCCGCGAGAACAATCTTCACAGTGTTCTACATAGCCTTCACGAAAAAGGGCAGTTTCTTCGCTCTTCTTAGATTTGGTCCAAGGTTTTGAGCTCATCGCCGGCGACTCGCTGGTTTGAAGACATTGGCCCTCATCTGTTCCTTGGCCTCGGTGTTTCCGGTGGCTGAGGCAGCTGGCTGTCTCTGGTGCGCGGCCAAGGGGAGGCAACTCGATCAGCAGAGGGAAATGGGTGCAAGGGCTTTCAATCACCGTTCTTACGATGGCCATCGCAATTGGATTGGAACGCTTTCGATAGTCTCATGCCTGTCTATGCTGAAGGCTCTCCGGTGGTAGTTCGATTGGCGGCGCTGATCCTCTACTTTGGTGTCAGTGCCGCGTTGACTGTGTTCAGCTGGGCAGCCAGCACTGTGTTCTACTATGAGTGTAAGAAGAGACATGGAGAAGAACTGAAGAAGAGATCAGCATATGGTCTGCCTTCGGCTGATGCTGATCATGTTGATCCAGCTACATATTTGCTACGGGAATCTTGGCCTTGATCTTGGCTCTGAATTCTCTTCTGCCTTCCAGTTTACAAATTTTCTTTCGTGTGTTCCTATCGGTTTGTTCATCATATTATAAAGAATTTGGGTTTATTTTTGCAGATTTTTCTGGTGAACTTTTGCTCATTAGAAGTGAGAGCATTTGAGCAGGCTATTTCCATCGATCTAATTCAAGCACATAATTTGATGAATCTTGCTTCCACCATGTGCTCTTTTCTCGTAGCAAAGGCATTCATAATAAAGGAGTTGACAAGGACTTGGATACGCCTGATTCAAGGTGAGTACTTAATTAAAGCAGATAGCCAACATCATTTCATGCATACCTCCTTCAAACATAGCTTCTGCACAATTCTATCAAAATTCATAAGACTCTATGTGATAACCTGATAACCAAGATTTCAAGGACTACTCCCAGAAAAGAGAATAGAAGGAATTTCCATAGAAAAACATATTTTATCAGGAATAAATCAGTATATAACTACATAAATGGCAGTTTACTACTTTTGTAACTTCACAAACAGTTGACCATTGCTTTGCCGGCAATGCTCTAGCGGGCTGGGAGGTGAGTCACAATGGTGGACCTCCTCTGATCCGAGAGGAACGCACTGCAATGGGCCGAGCAATATAGCCCACGTGATGACGTTACCACATCCAACCGTACTCTCCTAGTGGGTTTAGACCCACTAACACACCAATCCTGCAGGCTATAGGCCAACAGCAACAACTAAATCAAACAACATTAACATACCAATTAAGACTACACACTTGCTTCATAGATGGACAATACACTGATTACTGAATATTAAAATCTGCATTCTAATCACAACTGACATAATGTTTTCAATCAACCCATTCATGTAATAATGTTCCCAAAAACATAATTAGGGGCTAATCAGCCCATTCTAATTCACAAACTATCAAATCGTTAGCACTATTTAACAGGGATTAATGTGAATCAACCCCGCAAAAATTAGGGAGGATCCACCTTCTCCTTGTGCTTTTTTGTGTTTTTTTTTTGAACGGTAATGGACCACAGTTCACCTCACAGGCAAAAAGAATACAAGAAAAAGACCTCGAATAGATAAGACTTGGGGAAGTCAAGACTCTAGAGTCAAGAAGCCGCTCCTATATATATGCGGATAGCGTGATATCCCCTTGCTTTTGTAAGCATAGTGAGAGAGAGAGAGAGAGAGAGAGAGCGCCATGGCTAACCTTGGCCAACCTCTGAGCACATGGCAAGTCCTTAAAGCAGCCGTGAAGACACCCACAAAGAACTGGGCCGTCCTCCGACACCTCCTCCTCGCCTCCTTTCTCGACTCCTTGGTATTCTTCATCTACTATCAGTTCGAACCACCCATAGCCAACACCAGCGTCGACGAGGCCCTCCTCGCCCCGGGTCACACCCTGCAGCCGATCACCCTCGAGGGCGACGGAATTCTCTCCAAGATCAGAGCTGGCCACCTTCAGGTTCTCCCCTCCGTCGCCGACGCACTAGTCGTTCAGGTAGTACCATTCATCCTCTCTTCCTTCGTGACCATCGCCGTCATCGACTTCACCGCCGTGACATACTCCGGCGAGCAGCAACTCTCCCTAAAGGGTCTTCTCACTAGGATCAGAACCTCGTCTGCGGGGCCAATCGTCACGCTGTTCTACATAGAAGTCGTGGGTATGATCGTTTCGTTAATGTTCTCAACATTGGCCGACTTCCTTAATCTCGTCGACGGCGACCCGCTGGTTTTGAGGACTTTGGTTGTTCTACTAGAAATCCTGGAAACTATTGCGTTTCTCTACTTGTTCACCATCTGGGACTTGGCCACGGTGGTTCCGGTGGTTGACGCGGCTTGCTATGGCCGGCGGGCGATTGGCAAGGCGAAGCGCCTCATCAGAGGGAAATGGTTGCAGGGGCTTTCGATCACTTGCCTTATAATGGCCGTGGACACTGTATTGGACGCCGCTAGACGTAGTGTTGTGTATGCTAGTGTCGAAGGCCTTCCGATGGTGGCTCTATTGGTGGCTCTGCCCTTCTACTTTGGTGCCGGTGCTGCGCTGACTGTGTTCAACTGGGCAGCCATGGCTGTGTTCTACTATGAGTGTGAGAAGAGAAACAAAGAAGAAGAGATCAGCACAGATGATGTTAAGTCTGCATACGTGGGTCTGCCTTCAGCTCCTGCTCATGTTGATCCAGCTCCATATAAATGATCGTGGCTTGGCTCCGAGTTCTCTGTTTAATTTCCAATATTGTTTACAGAAGCTGTGTTGTTGTCAGTTTGTTCACTCGTAGTTCTCCCATCAGCTTAAGTTGTACAAATTTTTGTGTGTGTTTGTAATCGGTTTGTTTGTTAATTAGATCATAGTTCCGGATTAAATTCACCTCTCCCATCTTAAGATTTTTCTCAAGTGCATAAAGTAAACAATGACACAAACTTGTTTACAGAAGAAAGATTAGCCGAAACTTGAATTTCTTTTTAAAGTAAAGAATTACATAAGAAATAGTGAGCATTTCTGGCTTGATGCTATTGGTTGTTGCCCGGTCAATGCTTTGCTTAGTTGTCAAATTTGTAGTTGATGTTTACTCTTTTGTTGGTTTGTCGTTTAAGTGCGACGGTGAGTTTTTAGATAAGAAAAAAGATTTTTGTACGTGACTTTTCAGCCATGTAAATTACACGTTGATTACGTGACAATGTATTATTGACTTACGTGATGGAGACCAGTGGATGTGATGCAGGACAAAACCCGGGCGACCCCGACCGTCGGATTGTCATAACTTTTGATCCGGGTGTCCGATCGGGGCGTGCGATCAGTCGAAACGACCGGCTCAACGAGCCCGTCATTTATCATCGGAGATCTTCGATCTCACAATGACGGCTCGTCAAATTGCCAAATTCCTTTTCCTTTGGCCTGAAATATCAGTTTTAGTAAAAACTTTTCTTTTTTTGCAGTTTTATCGGTTTCTATTTTTGGAGACTTTTCCTATTTCGAGTAGGATTGCTTTTGTTTTGAATTCCGAGTTTAATACTCGGATTAGGGGTTGAGTCCATGTTTTAGTTGCGTTGGTCTTTCCTTAAAACTATAAAAGGAGGCCTAGGGTTTGGTAAAAGGGGAGTTTTTGGTTGATGAATAAAAAATAGGTTTTTTGGTTTCTTTTTGATAGAAATCTGGTTATCTCTCCCATAAAGAGTTTGGTTGTCTCTCCCATCGAGAGATCCACGTTTAACCTGCGCCAGGATGTGAGTAGATTTGGAACATTGAAAGTGGCGATATACGATGCTGATGCACATGCTTACGTAGTACCCCCAATCACTTCTCTTTAAACAAATGGTATTATAATTATAATAATAAGATTGCTTCCAGCGTATATCATATTTCACCGGATTACCAGTCTTCTGATTTAAATATAAAAAATAAAAATCAGGGTTAATATCATAATTCACTCAAGAAACATGCTAAAATTTTATCTCTTTATTTTGTTGGTGGATGTTCACCTTTTCTCGGTAACTTCCATACTTTTTTTCCCCGAGTTAGCGTGTATAACTCATTCATCCAACTTTCTTCCACCTGCCTGCATCATCATCGTTTTATTAGTTAGAGGGTAGTTTTATTAGTGGGAGTGGTTGTAACTTATAATAAAGAGTAGGCTTAGCTAGAATATGTCATCAACGTATCTCTCACAGTGAGGCTATAAAACTCCAATTTATGGATTAGGGCGTGTTTGGTTGTTGAGAAATGAGCTAAAATGAAGTGACTTTTTGGGAAGTGACTTCACTAGAGTGACTTTATATGGAGTGACTTTTTGAAATTTTTTGAGTTCTGGTGTTTAGTTGGTGCTTGAAGTGGAGATATAGTCACACCCAACTGTGGGCAATTTCAGGGATTTTTAATAATTTAATATTTTATTTTAATAATTTTAATAATTAAAATATTAAAAACAATATTTTAATATTAAATTAATAATATTTTAGTAATCTTAATAATTAAAATAATACTATTTTGGATGATGTGGATCAATCACTAGGTGACATGTGGGACCCAATTATATTAATATTTTATTACAGTACGATATTATTAATATTATTTGTCACTTCTTGGCGAGTCACTTCAATGATTTCGGGTCAAAATCGTCCGAAGTCAAATCTGAAAGTGTAAGTTAAATTTGTCTTAGGAGTGAAGTGGCTTGAAGTGACTTCAATTTCACTTCAACACCACCAAACAACCGAAGTGGTTGAAGTCACTCCAAAATAAATGACTCCAGCTCCACTTCAAGCCAACCAAACAGGCAAACACGTCCTTAGGTGAGGATGGTGATGCCAGACCAACCCACCATAGCTTTAACCTTTTGCGTGTGAGTTGGCGAATTAGGGGAGAGCGATATGGGGAAGGTGCTCGAAGTTATAATACATTCATGTTGTTCATTAACTTAATAGGGGTTGTTTGGCCTCACCTGAATGAATCGGTGAAATGAGCTGAGCGTGTCTTTTTTTTCTCAATCTGACAACATGTTGTTTTGGCTCCAGCCTAATTTCAAAATGCATTCCGTGACTTAAGAAATGAATCACAACGACCGCTCAAATCGATCGGACTCTGTCATCCCATCAGCTTCAGTGGATTGGATTCCGGGATAGCAGCCAAACCAAGCCAAGCCAAGCACACTTTATAAAGGTCCCAATTATGCATCTTAAACGGACTAGCCGAACGGGTTTGCCCGTATTGAACCCGGTCCATTGCCATCATTAAAGCATTCATTCTATAGAGCTCATCACGAATTGTTAGAAAATACAAATTTACCGTATATAGTGTTTCGCGACAAAGGATTAACGAGGATTTTTATTGAGAAATTAAGTGAGACTGAAAATACCTCCAACGGATTAAATTGCAAAAGAATCGAATGGTTTGTTGGATACATGTGATCTTGAAAGAAATTTAAAAATGACAGTTTTGCATATACACCCCTATAAAACTCAAAAGAATGATCTATGTTCATGTGATCTTAGCTATAAAACTCAAAAGAAGTTTTGCATATACACCCCTATATTTAAATCTCTTAATTGATATATCTCATCATCTGAGTCATAAAATTATACACACGTGACATATACGTAGCATAAAATTGTAACTAAATTATAATAAAAAAAGATAGTGGGCTAATGTGACGTAAGTTATTATAGAGATAGTGGGGACGGGCAGTTAGCTGTACCAGGTGACACGAGCCCATCACCTAGTATATATATAATATATATATATCCTCCAACTAGTTTGTGCCAAATTTCTTTATTGATAACAACTGTTTAGTATTCTAAATTCTAGAATACTCAAACAGTTGCTATCATAAACCAAAAAATCTGGCTGAGCTATATATTCAAACAACATGTACATAAGAAAACAATGTCTCAAACAGTATATATGATAATCCTGACTTCGTCGTAACATTTGTGATGTTGTAAGCATTCTGAGCTTATCAACAACAATTAAAAGAAAAACAAAATATATAAAAAGAATCTAGATAGCGTGTGTTTCCTTTCAAAATTAAGGTTTTTTTTTTTATAAGCTGAGTCACAAGGCTAGCATTACAATCAACCAAAAGAAACAATCTTTGCCGCTGAAAGCGGCCGCCTAATCGACGTCCGGGGACAATGCCGTCGCCACCTGCTCGAAGGTAGATCGCATCACCCCACCCCGAGTGGGTTCGCCAAGAAATCGTGTCTTAACCCGCCATGGCTTTGCCACCAATCCTCTTGCGGGCTGGGAATCACCTTGCTTGGAAGAAGTCATGGGCCAGGTGAGTCACAATGGTGCACCTCCTTTGATGGGAGAGGGACGAACTGCGATGGGCCGAGCAATATAGTAACCGAGGAAGCCCACGTGAGATCAGAGAGGAGTGAGATGGACCACTTCACATGCAATCGTACTGTCCGGTTGGGTTTAGACCCGCTAAACTAATACACCAACCTTGCAGGCTATTTATAGTTAAGGGTGGTAATTCGGATCACGGATCGGATCGAGACAAAGTATCTTGACCCATATGTCCAACCCGAACCCGATCCGTGTAATCAATGAATCAGGTTTATAAACCCAAACCTAACCCATTTATAAACGGGTCACCTGACCTGACCCGACCTGTCTAACCCGTTTATTAAATGGGTCGAGTCGGATAGCGTTGGGTTTGGGTTGGGTTGACCTGTTTAATAACAATCAAGCACCTATAAATTAAATCAAATAATGATAGCTTGACAAAAAAACAGTAAAATTACAACCTAAACCATAATAAGCTATAATAGTAAAAAAAAAAAAATTACATCCAAACCATAAGCAAAACCATGATGTGATGCAACGAGATCACATCAGACAATTAGTAAGCAATAAAATTACAACTTGTTTCAATAACATCTGAACCATCCAGCTTAAATAATAAAATTATTACTCATTTTAATTCTCCTTGATGAGACGAGATCACATCCAAATTATCATCAAAACAAATCCATATCAGTCCAAACCACTTGATATATAAAATAATGGAGCACATGCAATGAATTGATGCATGCCTAAGTGACATTAAACGGGTAAACGGGTTGACCCGCAGACCCAACCTATTTATTTATGGGTCTTAAACGGGTCGACCTGTTTATAACCCGAACCTGATAACACTAAACCCAAACCAGCTACTTTCGGGTTGGGTCGGGTCGGATTCACAGGTCATGACCCGAATTGCCACCTCTAGCTATAGGCTTTTAGCAACAACATCTCAAACAACATCAACATACCAAAGTCACCACGATAGCCCTACAGCATCAAATCCATGGCAGTATTTTACAGAGATTAATGTGAATCAACCCGCAAAATTAAGGAGGATCCACCTTCTTCATGCGCATTTTTGTTATTTTGAATGGTAATGGACTGCATCACTTTCACACCTAATTGGAAAACAAATAAAAAAAGACCTCAAAATTCAACAAAATAATAAGACTTGGGGGGGTTCAACAGATCCCCTTTCTTCGAGACAACCAAATCCCTAGCAGTATTTTACAGAGATTAATGTGAATCAACCCCGCGAAATTAGGGAGGATCCATCTTCTTCATATGCATTTTTGTTATTTTGAATGGTAATGGACTGCATTACTTTCACACCTAATAGGAAAACAAATAAAAAAAGACCTCAAAATTCAACAAAATAAAAAGACTTGACGCCCTTTCTTCGAGACAACCAAACTATATATCGGGATATCCCCTTGCTTGTAAGCATAATCACAGACCGGAGAGAGAGAGAGTGAAAGCCATGGCTGACCATGGCCAACCTCTGAGCACCTGGCAAATCCTCAAAGCAGCCGGGAAGACACCCACAAAGAACTGGGCCGTCCTCCGACCCCTCCTCCTCGCCTCCTTCCTCTACTCCTTCATCTCCTTCCTCTACTTCAACATCGGCTTCGACGCCCTCCTCACCGCTCGTCACCCCCGGCCGATCACCCTCAAGGGCTACGGAACTCTCTCCAACGTTGGCCACCTTCAGCTGCTGCCCTTCATCATCGACCCAGTCATTCAAGTAGTACCATTCATCGTCTCTTCCTTCGTGACCATCGCCATCATCGACTTCACCGCCGTGACCTACTCCGGCGAGCAGCAACTCTCCCTTAAGGGTCTTGTCACTAGGATCGGAACCTCGTACGCGGGGCCAATCGTCACGCTGTTCTACATAGAAGTCGTGGATATGATCGTTTCTTTTATGTTCTCTATATTGGCCAAATTTCTTATTCTCATCGACGACGACGAGCTGGTTTTGATAATTTTGTTTGTTCTTCTAAAAATCCTGGAAAATATTGCGTATTTTTACTTGATCACCATCTGGGACTTGGCCACGGTGGTTCCGGTGGTTGACGCGGCTTGCTATGGCCGGCAGGCTGTCGGCAAGGCGAAGCGCCTCGTCAGAGGGAAATGGGTGCAGGGGCTTTCGATCACTGTTCTTATGTGGGTCATAGGCACTGGATTGGACGCCGCTCTCGGTGGTGCTCTGTATGCTTGTGCCGAAGGCTCTCTGGTGCAGGTTCTGGTGTTTCTATTGGTGGCGCTGCCCCTCTACTGCGGTATGAGTGCGGCGTTGACTGTGTTCTGCTGGGCAGCCAAGACTGTGTTCTACTATGAGTGTGAGGAGAGACATGGAGAAGAGATCAGTACAGATGATGCTACGTCTGCATACGTGGGTCTGCCTTCAGGTGATGCTCGTGCTGATCCAGCAGCCTATCCATGATCTTGGCTCCGAGCTCTCTGCCTTCCAGCATTTGTCTACAGAAGCTGTGTGGTTATCAGTTTGTTTGATCATAGTTCCTGATTAAATTCACCCTCTCCCATCATCTTAGTTGTTAAGGGCCAAAACTTGATCTTGGATCTGAGTTCCCCCGCCTTTCAGCATTGTTTTCAGAAACTAGTTCAATAAATTTTCGTGTGTTGTAATCGGTTTGTTTGTTAGATTATAGTTCCGGATTAAATTCACCTCTCCCATTTTAAGCTTTTTCGTAAGTGCATAAGGTAAACAATGAACCAAACTTTTTCAACGGATTGCCATTCCACGTGGCTAGGGATTGCAATTCGGATTCACGGGTCGGGTTTGGGGTGGGTCAAGCATCAATATCTCGACTCAAAGGTCAAATCCGAAATCGACCCGTTTAATAAACATGTTAGACTTGTTAATCCAAATCCGACCTTATATTAAACGGGTCAACCCGACCCGACCCGTCTCACCCGTTTATTAAACAGGTCATGTTGGTGGGTCGGGTCAACCCGTTTAATTGAGAGCACATGATTCTCTCTTTTCATCTTTAGAATATATGTGATTATGTTAATCCTAACCTTGTTTTGATGATGTCAATATCTGCATGACGATAAAACAATGATTTGATGTTTATATCTCTCAACTTAAATCACTCATATCTTAATTTTTAAAAGTTATTGTACTGACGGTCGATGTCAGTTATTGTACTGAGGATCAATCGTGAGTTGGCATGATCGATGCTCCTGACTTAGCCAAGTTGGAGCTGAGCTGACGGTCGAATCAAGCATCGACCCTGAAGTGACTTTCTTTTGACAAAGATGTACGGTCGATGCTACGATTGATGCATGGATTGACCGTGAGTGAAGATTGAAGGTCAATCGAAATATCGACCTTGAATGCATCATTTCCTCACAGAGACTGACGATTGATGTAACGGTGGATGCGTGGATCGACCATGAAGTTTGAAAGCTGCATTTTGATCTAAACGGCTGAAGCGACAGTCGATGTATGGATCGACCGCCAGCATACGCAGAGTCACAGACTCAAAAATACCTGAAAAGCTTAAAAAATTAATGAGCTTAGACAAATCATGGGTTGATAATCAGGTCACGGGTGATTAACGAGTCACATGTCAGCTGGGTTATTGGCTCAACCCGCATCCGACCCGTATATTGATAGATAATAAATAGGTTGACCCGTTTACGACTTGAATCTGAATATAACAAACCCGAACCCACTAATTTTGGGTCAAGTCAGGTTGACAGGTTTGAACCGAATTGCCACCCCTGTACATAACTCATACTCAGAATTATCACGCGATATGCCATGCATGTTTATCTTGGAATGAATATGAGATGCAGCTTTCTTCAGTTGCTATTAAAGCATCCGGGTACAATATTGATGCAGGACCAAGCCCATACCTGACCGAGTCCGATCCGGAGCAGCTCCCTAGGCGATCCGGACGTGTTCGGACTCCATGCGTCCGACTCAGATCTCCGTACGACCCCGACCGTCGGATGGGCATAACTTTCGACAACGACGTCCGATCGGGCCGTGCGACCAGTCGAAACGACCGACTCGACGAGCCCGTCATGATTCATCGGAGATCGAAGATCTCTCCATAACCTTGACCTCCGAATGTCCAGATTCCTTTTCATTTGGCTTAAAATCTCGTTTTAGTGAAAAACTTTCCTTTTTAGGCAATTTGCTCGGTCTTTCCTTTTTTTAGCAAATTTCCTATTTCTAGTCAGTTTTCTCCTATTTTAATTCCGGGTTTAGTTACTTGGATTAGGTTAATTCATATCAGAGTCTATGTGTGAGTTGGTTTGGTCTCTCCTTATTTTTTTGAACAGATAAGCCATGAGGCTGGAGGGCAAAGCCCATTACAAACTCAAACTACATGTCAGTAACATTATTCAGGCGGTGCCCATCACAAAAATTGGCCAACCGCCTGGCATCCCTAGCGACCATATCAGCTCGCGTATTAAACTCGCGAGGAATATAAACGATTGAAAAATCAGTAAAGCTCCCTATGCTCCACCATATATTCTGAACAATTGAAGCACAAGAAGCAACCCAAGGGGATCCACTTTGAACAAGCTTCACAGCAACAAGAGAATCACTATCAACAACTAACCTTCTAATTCCTTTATCCACAGCTGTCTGAACAGCAAAAAGAATTGCCTTCAATTCAGCCTCTAGAATTGAATTGGCTGCTTCACATTGAGCCTGAACCCACTGAACTGCATCATTCTCATCAACACATACTATCCCTAATCCAACCCACTGCTCAACAGAAATAAATGATGCATCAACCTGAATCCTCTTCCCCGACCATTCATGTTCCCTTGCATAAACTCTCTTCCGATGCATTAGCCTATACTCCTTAGTTTGCCATTTGATGGATCGGATTACATGCAGCAAATCACAATCTTTCTTACCTACTACCACACTGCATCTAGTTCTCCACAGATTCCACAGAGTATAAGCAATACATGACTTGAGCGAAAACATAAAATCTGTGGAGGATGACTTACCAAGAATGTCAAGACAGGAATCAAGTGATAGATCCGCAATATCTATACCAGAGCCTTCTAACACATCTTCCCAAACATACTGTGCACAAGGGCATTTGATTAAAACATGCTCTATGGATTCAGCTTCAGTGTTGCACCTTGGACACAAGAACTCACAAGAGATGCAAAATCTCCACAGCTTATCAAATGTTGGCAATTTCTGATGGACTAGTCTCCAAAGAAATTGCTTCACCCTCGGCCCCGCAGGAGCACCCCAAACTCTTTTCCACAAACTAGCATCATCAGCCGATACATCTGATCCTTTTGTGCTTGCTATTAAGAAGGAATAACAGGAGGTGGTTGTGATCTTCCCACTAGAACCCCACATCCAACGAAAAGAATCACCTTGAGTAGCTCTTCTTATTGGCATAGCCATAATTTCTGCAGCCAGATCCTCATGAAAAAGACCCTTCACCTCAGTAGAATTCCAATTCCCTGTTTCATCAATTAAATCACCAACTGGCCAATCTAAAGCACCTTCCTCAATCCCAAATAGATAAGGATGCTTACTAACTGGGCCATCAAGGAACCACCAGTCATTAATGATGTCTATGGTACTACCAACAGCCGGCTGCCAAAGAAGGCCAGACCGCAAAGACCCAGCTGCTGCACACATTGATCTCCACAGGATTGAAGCACATTTGGGGGGTTTAACAGAAGGAAGGCATCCTTGGAATTTATACTTAGCTCTAACAATCTTGCTCCACATAGAGGACCGATCCACCATCAACTCAGCAAGCTTCTTCACCCTTAGAGCTTTTTGCCACACACATAGGTCTCTCAAACCAAGGCCTCCTTCCAGCTTGGGCTTAATTACATTCTCCCATGCCACAGTAGAGATACCACCATGCTTCCCTTGCCAAAGATATTCCCGAGCCATTTGCATAATTCGACGAAGAACAGATATAGGAACAGGTGTTGCAGCCATTGTATACACTGGTAATGCTTGGATAACCGACTGAATTAGAGTTACTCTACCAGCTTCAGAAATTTTCCTAGCATACCAAGAATGGAGCTTTTCTTGCACTGACTCTAACAAATCATTAAAATCTGCAGCTCGCAATCGGTTTTCAGCAATTGGCACTCCAAGATAACGCCAGGGGCCACGTTGCTCTTTGAACCCAAAGCATCTTTCAACCCATATTCTTCTCACAGGGGAGATTGCAGGGGAAAATTTGAGGCAAGATTTGTCTGGATTTATTTCCAAGCCAGACAAGTTCTTGTATCTCTTCAAGGCATTCATCAATTTCTTGGCCTCCAGGCGACTAGCACGCGATACAAACAAACAATCATCCGCAAATAATAAATGACTAACCTTGACATCACCATCCTTATATTGAATTCCAGCAAGGGAGAAGAGAGGTTGCTGAAGGATACGGGAGAGAACCTCTTGAACTAAGATAAACAGGAAGGGAGAAATTGGATCTCCCTGCCTCAAACCACGCTTGGAATAAAAGAGACCACATACCTTGCCATTGAGTATGATTGAAAATCTAGCAGTTGTGACGCATTCCATCACCCAGCTAACCCACTTCAGTGGAAAATTCATCTTCAGCAACACCTCCCTTAGAAATCTCCAGCGAACAGAATCGTAGGCCGAACGAAGATCTACTTTAATTGCCATAATAGGATCCTTCTTCGTGGCATACCTCAAAGTGTGAAGTAACTCCTGAGCCGCACCAACATTGTCATTTATTGATCTTCCACACACATAAGCCGATTGTTCAGAACTCACAAGAGAACTCAAACAAGGCTTCATCCGATTGGCAAGGATTGAAGATATCATCTTATAGCACACATTGCCCAAACTGATCGGCCGAAAGTCTTTAATTTTGCTCGGATGTCGACACTTAGGAACAAAAGTGATGAAGTTGTCATTCCAATTCCTTGGCAATGTCCCAGACTCAAAAAACTGCTTCACAAGCACCATCAGATCCTTACCAACAACATCCCAATATTCTTTATAGAACTCAGCTGGGACTCCATCCGGCCCTGGTGTCTTATTATCGCCCATTTGATTTAGAGTAAGCAGAACCTCTTCTTCAGTAACTGGAGCAGTCAATCTCTCATGGTCAACATATGAAATTGTTGGCAAATTGGGAAGATCCAACTGCCGACCTCGGTCATTGTCATTCCAAAGCTGCTGAAAATGGTCAATGAATGCTTCAGCAATGCTTTCCTGGCTGGTTAGAATTCTGCCATCAGTCACAGTTATTTCCTCTATACGAGTTCTAGTTCCAACCTTCCTCACAGATTGGTGAAAAAATTTTGAATTCCGCTCACCATCAAGCACCCATTTCTTCCTTCTATGTTGTTGCCCATATATCTCTTGCTGTCTATATAGTGCCTCCAAGTGACTCTCTAGCATTTGCTGCCGAGCTTCATCTTCAGGGGTTAGAGGACCATCCTCTTCTTGCAAGTAAAGACTTTGAAGGTGCATTTCCAGGTTCTGCTTCATACCAAACAAGTCAAATGAGCTTGACTTACTCCATGACTTAACAGTGTTACGAAGCTCCATCAACCTGCCCTTAAAAACATACTGATTTGAGCCTCTTCTTTGCCGACGCCACGCATTGATAACAGCTTTCCTAAAGGAAGGAACCTCAAGCCAAAATTGTTGTAACCGAAAAGGAGAAGGACCTTTCATTTGTTGCTGCTCTGCTTTAAGGGTAATCATCAATGCCCTGTGATCTGAACCATACTTGTTAAGATGATGAACTCTAGCTTCAGGGAACCATCTCCTCCACTGAGTGGTACATAGCCCCCTATCCAGACGCTCAGACAATTTAGCACCCCCCTTCTTCCTTTTGTACCAAGTGAATTGTGGCCCTCTAAATCCCATGTCTTCTAGCTGATCCCCATCAATGAATCGCATGAACTCAGTAACAGCTCTGGTATACTGAAATACAGCACCTCCACGCTTCTCAGATGGCGCAAGAAGAACATTAAAGTCCCCAGCAATTAAATGAGGCCACCCCGTGCGATTGATCTTCTTCACCGTCTCCCATAGCATCTCCCTATCTTGACGATTGCGAGCAGCATAAACAGCAGTAAAGAACCACTGTCCCCACTCATTAGATGTAACTAAACCATGGATGGCTTGATGCGTGAATTGTATAAATGAGACCCTCCCAATCGAAGCCCTCCACACAGCCATAATTCCCCCTTTGCGCCCTCTCGATGGCAGTAAGAAAACCTTCCAATCAGGCCCAATCTTATCTTGGATGATTGGTAACCGCTCCTCCTGCACAACCACCTCCAAGAACACCAACATATCCGGATGCTTATCCAAACAAATCCGCCTCCACGATCGAACTGCTCTCACGGGTCCTATCCCGTGGCAGTTCCAAACAATGATACGAGACATCAGACACAAGGTGATGCCCCCAAGGGGCTGACGCACCTCATCCTCTTTGGCTTTGCTACTCCATCACAAGACCTGTCGGCGTCAACCATACCATGGTCTTCATCATGCATGACGGCACCAACCAAGCTCAGAATCCCACCCAAAGGATTCCGTGAGCTCGCTTCAGCTTTCATCTGCTGGGAGATTTCCTCAATCGCCTTGGTCGCCAGTGGGGGATCCTCTTGGAGTAATGCCTTCATGAGGACACCACAGCCATACTCATGCTTATCTTCCATAGTTATTGAAGTGGGTTGTGTTTGATCCAAATTTACCTCACCTCCTGGATCATCAGCTTCATAGTCTGTAGCGGGCTTATACCCTCTTGGGATCACTAATGGCCCAGGCCTATGCGAAGGCCCGTTCTGTTTAACAACCCAAGCTGCATCATGAAGAGATAAGTTAGCAATCTCTTTTACCTGATTAGGTCCAACCCGCAGATTAAACCGATCTGTAGTTCGAGGCCCAGCCCAAAATTCACCCCTAGGACCAACCTTATTGCTTCCAACCTGGACACGTGTAGCAACACCAGTATTCTCTCGAACCTTCCCAGCCCTGATGCCAGAATTCCTACCCGATTGCCCCTCCACGTCAGCAGATGCAACAGCCTCAGGAATATACTTTACCGCTTTCTTGCCAGCCTGTGCAACCACCTCCCCCATTTCCAGATCTTGACACGTGGCACCATCAGCCTCAGGATCCCTCCGTGTGGCACCCTCACCCCGCTTCACCCACACCTTGGTCTGGCGAGCGGTATGTTGTTCCTGCACCTCCCGACCACCATAACATGCTCCATCGTCTTCCTGGACTCCCCTCAGTACTTGGTACCGATCACCAGCCACATTGACACCAGGATTTGGGTTTTGCACTCTTCCTCGTCGACGAAAGGAATGCACTGTTCGCCATTCTCCTCCAAATTCACCGTCTAATTCCCATGCTCTGCAATCCAACGGACCTGGATCACTATGAACATTGGGCGCAAGCTTGGCACCATGACCAGCCGAGCTACCGCCAGAGTCCTGATGAGAAACTTCCCCCATTACCACCTCAGCGCCTTCATCACCAACCTTTTGAGTAGGATTTACGATACCTCTCCGATCACAAAACCTTGCACCATGGCCAAAGAACCCACAAATAGCACAAATAGCCACATTCTCATATATGAACGGCTGCGTAAAACATCCAGGGTCTACGCCAGGCTCACCCAGACCAACAATGGTTCCCATCCTCGCCGGTTTCCCCAGAGGGACCTCAACACACACTCGTGCATACTTGCTACGATCTGCAAGGGCTGTAGCAGCATCCACCGCCACAGGAGTACCAGCCCTCGCCGCCACCGTTACAAGCGCCTCAGTTTCAAGATGTTCCTGAGGCATTCCAGGAAGCCTCATCCACACAGAGATCTTGTCGAAATCGGCTGCGGTCGGACGAAAGCTATCTCTCCACCGGATAAGAGACAAGGTCTTGCCATCAACTATCCATGGTCCACCAGTCAAAACCAGTACCAAATCCTCTTCACACCCAAACTTGAAGACAAAAATACCTTCCAATCGATCAGTGACGATGAAGGGATCCCTCGTTCTCCACATACTCGCTAATCTCCGGCGAAGGAATTCCAATCCAACGCTTCCTCCCATGAATCGGCCAAAAAGAGTGTGGCTCCAGCGTTGTCTGCCCCGTTCCAAGACCTCTTCCGGTACTACCGCTCGGTCCGGATAGAGATTCTGGATTTTCGTCAGCACCTCCGGTGAGACAACTTCACAAGCTGATCTCCTGCCACCAGCAACTTGTGCCCAAGATGAGGAACTCCTCACACCCACCCCTATCAGATGCTCCCTAATCGGGTTCAGCGCCGGCGTCTGAGCGCCAGCCTTGTCCGGTGGTACCGGGTCAGGGCCCGGAACCAATGGCGGCCACTGCTGCTCAGAAACCCCACTGCTCATATCTCTCCAGCGTAAACGGGTCACACCAGCCCTTCCTTGACGGTTTGGTCTCTCCTTAAACATATAAAAGAAGAACTTAGAGTTTATAAGGGTCAGTTTTTGGATGAATAAGAATTAGGGTCAGTTTTCTCCTCTTGAGAAAGCTGATTGTCTCTCCCATAGAGAGGTCCACGATTTACCCTGCGCCAAATATTGCAAACTTTTGTGCCAAAATTCTGCTCATTAGAAGTGAGAGCATTTGAGGCCCCAAGGAAGGAAAAAAATGGTAGATGTTCGGGTGACAAGAGTTGAAACAACTTAACAAAAGTGAGTGATATTGGCACAGAAAAAATACAACGGGGATAGTCCTTGCCAAAAGAAGAAGAAGAATAATACGACAGCAGCTAGCACTTGAGTAAATAACTCAGAGCCAAAAATGAAAATTGATGAATCTCTGAAGCAGGATACAAGAGCCGCCAAGAAATCAACCGATACTCACATAACCTATCTAATCTTCTTCAGCAAGCACTTCACCTGTTCCACAAAAAAGAAACCCAATCTTTGCCGCTGAAAGCGGCCTTCTGATCGACGTCCGGGGATCACCTTGCCTGGAAGAAGTCATGGGCCAGGTGAGTCACAATGGTGCACCTCCTTTGATCGGAGTTGGAACGCACTACAATCGTCCGAGAAATATAGTAACCGAGGAAGCCCACGTGAGATCAAAGGGAAGAGAGCAGGCCCAGATGGGCCACTTCACATGTAATCGTACTGTCCGGTTGGGCTTAGACCCACTAACTAATACACTAATCTTGCAGGCTATAGGCCTTCAGCAACAACATCTCAAACCACATCAACATACCAAGATCACCACGATAGGCCGACAGCATCAAATCCCTAGCAGTATTTTGTAGAGATTAATGTGAATCAACCCACAAAATTAGGGAGGAAAACAAAAAAAAAAGACCTCAAAATTCAACAAAATAATAAGACTTGGAGGAAGTCAATAGATCCCCCTTCTTCGAGACAACCAAACTATATATCGATATCGGGATATCCCCTTGCTTTGTAAGCATAATCACAGACCGGAGAGAGAGAGTGAAAGCCATGGCTGACCTTGGCCAACCTCTGAGCACCTGGCAAATCCTCAAAGCAGCCGGGAAGACACCCACAAGGAATTGGGCCGTCCTCCGACCCCTCCTCCTCGCCTCCTTCCTCGACTCCTTCATCTCCTTCCTCTACTTCCAATTCCAGCCACCCATGCCCAACATCGGCGTCAAGGCCCTCCTCACCGCTCGTCATCCCCGGCCGATCACCCTCAAGGGCTACGGAGCTCTCTCAAACATTGGCCACCTTCAGGTGCTGCCCTTCATCGTCGACCCACTAGTCATTCAAGTAGTACCATTCATCGTCTCTTCCTTCGTGACCATCGCCATCATCGGCTTCACCGCCGTGACCTACTCCGGCGAGCAGCAACTCTCCCTTAAGGGTCTTGTCACTAGGATCAGAACCTCGTCCGCGGCGCCAATCGTCACGCTGTTCTACATAGAAGTCTTGGGTATGATCGTTTCGTTAATGTTCTCAACACTGGCCCACTTCCTTAATCTCGTCGACGTCGACCCGCTGGTTTTGAGGATTTTGGTTGTTCTTCTAGAAATCCTGGAAAATATTGCGTATTTTTACTTGATCACCATCTGGGACTTGGCCACGGTGGTTCCGGTGGTCGACGCGGCTTGCTATGGCCGGCGGGCGGTCGGCAAGGCGAAGCGCCTCGTCAGAGGGAAATGGGTGCAGGGGCTTTCGATCACTGTTCTTATATGGGCCATAGGCACTGGATTGGACGCCGCTCTCGGTGGTGCTGTGTATGCTTCTGCCGAAGGCTCTCCGGTGGTGGTTCTGGTGGTTCTATTGGTGGCGCTGCCCCTGTACTTTGGTATCAGTGCGGCGTTGACTGTGTTCAGCTGGGCGGCCAGGACTGTGTTCTACTATGAGTGTGAGGAGAGACATGGAGGAGAGATCAGTACAGATGATGCTACGTCTGCATACGTGGGTCTGCCTTCAGGTGATGCTCGCGCTGATCCAGCTGCGTATCCATGATCTTGGCTCCGAGTTCTCTGCCTTCCAGCATCGTCTACAGAAGCTGTGTGGTTATCAGATTATTTGATCATAGTTACTGATTAAATTCACCCTCTCCCATCAGCTTAGTTGTTAAGGGCCCCAAGACTTGATCTTGGCTCTGAGTAGTCCTGCCTTCCAGCATTGTTTACAGAAGCTAGTTCTAAAAATTTTCCTGTGTTGTAATTGGTTTGTTTGTCAGATTGTGGTTCCGGATTAAATTCACCTCTCCCATCTTAAGCTTTTCCGTAAGTGTCATAAGGCAAACAATGACGCAAACTTTTCCAGCAGATCGCCATGCTACATAACCCAGACACAGAATGATCACACAATCTGCCATGCATGTTAATGAATATGAGATGCAGCTTTCTTCAGTTGCTATTAAAGCATCAGGGGTTCAATATTGCAGACTTTTCTGCCAAAATTCTGGTCATTAGAAGTGAGAGCATTTGAGGCGCCAAGGAAGAAAAAAATAGCAGATGTTTGGGTGATAAGAGTTGAAACAATTCTCAACAAGAGTGAGTGATTTGGTACAGAAAAATACAACAGGGATAGTCCTTGCCAAAAGAAGTAGAAGAAGAAGAATACAACAGCAGCCGGCAGTCGAGGGAAATAACTCACTGAAGCAAAGATGAATAAAATTGATGAATCTCTGAAGCAGGATACAAGAGCCGCCAAGAAACCAACCAATACTCACATGATCTATCTAATCTTCTTCAGGCACTTCACCTTATCAAAATCTGCAACAACATAGTTCTTCTCGATCTCCCATGCAAGATGAGACATGGAATTGAATGATGACTTCACACCCTTCTCATCAGTAACCTCTCTCGGGAAAGGAATCCTGGCAACAAACACTCCTTGCTCAGAATAAATATGCAAGTCAAACCCTAGCCGATCGACCCAGATCATCTTTGTACCTGTTACCTGCAATTTGCAGAAAATTTTGGGAAACATTATCTTGTCATATGTTCGATATGCAACGATATGGATCCATAGACATTGAGCCACGATTATTAAGAGAGATTCACAAATACTAACTGAATTTAGACTGGTTCCATGTATCAATAACATATCAAAAAACCAAACCTGAAACCCTGGATCAACATAGATCCTACATAACCGATGAACATCTTCCGCGTGCCCAGAATTCATCTCATCCACAATGCTCTCAGCAAAGTTTCTAAGCGGATCAGGGTTTGCAATTACGTATTCTGAAGGGTTCACCCAAACGCTATCCTGAAAAACAAATTTTACTGGGTCTACTTTTGTCACGTAAACTTTATGCATCCATTATTAGCAGCAGTAGCAACTTTGCTTCCATCGTCTGCTCTTTTCTCATAACAAAGTCATTCATAAGAAAAGAGTTGACAAGAAGGAGCTGGATATGCCTGATTGATGGTGAGTACTTATTAGAGCGGATAACCAACATCACTACATCCATACCTCTTTCAAATCTTCAATCTGAAGCACACGTTCCACAGAAATCAAATATAAAAGTTGTTCATCTACTTCTTCTCCGAACTTTTTCTCCCATGCTGCACATAGCTTCTGCACAATTCTACCAGATTCATAAGGCTTAATGTCATAACAAAGATTTCAAAGACTATTCCCAGAACAGAACTTGAGAGGTTAAAAGAAATGTCCATCGATGTACATTTTTCTTCAGCAGTAAACCAGTATAACTACAGAAAACGCAGTTTACCCAATATGTAACTTCACAAAAATAAGTGATAAGAAAAATGTAGTGGTTCTCGCAATCCAGTTACTGGATGGAATATCACAGAATCACCTTGTCAAGCCAAATACAGTATAGGACCAATTTGCACTTTTATATCCATAACTTATGGACTAGCCAATACCGCCAAAAGGCACAGACAGCTAAACTGCCAACCCTTACTCATCTTTATCGAGAGAAACTAGGTTATCAAGCCCTTAATCTAACAAGAGTGAAAGATCTATACGAGGAGAGTGTATACATTACCTTCAAGAGCAATGTATCATCAGGTTTAGTTAGGATTCCCAGAATCGTGCACTGCAGAGCCCTCGATCCACTTTGCTCAAACTGCTCTTTTCACAAGAAACCCAATAAACCAAAGCAACATTAGCAATCAAGAATTAGACAACAGATACATCCGCATCCTCCAAACCAAAACCAAAAAGAAGCAACTAAATCCATAGACAAAGACCAACCCAAAACCCCTCGAGTTGGTATAGAAAAACCATTGGTAGGACATGGAGAAGGTCCACCTCCACTCAATAGTAAATAGCATCTGGAGCTATTTTATAGCAGGGAAAAAAGTTTCCAGAGAACTCTCATATATGTTAAAGCCTAGTAAAGCAACAAACTTGAAGATTGAATTTTCCCGATCGACCAACTAATCAGAATCTAACCCAAATCTCCTGTCGACGGCAAAGAGCTTGTGATGTCAGTTCGAGCACAGAGCGAGGGCACTCATAGAACTGCCCTTTGTGTTATTGGGAAAACCATAGAACTCCAACCATGAGAGAACTCCTGTAATCCAACACCAAGACCCAATTTTTCTCATCTAAAACCTACCAAATCAAAACTACAACTGGGGACCAAAGAAGGAACCCCGTAACCGGTAACGTGGAAAATGGACCTTCCATTGACAGCACACAGCCTCTCAGGCTGGTTCACTAACCTAGATGATTCCAAACGATGATAGAGCCCAACAAAAATAACATTCTTCTTGATAAAATACCTCAACTTGGTGTCCAAAAGCACATCAAAACCTCAAATTTGGACGAAATGAAAGAACCCATTACCCGAACATGAAAGCTAGACCTTCCATCGAGGTTGAACAGCCTTTCAGGCTCCTTCAAGCACAGAGCAGGAACTCCCTGGGCATCGATGACGAACTGGGCACCGATGCTCAGAGGCCATCCATCATGGCTCATCGTCGACAGCGTCCCGGTGGACGAGAGCTCCATGATGGTCCTCGAGACCTCTGCCGGCGAAGGCCTGGTCTTAGTCTCTTCTCTTGCAGGGGATGCCTCCGTTGCCACTGAAACAGAGCATCTCACGCCATGAGGCGAACCGTAAACGGCGTGCGAGGGGCTTCTGAGAAATGGGTAGTGCTTGAGCTCCTCTAACCTCCGGAATCGCTCTGTTTTCAGTGAAAGGAAGCATGTTGCGAGATGGGGAGAGGTGGAGGGGACAGAAGAGGGGATTCTACGAAATGGGTAGTGTTTGGGGTTGGAGGAGAGGGGATCGGAGTGGAGATGGAGGGGTATGGAGGGCGGTGGGTGGATGCGATTCGGAGAGAGGAAGGCGTGGGAGGCGGCAGGCATGGCGGTAATGTTGCGAAGGAAAGAGGATTGGAGATTAGGAATAGAGAGAGACTCGAGACTCCAGAATGGGATCCACAGAGTGGTCACCCCGTTGAGTCTCTTTTTTGGGTCTAAAAAGAGATGATGAGGTCAGAGTTATAACCTTATTTCTTCTTCGTATTATGAAAAAACAAAATTATTTATTGTATATATTTTGGTCGATAAAATTGAATTTAGCTGCTTTAATCTAACATGCATAGTGACATAATTTTCTTTAATTTAGAAAATTCAAGTTATATCTCAATTGTAGACCTGACATTGTTAGCTCAAGTGGATGATGAACATGATATGATGAACATGACATTTGTTAGCTCAAGTGGATGATGAACATGATATGATGAACACCACATTTGTTAGCTCAAGTGGATGATGAGCATGATATGATGAACATGACATTTGTTAGCTCAGGTGTGGATGATGAACAGCTGTCTCAACACCAAATATAGATCCAATAAAGTCAACTGAGCTTTCTCTGAACGAGTCAATGAAATTTACAAGGAATTCTTTGAAGGTAAATCAAACAAACCACTTAAACAGCAAAATTATCATCCTAAGAAACTGCGCCATTTTGGACAAACGAAAGATGAAAAAAATGAGAAAAAATCTCTCTACAATGTCTAAGTCAGTATCTGAAGCTAAAGTATATGCAGGATTTCTTCAAGACCTCGAAGACTAGCTCCATGCTGCAACCACAAACATCAGATAAACAGTAGATTAAAAGGCTGGTTATCAAGCATCTTGAACTCATGCTATATATCTTATGGCATGGTGTCGAAACCAGCACACAAACAAGGAACTCTTTTAAAACACAAGCATAGAATCAGTGAAACAATTCTCCATTAGTTATGATGAAGTTCAGTCAGCTTATAGTTTTGAATATCTTCGAAGGTCAACAGCAAGATGCCATAAACCTCTTATGTTAGGTATTTGGTGACTAGCACAGTTTGGTGAAGTACCTCCTGCGAGATGTCGATCTTGGGTTCCAGTCCTATCGAGGCTATTGTGATTGTAAGAGCATTTGCCCACCTTAAACCAGGGTTAAAAGCTAAGCTTTTGAAAAAAGAAGAGGACAGCAAGCCATCATAGAACTCAACATGCATAATGAGTAAAAATCATAAGACGAGGTACAAACTAGATCAAACCTCCAGTGTGGAGATCGCAAGTTCTGCCCATAAAGGCTGCAACTTATGCAGGGAATTATGTTGATTAAATACATGCCATAGCGAGCGAGCCTTGAAGTGCGGATGCAGGCTCCGCTCCAGTAACTTGTATAATTTGTAAAAACATCATGTAGAGTATCAGCCCTTCTAAACCCGGGTAATTGGCTCAATTAGACCAAAAGAAAAGAAAAGATGGAAACTAGATCACCTAATCAGTTCCTAAAATATGTGAACAATTTAAACATGTTTCAAATCCCATTAAACAAAACTGAAATTGCTTTTGGCATGGTTGCTATGTTAAACATAAATGAAAAGGACCTGGACATGAATCTTAAGACAAAATTCATATGCAAAATACAACATAATATTACATTGAGAAATGAATCTCCATACCTAGCCACTGACAATGTAGTAGTTTATAGGGATGAAGGCAATCTTTATGAGGCAGCCCAGAACACCCATAACCGCGAACCCTATGGCTGTGCGGGATACCACCTTCAGGAACTCTGCACCAAAAACCAATAACACCAATCAAAACTTATCACATTCAAACAAAAGAAGTGAAACTATCAAAGTAAGTTCTAGTATTTATCATCTATAAAACAACCAAAATCCCTCAAACTTGCAGACAAAACACCCCCCCCCCCCCCCCCCCCCCCCCCCAAAAAAAATAAAAAATAAAAAACCATCCTTTCTTATATCTGATGATCAAAACGCCAGTTGCGATCCCTCGAACCTAATCGAAACGCTCTAAAACGCCAAAAATCAAACTTTTCCATCGTATTCTCCTATCCGAAGCCAAAAACAGGAAAAATCTCTCATCGATGTTCCTAAAACCCCCCAGAAACCCTAGAGTTGGATCGTGTTCTACCTTTGCGATCGGGCTTCTGGCAGCGCTTGACGAGGCGGACGCTGCCCCTCGCGAAGTCCCTCAGGAGATCCACCGCCGTCCCCATAGCATCCATCGAGTCTCTCTAAGCTCTCTCTCGGGTCCCTCTGGTCTCTTCTATTCATAGCTTCTATGCGAGAACTCAAAGATTTGTCTACGTGGCACGTCGCCACAAAGCGATGGTGGGATAGCAGGCCTGTTCGGCTCGGATCCGGCGAGCCAAACGGCGGGATCCCTCGGATTCATTCCCATTCACTCTCATTCCGGTGAGCCAAACGGGCGGTCAGTATCTCACTCGATGGAACACACTAATCTATAGTGAATACCGATTAATTGATAAAATAAATTAAAAAAATTAAGATTTGTGTACATGACATGTAGCTGCACATGCTCCTCTATCGAGAACACTAATTCATTGGTAAAACACTAGATTAATTGAGTAGATCGGTATACATTTATCGATTAAATGATCTAATTTATCGATAGAACACTATCAATAACGTGATCGATAAATGTCTTCTAATCAAGAGCGTTGTCGTGTACCCCATTCGGGTCCAATAAAAATTTGGTATCCCACTATCGTGACATTTGCAATGCACATGTGCAATCAAGTAATCACTTGCACAAATCTTATTTCAACCAGGAAACAACTTTCGGTTTCCAAGCATATCGACCTGGTCGGTTCCTAGTCGATATGGAATGCACCACCCACCAATAAGGAATAGCCATGTAGGATTCACTCATAATTTTTAGGGCATGTTTGGATAAGCGGAATCGGGTGAATCTGCTTGAATGGGGAATGGGTGGATCCCGCCCATTCTTGTGTTTGGATCTCAAATGAATTCTGAAAAATGAAATCTGCCCAAGGCCAGATTCCATTTGTGGTGTCCACTCGATTCAAGTGGAAGCCGTTTTCGGAATCATTTTGGATTCCAGATCTCGCGGATTCTAGATCCACCCATTGGACAAACAGGCCCTAAATCTAAACGAAGAATCTGACTTTTATTAGGTGTCGGGTTGCAAAATTGAAAAGGACACCGTGAAATCGAACGGATGTCGTTTTCAGAATCATTTTGGATTGAAGATCCTGCGGATTCTGGATCCGTCCATCGGCCAAACATGCCCTAAATCTAAGGGGGGGAGGGGGGGGGGGGAATCCGAGTTTTATTGGTTGTCGGGTTGCAAAATTGAAAAGGATACCGTGGCGGTCGTCTTTTTCCCAATTAGCCCCCTGGATTTTGGCATTTTGCAACACCAGCCATCTCTTGGGGCCCGGCTGTAAATATTTATGTTGAAGTGGACTGAATTGCGTATAATCAAGTGGACTAGATAGGGTTGGGCTAGAATGGGCCGTACGGGCAGCCAGGCCCAATAGCTGATCCAAGTCAACAGTCCAACTTGGTGATGTATAGAGGGGTAACCACACCGGGCGTGTCCAGATCGACAGCAAGTAGATCTTTTAAAAACCGAAGACCTCAAGGGCTGTTGTTCGGCTTCCGCAATAGGGATTGCTAGGGTTTCGGTTTTGGTCGAAAAGTTCGAAGGAGAACTCCGCTATTTCTGGTAAGATCTATCACCCCTTCCACTTTTCTGCTGATTATTCCATCGTTTTTCTAGTTTTGGATGCGTACTTTGTTATTTTTAGGATTTTTTGGTGATTAGTACTCTTTTTTTCGCCTAAAGCCTTGATTTTTTCCATCGATTTCTTCGGATCTCACAATCTTGCGAAATATATGCTGAAGATAAGCAGTGGTAGGTACTTATGATGTAATATTCGTGCTCGATTAGATGATCTTTTGTTGTCAGTATCTTGTCCCGGATACTCAAGATACTCAAGATAAAGGAGCGACCTTTAGCTATGGATTTTGGAGTTATTTTATCTTTAGAGCTTCATGAGTATGTTTTTATTATTTATAATCTGGATCGCTGATATGACCTCTACTAACATACGTAGGTTTCTTCTTTTAGTACTAATGTCTTTCGCTGAGTGTGTTTTTCAGCATTTGTTGTTTAATTATGGGCGAATAAGATAGGATCGGTTTTGTTCTCTAATAACCGGGTTATGTCGTTTAATTTGCACTATTTTGAAATGGTGGATGGAGTTTCTTTTAGGGATGTCTCGCGTGTACGTGGGAAACCTTGATCCGAGGGTGACTGAGCGTGAACTTGAAGATGAGTTTCGAACATATGGAGTTCTGCGGAGGTAAGCGGAGGGGTTAATAGGTTATGATTTGTATCTCTAAATGTCTTTATCTGATTAAAATGTTTAGACATATAGCCTGTTGTATTATGCCTTTTGTTGTGTCTCTTTATGTTGCTTGGGTTGACATAATTGATGTACCAATTGATTCCTCTATTTTGATATCATATTTAGGTTCCTAGCCTCTAGGAATAAACATTTAAAACCACTAGGGTGTGCTTTTATTTATGAAGAATTTATATTAGGTGCTTTACTGCAACACTCTTCATTATTGGTGGCTGCTCTCATTTTGCATATGGGGTTTACAACTTCGGCTAGATGATTGATACATTACTGTTTGAAATACAGCATTTGGGTTGCCAGAAAGCCACCACTTACATTTTCTCCTTTACTGCAATACCCTTGATTATTGGTGGCTACTCTCATATTGCATGTGGGGTTTATGACTTCGGTTAGAAGGTTGATACATTGCTATTTGAAATGCAGCGTTTGGGTTGCCAGAAAGCCACCAGGCTATGCTTTTATTGATTTTGATGATCGCAGAGATGCTGAAGATGCTATCCGTGAGTTGGATGGTATGTAGCTAACGCATTGTGTGCTGTTGATGTTTTCCAAGAAAGACAACTTGTTGATTCATCTTGTTTGGTGTTAGAGTTTACTTTTTTATATGCTTGTGACCATTATTGGAGAAACTAGAACATTGTGGAATAGATCATCTTGGATTTTGTGTTCAATACTTCAGCTTATCTTCATATTGTTTACTACCCGCATGAAGTTTTTCTGATGATGGGAGATGTAATGATTTAGGGCTTCAGAATTGTTTGTGCACTTCACTTTTATAACGCTTTACTTTTCTGTTTACTTCTGCATCTTACCAAAGTTGTGTGTGAACATGGTTAGGCTACTGCTTGCCAATATTAGATTGGACAGCTGAAAGAGTCAACTTCTTCATATTTGTGTTTTCCTTCAAACTGGCATGCACTATGTAATGGAGCATGTGCTTTCAATTGTGGCACTTTGCAGATTTATTCCTGCTTGCTCTCAGGGAACTCACGTAAATGAGACTTCTACTAATGGCATGTCTGAGTGCAGTTTTTCTCTTTCTATAGGTAAAAATGGATGGAGAGTTGAGATGTCTCATAACTCAAGGGGAGGCGGTCGTGGTGGTGGCCGTACTAGTCGTGGCCGGTCTGGAGGTTCTGATATGAACTGTTATGAATGTGGTGAACCTGGTCACTTTGCACGTGAATGCCGCTTGCGTATTGGTCCAGGAGGACTAGGTAGTGGAAGACGCCGCAGCCCAAGTCCCAGATATCGCAGAAGTCCAAGCTATGGTCGAAGGTACTGTTTGCGAATTTATTTTTTAAAGGCACAGTGTAGGGTTTTAAGCATGAGAAGGAACCTTTGTGAACTTTTCCCTCAAATCTGCAGGCTTTAGCTGCTTTGTTAAAATGTGATATGGCATGTCATTAGTAGTCTCGTAGGCTGGAGATGCAAGAACTGATTAGCTATTATGTTTGCATGCTTAAATTATTTTGTGCCCTGCAAAAGTTTTAAGTGGATGCCATTTTGTATGATAAGTCAACTGTATGTATCAAGAAAAAACATTTCGTTTGCATGTACATAGGGAATGTACTTAGGATGCAATTGGATAGCAACCTTCGAATTAGTGGTGTCTACAATGTTGGTTTTTCTCCGATCTCGTGTCTCGGTTGGGTTCCTTGTAGTAAGAGCATAAATTGGTATGAAAAGCAGATGCTACAATGTGATGTAAATTTGTCTTAAATTTTATGTTATGTCAGTAGAGTTCTTTCTGTTGGCTAATGTTGTAAAATTTGGCTGTTGGAAGCACAAAAAAAACACATCGGGCATGTAAGTTACTTAACAGAGCTGTCCATATTTTTTCTGATGTAAATTTCTAATTGCTTCTGAGCAGAAGCTACAGTCCTCGTGACCGGTCTCCAAGACGCCGCAGTGCGTCACCGCGTAGGCGCAGCTACAGCAGATCACCACCATATAAGCGTGGCCGTGCTGAATCACCTTATACTAATGGGTATGCTTTCTTGCTTTGTTGCTGTGTGAACTGGATCAAGCTCCTGGATAAGCAGTGATAGCTAGCTTTTGTACATTGCACTTATGAAAACAACATCTGGTGATTTTGATACCAGGGACAGGCGCCGAAGCAGGAGTTGAAAGCTATTCCCATGGATTGATGCATTGCCTGAGTAGCTGTCTGCTCTTTTCGCTTTATTGGTTGATCGAAACTATGTTTTCTGAGCAACGGTCTCAGCAACGACGCCTAGGATTTGGATAAGTTTCTTTTGACTTTATTTGCTTTTATCATGACTTTTAGTATCTCTAGATGGTTTTGGTTTCTTAATGTCAAGGAATTGTGAGGTTACAGGCAACTATAAACCAACTAAACTCAATGCCTTTTTTTCTTTTTTGTTGAGGTCCGATACTGCTTTAACGACCCACTAGACTACTATGCTGCTCTCGTCGATGGTTTGTGCTTCGACACCCACCATTTGGTTCTGTCTTCGCATGCCCAAACGCCTACCGTCTTTAAACAAAATCGAAAGTTCTTATCTCCTGCTCCACATGTGTCTTCGGCTTGAGTTTTGCTCTCCTCAGCTCTTGTGGCACCCTCCACAGTATGCGTCTTCTGTGGCTAGCTTTTCTCCTAGAATCCACTTTGCCTTTCTATTTGGCATAGAGGATCGAGGAACTGCATCTAACAGGTCTGACAGGTAAACCTGCTGTGTTTTTCTACACCAATGAGGCAATTTAAATTCTTACTTCCTGGAATCACAGGATTTTGGGGCTCAGCTGATTGGATCGCCCACGGACTACAATCTGAAAATTGTTTTCTTGGATATGAGACTCTTGGCTGCTTCAAATTTGGCTGCACAGCTGGAATTGAATGCTACCATAAGTCTAGGGAGGGATCTGGTTGGGTTTTGAGCCATTGTCTCATGTCACATGTTCTTGGTTTTCAACTTGTCATGCCACACATTACACTGGGAATAAACGTTTAGTTTCAAAATGCATACATGAATTGCTGCTTTGGTGCTGGGCTGATGGTAACTGCTGCCTCTCTGACTCTACCCAGAGTTTTCATGATATTCTTCGCCCAATCTCGTAAAGATCTCAAGGTTTGCATCCGTCTTTAAGGAGATCTGCGATGTGGCTTCCTAAGCGTACTGCTCTATCTACCCCATAGCTTCTGCAAATTTGACTTCTGCACCAGTGTGATGTCGCTCATGCTCTGATCAAGCTTAGTCTCCCTTAAATCCGAGAAGTATCTTCTAGGAAAGTGAACACTAGGAAGACCTCACTTCACAACGGTTTGATTTTTGTATACAAGCAGTTCTTTTAGTAACGGCCCACTTTCTAGCCTTAACACAGGGACCCGAGCTTTATTTTAGCTGATAAAGGTCGTTCGTTTCCGGCAACCAACTCTAACCCTCGTACCTGTTGGCCTTTGAAGCTTGTGTTTTGATTGCTGGTGTCTTTATGGCTGTGTTTCTCTTGTTGGTCTCTTTCACCCAGATGGGTGGGAGCTTATTTTGCCCTTGGTTTTCTTTATTGTCTAAAGGTCCTTCGTTATCTTTTATTCTTGTAAAAAAGAACACGTTGGTAAGAGTAGACCAACATAATCGGTGTCAGCGGGGTTTTTTTTTGTTTTTTTTTTTTGTTGGGTTATTAGCTTGTGATATATGATGGCATTGATGGTAATGGGGACATCAAGGAGGCTAGTAGCCTGTGAGGAGTCCATTGAATTCCTGGAGTTTCGAGTGCTCGATGGACAAATTTATATTGGATGAGACGCCAGCCATTTTTTGATCAAAATTCGTTGCCAAGATCAATCAGTCTTACGATCAATAACATGATGGTTGCCTTATCACCAACCAACACTGAAGGGTTCGGAAGATATTGAAGTATGGTCAACGGTTTCTGATTAATGCTTTGCTGAAACAGATCCATTGCCGAAATAAAAATAGTATTCAACGTACTTTAATGCCGCCGATGATACAAAAAAAATGACCTCAACACTAGATATACAGGTAGGTACTCATTGCCATTCTGTAAGCGAGACACAGCATGCAAATGAAGATAACAGTAGTTCTATGGGCCTGCAGCCACAAAATGCAGGCAGCACTGCCAGAAAATGCAGTCAGGTGAAACCACAAAATGCAGTCAGGTGAGTGGTCTGTTCAATCACTGATGGGCCTGCAGCCAGCACTGCCAGAAAGGCAGAACCTAAGACCGATATCCGACTGAGAACCTGCCAATCAGAACAATCAACTTAGTTTTGGCCTCTAATGGAGGTAAAAGTATCATATTTCTCACTAATATATACTAACAATACTAAGAGCAGGGCATGATCACAGCTACATGAGGCTAGGTGAACATAACTGCATATTTTCGACCAAATATCATGCAGAACTGAAGCAAAATTCGTAAAAGAAATGAAATCAACTTCCTACTCATGCCATCACATATCAATAGCAGTAGCAGCCACCCAGTTCATCTTATTGACTGATTAACTTTGCAGGAAAGTGTCATCAGAGGGACAAAACGCAGATGTTTTTATTCTTCTAGTGCAAGTACATGATAGTAGGAAGCTATCATAGTCTTCCTTTGCTTCTAATGTCAACCTGAATCTCTTATACTCTCTTTTGCTTCAAGAAAGTGAACGATGGTTTTTAGGCAGCCAAACCCAGTATCAGGTAAACAAACTCGAAAAGGCTCACAACAAGTTTATGACAAAAGTAAAATAGGATTTATAAAAAAAAATCGCCATTAGCTAGTTGAAACTGTACTAAAAAGTCACAAAAAAATTAAACCATTCATTTCATGAAAATTTTGAATGATTGCCTGATATCAGAGATCCACTTACTGTCTTGAGAAAAGCAGCTGTGCTTTTTCCATGTCGGACAAGAGGGATGGAAGCACCTTGGCGTTTCAGCTACTCACTTACATCATCGGGATCCAATTGTAGAAAGGTATAATAATAGTTGAAGAAAGCTATAAACAATATATTTGTGGGAAGATAAGAAGCACCTACAGAAAACAACAACAATAGTCACGCTTGGACAATCTCGCTCCCCAAATATCACATTGTACATTCAGCTCAGGGCAGAAAAAGAAAAATGAGGCATGTGAACATCAAACTATTCAAATGGAATGTTCCCAATTTAATCACCTCAATCAAAAAAATTGTCAGACTTCTATAGGACAAAGATGTTTGAAACCACAAGTTCAATGGTGGACTACAAGTTAGCCATCTTTGGCAAAAAGGGTATTAAAAAATTTGTAATGACCTATTTCAAAAACTTCGAAAATATAGGAATGTAACACAACTCACCTCCTGGGTTCAAAGCAACTGCCACATTTTTCAGATCTGCTATACCAGTGAAGCGTGCTAAAGTACCAGGTAATGCCAATGAAGATGTTGAAAAAATGATGGGCATCACCCCAGAACTATTAACCTGCTCAAAAGGGTAGTAACACACCAATAAGATCCTCATGAACGAACAAAAGACAACCTAAGTAATTACCCTAGCCAAAAAACATGCGAGATTTCTGGGAGAGATAAGTTGAGAGAGGGGGAGAGAGAGAGAGAGAGAGTCAAAAAAACGTGCAATGTCTAGTTACGATATATATATATAGGCATCATAGTGACATCTAAACTTTTATTGGAAATATATAGAGCAAAGATAACTGATACCATCAAGACCGAGCCGAAACTATTTTACGCCTGGAGATGGCTAATTCATAAGAAGTTAAGTATTATCTTCTATCAATAAGAACAAAGAACATGCTGGAAATTAACCTAGTCCAGCAGAAAAGTATGTTTACCTTCGTATAGTTTACATTATTTCCTCTTCTTCATTAAAACTTCTTTGTTAACGGATAGTGCGATTACATCTTCTATTCAGTTTCACAATAATAAAGATGCCTAGCTGCTTAATCTCTGATACGTCTACATGTTCACATCATTGAAACACAAGCTTCAATTATTCGCACTGAAACTGTAAAGCAATGTCTCTCATATTTTGTTCATTATTTACAACAGATGAACCAAGAAGCAGCTCCCTTGTTGTAAATGTCATTTCAAACAATAAATAGGTTAATTTAGATCTCATACTACCAGAACAAACTAAAGTCACTCATAAAATTCGCCAAAGGTAAACACCATTACAAACCTTAAATGGAAGATAAGTAGATTTTTCAAGTCCTCCACTTATGCTGCTGTATCTTGAAGCATAATTAAGCGGTATTTTCCTCTCAGCCTCCTGAAACACTTTGCACGGTAATAGTTAGCATGCAAGAGTGGACAGCTAAAAATCAATCAATGGGAGAAGTTTGTTACCTGAACATAGACTATACCAAGAACTAATAGGAAAAATGAGAGGACAATAATTGCCAGTCCAATGTAATTCCCATCCTGAAATGCCTGTGAGACTGTCCTTCCAAACGATGCAGGAAAGTATGATATAATACTCGTAAATATGAGGAGAGAGGTTCCATTTCCAAGTTTCAGATCAGATATCCTTTCCCCTATGAAAGAAGTAAATACTGATCCAAGCGTTAACAAAGTTGCATATGACAGTACCCATTCTGTACTGAAGTCGTTCACATAAGGACGAAGATAAAGTACTTGCCCAATGGCCTTGCAAAAACAAAAAAAGAAGTTAAAGTGTTAACAAAATAACAGCCTATGTGATCCAGCAACATAATACGAGCAGTTGAGAAGCCAAAACACAACAAAAGCATTTGGAGAAACAAAGAGAAAAATAGGAAAATAGTTGTTTGTTAAAAAACTAGCAGTCTTTGAAGTCCAAGCAAAATTTTAGCATCAGCAGCTCAGTAGGTTCTTTCTTCTCTATGCATAAGAACCAAACTGCAACACACAGGAACCCAAGAATTCAATTATTGTTACATGATCAGAATCATATAACCATCTTCTGCAAACATGAATGCACCTGGTGAACAATAAATCATAGATATGGCAACAGGTCATTAAGTAGAGGGTAAAAACACTGCATGTGCCATTGTTAGAAGCTGGTACCATACGGAAATTATGCATGACTAGAAGTATAAACAATTTATATAGGTCTTGCCCAAAATATCCAACAAGCTTCTGCCAACCAAAAAGAGTCCGAGCTACGCAAAAAAAGATGCAACATCTAGAAAGAAAAACAGAAATCTTTTAAAATCTCATTTCTTCGGATCATTTGCAAGACCATGAAGCTTCTTACCTGTACCACTGCAAACCCCACAGAAGCATATCGAGTATATTGAAGAACCTTCTTCCTGCCTGCTTCTCCTTCTCTCTTTTGAAGATCTTGTAACTTTGGATAAATCTGAGAGAGAAGCTGAAACACGATTTGGGCATTGATAAATGGGACAATCCCAAGCGAGCAGATCCCCAGCCTACCAATGCCACCACCAGAAAATGAATCTAAAGTGCTTAGCTGACTGTTTTCATCCAAATTGCCAGCAAAAGCCTCTCGATTAACACCACCTAGTGGTATATAAATTCCAAGCCGAGATAAAGCCAAAAACCCCAAGAGCTTCAGAAACTTTCCAGGGAGAGGGCCTTTGAAAAAGTCACCAATGTCAATAGAGCTATCCTCAATTGCAGCTGTCAATATGAACACACTTAGGTGAGAAATCAGAGATTAATGCTTCAGCAACTGACCTCTAACTGTGGTCTGTCCCATAAAGCATTCTTAAATTTATATTACATTCAGCAACTGACCAAAATTGATGACATATTGTCACGCACAACACGCATAACTCTCTCATCATCACACTCACATAAATGGTTACCTCAAATTATATGCACATATGTTTAGTATATCCCAATTCGCCAAATCAAAGATGTAGTCGAAGAAATTGTGTCTCATGTTCCTCGGCTCATAGTTATCCATTCTTGATCCCAATATTTTCTAATAGTGCAATTGATGCTATTCTAATTCATGCTTAACTAGGAAAGCGATCATCAACTGACAAGTTTGAATTTTGAGAAGGTAACAAATTTAAGGTAGCCTCAATTAGACATATACATGTATAACTCAAAGAACCCCATTTTTTCGAAACCATAGGCAGATAACAAACAAGGAAGGAAAGCAAAGAATTCAAGAACAAATTGCATGAACCTGCAACTCCCAGTTTCGAAGACTTCTCCTTTCTCGTGCTCGATGTACTCTCAAACACGCGAGTGAAGAAATCCAGAACACTCTCCCAAGAGGCAGCGTTAAGAGGTTTTTTTATATTATTATTTTAAGAAACTGAGCCAAAAGTTTCAACAAAAAAAAGAAGAAAAAAATTTGTGGCAAGACCTATCAAATTTTACTTTTCTAGTTCACGTCCAAATATTTTCAAAAAAATAAAACTTTCTTTCTACTACTTTTTTCACCTCAATTTTCTACTAAAAATGCTCAGAGGAAGACCGCTGCCCAAAACAATAAAAACCAATTAAACACCGGAGCAACCTTGTAAGAAAATTCTCACCGGTTAACAATAAAAACCAAGTATACAGTGCACTTAGTTGGCTGTAGGTTGCTGGTTGGTTTTGGCGTGACAGGAATGAACTAGTTTTTAATGGGAGGGGTGGCTCTGTTATGGCGGTGGCTTACAAGATCAGAAGATTGGTTAAAGAGATGCATGGGCAAAAGCTGGAGGCGGAGAACCAAGTTGAACAGAGAACGGGCATTCAGATCGTGCGTGCGGACGTCTCAGTTGATCTTGGTTTTGGCTTGGCGGCGTTTGGGGTGGCCGGCGACTTCAGAGAAGGTGGAGTAGAATGAGCATTTGGTACACCGTTTGGGATGAGGTCAATACTCAAAGGAGAGTTGGTTGGAATTAATCAAGCATCGATGACGGTGAGATCTCGTGTTTGGGATGAGGTCAATACTCAAAGGAGAGTTGGTTGGAATTAATCAAGCATCGATGACGGTGAGATCTCGTGGTATTAGGAGCCTGGTTCTGAAGTCAGACTCGCTCGATGCGATCCAGATTTTGAATGGAGTGAGGCTATGGCTCAAAGAAGTAGAAGGTCAGTAAAAGATGTTTGGCTTAATGTCATTGGATTCAACCATATTTTATTTCTCCACATCTCAAAAGAATGTAGTTTTATAGCAGATATTATCACTCGCTTTTGTTGTTGTTCAAAGTCCACCTTTCTTTGAACCTGTGATGATGGTTTGGATGTTTTGAATAATCTGATGTAATTGGTTACCTTAGCCTTTTGACTCCTCTCATTAAAATAAAAAAAAAAACCCGATAAGAAAATTACATTTTTCAAGAGATTTTGATTGGCAGATATTGGCAGGGCAAGGGAGGAAAGATCATGTCCAATTATGCTGTTTCATCCCGACGACAGGAGAGATCACAAGTCAAAATTCAAACAAATCATCAGCATAAGGTTAAAACCACACATGCGCAGTATCAGCATAACTTATGTGATAGGCCATATATCGCAATTGCGGATGAATGGTTAAGAGGAAAGAAAAAAAACTTCTTGAACCCTATTGACCGTTTATTTGTATTGAACAATAGACTCGATGCAAAGGGATTATACAACGGCAAATACCCGTGAAAAGTTGCATGGGCTCAGGGAAGCATCTGAGGTTCAACAATTTGCAGAAACCCAGAGACCTACCTCCACTCTTTAATTTCAGTGGAACCATGCAAAGAAACAACGATGCCTATAAATATAGAAGAATCCCACCTCCAATGCATTCCATAGGAATATAACTGACTGCCACCATAACAATCCGCTTCTGTTTCCCCTCAAACAAACAATCACTTCATCCTCTGTCAACTGTTGTCAGCATCACGAACAGCTAATTTCGAACGATGCATGTGGTATTACATAAACAACCAAGATTGTCAAAGTTGTTTTTTTTTTCAATCTGACTGGATAGTCCATGCTCATCAGGCATGCCTCTGGCTGTTGAATTGAACCAGTTCTGCAACTTTTCTCAGATTTATGCGTGACCGGCATCCCCTCCTTGTTAGTTTTACTTTCATTCCTCGTTGGGAGCAGAGCAACAGGATTCTTTCGAAATGTTATCAGACTTGAGACCACAATTTTGCACACAGGATTTGACACTTGAAGCTGCACTTACAGCGTCGAAAGAATAAGAAGGCAGCAACGGGCATTCAGAACCTGGAGATATTCCCATTCCATTAACTTCAGTCTCAAATTGGCAAGAAGAAGCCTGCTTGGCAGACCCATTGCCATTGGTTTGGCAGTGGTGACCGACGGATACCAAGTTGGCAACCTTGTTCCTACAGAAATCATTATCCACGGAACCATGAGAGTTAAATGAAATATCAGAATCTGGATGAATGCCTTTGCCATTACCAAAACATGCCAATCTTCCATCATGGTCAATATCACTTAGCTGTGCTGAGTACTGCTCTGAATACCCATTTGAGAAACCATTAACCTTCGTGGCAAGACTACTTCCAAAAGTTCGAGTCATCGTTTTTGCTTCATGAGCTGCAGCCTTTCTTCTAGCTGGCTTGTTAAGGAAACCAGGAGAAAACAGTGTGTCTTGTTTCCCTCTGGAACCATTCGCTGAAGACGATGCCGAAGGTTCTGTCGCTTTGGTCCCAGTCGGCAGAGGAATGTCTTTAGGCTTTCTTTTAGCAGAATTGTCAAGAAGGCCACGAGATAATAGAGGCTCAGGTTTCTGTCTAAAGCCATTATCCAAGCATGGCGACTGAGTTCCGGTTGCTTCACTTTCAGCCACCGAAGCAAAGCCATTCATCTTTCGATTTCCATTCGCAAAACCTGGTTTGAAGGTTGCTGCTGAATGCGCTGAATCAGGGCCAGAATCAGCTGACAGTTTATGCACTTGATTAGTAGCATTTGTGGAACTACAATGAGTCCCTTCCACATCGCCAAAGAATTTTCCAGCAAGGGAGCTGTCTAGTATGAATCCTGCTCCTACATTGTTAATCAGTTCATCTTGGTTGTTCATATGGCCATCTTCATTAGAACTAGCATGAGGCACTTCACTATCTGAACCCTGAACTTCAGAAGAAAGTTTAGGTGGAGAAACAGAATTGGACAGCATGTTTCCCACAGGTAAGGCATCTCCTGGAAAATAAGGACGGAAGGGTCTTCCTTCTTCCAAAATCTGTTGAAAATATGATTTAGGCTGGGAAGCAACCTTACCGACATCCTCTACGTCCTTACAGGTAGGCACTGAGTTTACTTCCCAAGAGACGTCAACATCCATGCTTTCTGGCTCTTTTATCCCTGAGGTATTATCTTTCATTGAAGATCTAGAGACATCAACATCCATGCTTTCTGGCTCTATTCTCCCAGAGGTATTATTGTTGATTTCAGCCTCTCTCTCATGCCCAGCATCCTTCAGCAATGATGCCTCAAATGTTATTTCATCGAGTGGCACATCTGAACCTGAAGTAACATTCATTGATGAGCAGCACAAATCATCATCAGCATGTTCTGCTTCTTTAAGAGAAATCAAAGGCAACGACTCCATTTGAACCAAATGCCTTTTCTCAGTCAGTGCAGTTGGCTTACTGAAGGACTCCTGACGTGCATTTCTCCTGGTAAAAGTATCAAAAAATGAGAGATTACACGTTATAAAGCATTTAAGCATGAAATATCTATGGGCCATCATGCAGTCTGAAAATTCAGGTTAAGAGGAGCACTTCGACTGATTCCACGTTTAGAATTATCAGACACTAGAAGGGTGAAGTATGAAACGCAGCATCTAGACATAAGCACAATGCAAAGAACATACCCCGATTCATCTGTCATTCTCATCCCTGGCTCAATACAGATTGCTACTTGTCCGAAGACTCGGAACCTTTCATGACGCTATTTAGGGGCCGTTTGGCTCGCCGGAATGGGAGTGAATCCGGCGGATCCTGGAATCAGCGGATTCCGGATTCCCGGATCCCGGCGTTTGGCTCGCCGGCGGATTCCGAAAAACGGAATCTGCCCAAAGGCGGATACCGAAATCGGCGTCCGCTCGCGACGAGTGGACGCCGTCCGCGGTATCCGCATACCGCGGATTCCGGATCCCGGATGGAGCCAAACATGCCCTTACATAAAATGATATCTTACATTCGGCTTTGAAATGAAAAGGCACAGATTGTTCGGTGCAATTTCAAATTAAAGTACTTCAATTATTATACCATAAATCCTACGATAAGCATGTGAATATCGTATCATTACCCCATTTGTCATAACATGGAAACTTTAGCTGCCTCAATTTCAAAAGGGCATATCAAGTACAAAGGTGTCCCTAATAAGACTAGTAGCTCAATACTTTACCTGCTATAGAAGAGCATATAGGCACCCTGTGAGAGCACTTCTTCCACATCAACAACCACAACCTGTGAAAGTATTATGGTGAAGGAAAGCACTTAAGAGTTACAAGCAGCCAAAGCATAAACTCAAGAGAGGTGTTTTACCTTGCAATCATCAATCCTGTACCATCGGCCAGAGTAATCTTTGGTATAGCAGATGTAATGCCCAAAAAATGAAGCATTCAGCATATCCACATGAACAACAACAGCATAGAGCGTGTAGAAGTCAGTGCCATCCCCATTCCCACTCATGTATGGGGCAAGATCCAAGATCTCAGGAAAAGTAATTCTCTTGTTCAGTTTCCCGAACCTTCCGCTCTGAAAAAGAATGTGGGCAAATGATCAGAGATATTAAAAACAAAACAGGAACACAAAAGAAAAAGAAAAAAGAAGAAATTAGCATCCTGACTCTAACCTTGAAACGTTTAAGAGCAATTGTCAAGATATTTGGAGCCTGATGAACAGTGAGCCGTTTCATTGCTTTCACGTAATCATTGCACCTGTTCGAGGAATAGCAATCAATGGTCAAAGTTCAGTTGTAAGGTTCTACAAATATCATTCAGACCAGGAAAAGTGCGAACAGGCATCAAAATGAATAAGTAACAGATTGATTGTACAAGTGTCTGATAACTTCGATTTATTTGGACCAAAGATTACTGTGCCGGTCTGTGGTCGGCGAGACACGAGCCAACATTGGGCACGAATTTCATGCTGACAACACAATGCTCTTTTAGCTAATACATGTATTAGCACAGGGTTTGTGCCGATACGAGCAACATGTTGGTAATTACGGTATGTGCGGACCGACACAGTTAATCCATGATTTGGACCATTATGACTTCGAAAAAGAAACAGTACCCCTTGACACATTGCAGAAAATACTAATATGGGTTGTGTCTACTTTTATTGCATTCTAAAGATTACCATCAAATTCAGATACATTCTAAAGATGTTATTGCTAGAGCTTCTAGACCGACGGGTTTCCATCTTGTTTCAACTGATGCAGCATTCGGGGTTGCAAGGGCGGGGGTTGGGGTGATACTGTGCAGGGAGTATGGCTGGCCTATGATGGCGATATCGGAGCTGGTAAATGCTGACTCCGTCGAGATGGCGGAGCTGTTGGCAATACGACGGGCGCTTCATGTGGCAAAGGATTTTGGTGTACAAAATGTTTTGGTGGAGTCCGACTCCAAGTTTTTGATTGGATGTCTGAATGGGTCTTTGTTCTGGCCTCTGTCATTAACAGAGTTGTTACGAGATACTTGTAGATTGGGGGCTTTTTTTGAGGGGGCAGCTTCTTGTTTTGTTCCGAGAAGATCCAATGAACAAGCGGACCTCCTAGCCAAATTAGGGAGGGACCGGCATTGAACTCGGATGTGGGTCTGTGATTCGAAGGGGACGTGGCCTAGCGGCTGTCCTATTACTATGTAGTTCCTTCTTTCTCTTTACTAGCTGAAAAGCTGAATTAATCAAAAAAAAAAAAATTCAAATGTATCTGAATTTTGACCCTGCCATCTTCGTTCTAGATGTGTACACCTATAAACGGTGGAGGTTCTCAAATGTTTTAGTAGTGAGGTTAGCATATCAATCCCTAATTGCGCTCGGAATGCTTCTTTTCAAATAACCTTTATAAAATGTTGAAGCAACTTGACAATTTATACACCAATACAACCCATTTCGCCTTTCAAATAGAAGTGTCAATCATATTGCAGGTATCATAAGTTCATAACTTGTTGCGTGTGGTGCACCGAGAAGAAACTCTACATTTTTCCTTCCATCTAGTGAAGGAGCAATATCAACAAAATTAAATGTTGTATTTCAGTTCAAATTAATCTTGGAAAGGAGATCAGTGGTATATAATTCATCAATTTCAATTGACAAGTTGCATATATCAGGAAGACATGACCATCTCCCCCTTAATACTCTAGTGCTAATAGTCATGACTACTAAGTTCACTTAATTGAGCTGAAAATACAAAAAGGTATCAGAATCATTACAATAAATACTTACCCATCACATTTATACATATTTTCCCCATCAAGCAGCTCCTTGGCAGTGAACTGCTCTAGACACTCCTCAAGTGACTCAGCATCGCCTTGAATCTCAACAGTCAAATCCATCATATTTTCGTAACGGTTAGAGATCATATTGCACTCTGAGCATATCACCTAAAAAGAGAACACAATCATAAGGGGATAGAAAGAAGCAGCACGGTAATATAGAGAAGAGGACTATAGTATTTATATCAATCAATTATAGCAAAAAATATGAGGAATAATTTTGTTAAAGAAATGGATAAGCTAATAGAAAATTGTTTCATGCTTGTCAAAGTCCTAAGATGAATAACCAACAGCACAAGTATCTCTTTTGTCAATCAAACTTTTACCTAATAGGGCATATTGACACGAAGGTTTACCGTTATAGTAAAATTATGGGTATCATACGTGAGGGCTAACTCAAGTAGAACCAACATAGGCAATAGCTAATGGCAAACTTAACTGCAAATCAACAGAAGTTTAAACATATTCATGGTGATTTTCAAAAATGAAAAGACTATCTTTGAGTAGCTGCAACAGGACAAACCATTACCGTGTGATATTTTTTAAGTCTCATATCCAATCAACATAAATTTATTCGGAAAGAAACTAAAACTTTCATCCCAGATGCAGATCCACAAGTTAAGCAACTAGAGATGTAGAAAATGGTAAATACAACCTAAAATCAAGAAAGACTAAATCACAAGAAGCTCTGTAGGTGGTGTACAAAAGATGAGGTGCATTTTAACCTGAGATCGCAGATGACCACCGAATATGTATTGAATAAGAGTTGTTTCTTGAGTGCTTGGATCAACAGCCTTTTCACCTCCAAACTCATCAAGACAAATTGATTGCATTGTATCAATAGCAAACCTACAAGTACAGTACATCATTTTTTTCTCAATAAGGCTTCCTACAATGAACTTACAGAAATCATTACAAGGACAAAGAATGCTATGAACAAGTATATAAAATGTTCGTCATAGACAAACAAATTCTAAAGCAAAGGGGCAAAATAAGAACCTCATGAACTCATGAGCATCCTCCTGCCTTCCATACCCAAGGTTGCCACCAATATTGGGTAACCGAGAAAGAATGTTGATTGGTGAAAAAGGATGTAAGCTTTCACTAGCTCTTTGAACGTGAACTTGAAGCTCGCATAAGAAGCACCAATCCTCGTGCTTTCTGATACCTGTAGAGACAGAAAAGGTATCATGAAAATTGATAATGTCAACTCACCAACAATGTAAAGAAATGCAACTTCTGCCGTCATTGCACACCCACATTCCTTACTGTGGACTCCCTCCAACAAGTAAGCAGTAACTGGCCGAGTGCAGGAAAGACATTGCAGGATCACATTCGCAAAGCAGCTGCCAGAACAGCAAGGAAAGAAATCAAAACTAAACCTCCAATATTAACTTCCCCAAAAGCTATGAGAACATCGTAAATGACCAAGACAAAGTGCTATTAGTTTTGTCAAATAAACCTGTTTCCGCAATTAAGAAGTCCACAAGGTGGAAATCCTCGGTTATTCCAGTTAAAAAGCCTCACAAACTCATCATACGGGAAGAGAATCTGCACATTAGATAGCAAGACAATTAGCAATATTACAAAGATTACAAAATGATAACCAGCATCATCCAGAACAAGCCAAAGAAAAAAAGGAACCAGCTTATCTTTCACCTTTTTTGGCTCCTGCAGCACCTTAAAGGTTCCACGGGCAGGTACCAATGAAATAGCACTAAACCCAGAAACTTTCCTTGTTCTGCAAGCGTCATTTACAGAAGAACCTGTGTCTACCCTATTTGATGAGCACATTTGCTTGCATTTTAACTTGTGATCTGCTTTCCAATGCTTTGTCTGGCACGTGAGTGAACTGCGGCAATGCAAAAAACTTATCTCAAACTTTTATTATTGCACCACAATACAGTTCCTTATTGACATGTTATGGATCCCATAGTAAATAGGATACAAGACATCAATCCATAAGGGGACGTAAAAAATCCTTAACCAAAAATGTTAGACTACAGTCCACACAACTTAAATCACCACAACCAAAAATTGAAATAAACATGTTTCGAATGGATGCAGTTGTATAAAAATTATTCAGACCTCAGGAACCATATGCAACTCCACAGTGCAATAGAAGCACCAAGAGTGGAAACCATAAGACAGTATAGTTCTGAAAGAAAATATGCTTGAGCAACTACAGATGACAATTTGGCTCAGCATCCCTAATCCTGTTTACCAATGCAGTATCAAAACTGTCTGGTAGAGACATGACACTTGCTCATACTTACCTGACAGCAAAAAAAAAAGTGAAACAAAACTGGTCTAGGTTACCCAAAATTTTCCTTTTTTAGGGACTCTAGGCTACCCAAAATCATTGTGCAGAAAATAGCTGACCAATGCCACTGCTCCTGGAAGTTCTACCAGAATAGTACATGGGATTCTTTTCCCTAATTACCTAAACCTTTGCTGTGAAAAGACCTTGGTTAAATAATTCTCTCCGAATTGAGATGAATATCCAACCTGGAAGCTTCTGATGTATACTATCCACTAGGAACTTTGCTCAAGCTCGCACCTTCAAGCTTTCTGGTTGGTTCACAAATATAACCACCAGCCTAGGTGATTATACTTAGGATAAATATCATATTTCACCCTCAAAAGGTCCTAATATCACCTTTCATCCTACAATCTTTGAAATATCACATCCCCCCCCCCCCTCAACCCCATGTTATAAAATGTCTAAAATGCCCTTATACATTAAGACTAAGATTATAGTATGCAACCAAAATTGAGTAAAATACCTTATCGCCTTATACCAATATATAACCTATATCAGTAGCAACCATCACCTACTAGCGTAATTTTAGTCAAATACCTTTTCACAATCTGCTACAAAGGGTACCATTATGAATACTCTAGGGACATATATAAAAGGACTCCTAATTGCAAGGAGAAATATGATATTTCAAATATTGTAGGGTAAAATGTGATTGTTAGAATTTTTTGAGGGCGAAATATGATATTAATGGATCAACCCCTATGTTATGGTTCCATTGGAAAAATGAAGCATGAAGTTAAGCATAGTGAAACAAATAAAGATCCATGGGGCTGATACAAATAGTATCATGCGCCAAATCTTTAACTTCTTAAACAAACCAGAAAGATACCATGTCAAAAGTACTTATCTTGAGATAATACCCTATTTACTACGAACAAGCATTGAGCGAAGCAGGTATCAGGAAAAAGGCAACCACTCAAAGCAGGTAAAAATCTCTGATTGTAGCAATACATAACATTTCTAGATAGATAGAGGAACAGGGTTTGCTAATTGCACAATAGGAACCTATTACTATTCCACTCGAGGATAGACAACCAAACGCCCCCTTAAATCCTCGTAGTTATCAAGTTTGCTCACCCCCAATCTCCTACATGCTAATATGGAAATTCTTACTCACAGCCAAAAAACAACTTCTTCCTACCATCAAAATATGATTAAACCTAGAAATCATCGAGTAGTATTAATAGACCTTGTTCCTAAAGGGCCAAAAAAAGTCTTACTCCAACAAACCATTCCTAAAGCATGCCACATACAGTACCTAAGGTGCTTGAAAACTTGAACATAAAATATGCAACACATCAACTTTCTTGACATAGTGGCATCATCAAGTAAGAGTTCGCTGCATATTGCCAAGTCACTTGACCTAAGACCGAATCGTACTGAGCACTGCATAAGTCACGTTACAGCTAAGAACACTACAGTAATTGCATCAAGTTTCTGTTTCTTGATCAGAACATGTCACCAATGTTCAATACCACGTGTCAAATTTGAACCACTTACTCATTGAAGATATCATGTTTACCATCAGAAAAACTTTTCCTAGATGGGAAATAAATTTGAATTTAGGTAGCGGTTGTAGTATGACATCCTTCATGCCATTGATTAGACCATCTAAGACATCTACGCAAATTGCATTTGGGGTTGTTTGGTTGCTGGAAATTGGAGAAGGAATCTGACCAGTTTTGAAAACTGGTTCCGTTTTTGTTGTGGGATGGTAGGAATTATAATGGAGAGTGAAGGACCTCACTCCATCCAAACACCACTTCCCCGCTTTTCTACTTTCTCTCAAAAAGTCAGAAAGTGAGATATACCTCTCCCACTCACTAGTCATATAGGCAACGCCCACATTCTCATCTTCACTTTCTTAAGACAACCCAAAACCATAAAGTGATATCCACCATCTAGGAAGAGAATTATACAAAAGTCGGACTTCTTCTCCTCTCCACTCTCTTGAAACCAAACAACCCCTTAAAAGACAAGGAAAAGCGTTGCAAGAACCAAGTTCTTTAGAAGAAGAGAGATACGCTGCAAGCACTAAACCCATTCTAACAAAACTTGAACAAAAGCCCACAGAAAGAGATCGAGAGACCTCAGTATTCCAGGAAAACCAGTTATCATGTTATACTCAACAAAGTAACATTATAAGCTGTATAGTTCTTGACCAGCTTCCTAAAAAACCTACAATCGTATGCATTCCAATTTCAGATGTGATCATTGTATAACCTTTTTCATGCAGAACCAGAGGTTCAATCTATTCTTAAAGGTAATTTCCATTATTCATCTCTATGCCAACAGTTATGAAATTGTCTATAACTATGCATTATAAGCTGTATAGCTCTTGTCCAGACTTCTAAAAACCCTACAATCGTGTGCATTCCAATTTCAGACATGATCATTGTATAGCCTTTTTCATGCAGAATTAGAGGTTCGACCTACTCTTATGAGGTAATTTCCATTATTCATCTCTATGACAACAGTTATAATTCTCTGAAAAAAAATTAACTTACTTTCTTGAAAAACCCAAACAAAAGCACATAGAAAAAGAAAGCGAAACCCACCAGTACAGCACGTTCTTGCACTGGGAGCACTTCTTGCTCCCGGCCTCCCCGCACGTGGCGCATTTGGCGGCGACGGGGGCGGCGCCGCCGCCTCCTCCGCCGCCGATCGACATCCCCCTTCTTTCCTCTCCCTCCTCCCCCCTCCTCCCTTCTTCAAACCCTTGCTCCTCGACCACAAAGTACTTCGACGCTGCCCGCCTCACAAGCAGCAGCGTCCCCAACACGATTACGAGCGCGGTGATCACAAACTGCAGCAGTCCCTGGAGATCCAGCGCCCTCAGCCCCCCACCGAGCATCTACTTCCCTCCCCGTCCTCGGGTCAGGGTGCTCATCGATCAATCCCGATCCAAACCCTAGTATCCTTCTATAATTCTCCGACCATGGGGCTCCTCTGTACTTCTTAGTAAATTATATAAGGGTTGGTCCGATGGAATCTATATATAGGGGTGGCGTTTGGGCTTCTGGAAGGAGGTGGGAGGTCGGAGGGCTCCGCCAATGGGCTCTCAGGGGAGTCTGGAACAGGTCAAGGATTACGCTCACCCGCGAAGCACCCGAAGTCGGTGGTCTCTAGATCTTTCTCCTGTGATGGACGGTTGAGATGGACCCAGTTTTGATTGCCTTCAATGACTGTTGTACGCTTACTCGCTAAGCACCCGAAGTCGGTGATCACTAGATCATCTCTTGGTCGTGTGATGGACGGTTGAGATGGACACAGTTTTGATTGGCTCTTAATCACTGTTATACCATAAGATCATAGTTTACCTACCATATATTAGTTTAATTGGAGTGAATATGAGACTCAAAATCATCGATATTATATGAGTTTTACCGATTCGAGCGTTTGATATATGCTATTTATCATAGTTGTGGGTCTAAAAATCAATAATCAGTGCAGTTTAACCCCGAGTTGTCAGGCTCTTTTGTTCATCAATCGAATCCGATCGTGTTGTTTCTCCGGAGTGTATTTTATTTAGCAACTGGATGATGATCGATTAACGTTGAATCATGTTTTATAGTCTACCAGTCATTTTCAGACTCAACTCATAAAAAAAAAAAAAACATTCATCGATCAAAGACTCAAAAGCTCAAAATAATAGGAAAGGAGAAGTTTTTATATATTTATATTTAAAACGCGAGATAATGGAATTGTCCCATAATCCATATGCATGGTGGAATCCATGACTTCTCACGCAAGTCTTATATCATTGAAATGGCAGCATGATTTCACTAGTGACTGAAGTCAAGGTGAGATGGCATATGCATTTGATTAGAAGAATATGCTATGGACAAGTGTCGACAATTGCATGGAATTGCAAGGTGATCACTTCTTGCAGTCTACTCTCTTGTGACACTGACACCATGACACCTTTCCATGGAAAGCAACCTAATGTGCTTATGTCGGGAAACTAAGTACAATTTTTTTTGTTGAAGAGTTGAATTAAAGTCTAACAGATAGACAAGAGTACATGATCCCAACCACTGTACTAGGTCCATCATCACGGATCTTGCTAAAACTTGCTGACCTAATTACTTATTGATGGAAATATATAGATGGAGGTTGAGATGTGAGAGGGGTTTTAGCTTAACAAAATGGAAAGTCTAGACTGGTGTAAAGAACTTAATTTAATGTAGAAGCTAGGATAAAAGGCATCATAGGATCAGTCCCTTTTGATGCAGTTGTGTGGTCTATCCCTACATGTGTTTGCTAGTTAAGATGCCAATAAAGAGCCTTGCTATGAATTACCTTTTGTATCCATTTTTACTCTAGCTAATTGAAGAGTGCATGCATGCAGCCCCTCCACCCAAGTTTAGCATATCAGCAAAAGCTGCTCACTTTAACACACCCATGAGCTCGAATCAATGGCATGGATCTCCGCACGGACCACACGTGAAATATTGAATTAAGAAAATATGAGTTATTTGATGAGAGAGGTGCGTGCCTGCTAAGGCGCGTGTTCTGGCTGTAGAAAATGCGAGAAAATGAAATTCAGTATATTATATTTTCTAAAATGTTCAATTTTTTTGGAAAGCAAGTATCACTTTTTGATGTTCGGCTATATATATACTAGTAAGTTCCCTGCCACATGGCAAGGTAATCACCCTTTCTTCCCAAATCCCTTAATAACTCCTCAATAACCCCCCACTATCCCCTACTAACTTCCTTTCCTCCTCTACTATCCCCTCCACGTAGGTTCCACGTAAGATAACCCTCTCCACATAGGCTCCACGTAGGACAAAAGGTTTGTTAAGTTATAACCATATCTCCATATAAGGATGAGATATATATATTATTTATGATATAAGATTAGGTGGGTTGTCCTTGGTTTGTTTTACATGGATAATTAAGTTATTATTTAATTTGGTTTGAAAATTTAATTAGAGGGTTCGGTTAACCAAGTGTTTAGAGGGGCTGTAGTTATTAAAATCGCTCGTTTGAAAATTTAGAGGGAGTAGTTGTTAAAGAGTTCAGTTAGCCACATTTCAGTTAGCTATATATGGTTGAAAATTTAGAAAAATAATGTTTCATATTAGAGGGAGCAGTTATTAAAATCATTCATTTGAAAATTAAGAAAATAATGTCCGACTTAAAAGGACCGTGCCATGGACACGGGTAATATACTTAAGGGTGAGTTCTCGGTCCAAAACCGAAGAATCGGATTTTTTTCGATCCAGTTTTTAAAAAACCGAACCGAACTTATTTAAGAACCGAACCGAAATTGTTTGGTTCCAAATTTCGATTCCAAATAATTTGGAACCGAAATTATTCCGTTTCAAAAAATTTAGAATCGAACCGAACCGAACTTGGAACCAAACCAAACCGAAATTTCCAATCCAATATTGAATTGAATACTTAAGTAAAATAATAATAATAAAACATAGAAAAACATTGATTCACAGTTAAGAAACTTCCAATCCAATATAGAACCGAATTGAACCGAAATTTCCAATCCAATATAGACTTCATGGCAGTATCAACTATCAAATACACTTCAATTCATGACATAGAAAAACATTGATTCACAGGTTAAGAAACTTGTTGGAGAGATGCTAGGCATCTTCAGTAAGTGCTTTGATCTTCTTTGCTTTCTTTTTAAGGGTCGAAGCCCCAGACTTTACAGCCTTCGCAACCTTCAGGCTTTTTGGACGTAGCTGATGTAAAAATATAGAGGAAGAAGAAAATCATAAACCATGGTCAAACAACAGAATGAAGAAAATATAGGAGTTGTATCTCTCCATTAGAAGCAAGCATTGTGCAAGCCAGCAGGGTATCTTACTATCCATGGAAACTATGTAAATTGACAACTCATGGTATATTGGTATGCGACTTTGTCAATATTGGGTATGTCATAATCGCAAAGCGTGTCTAAACTTCTGATCTTGATTCTATTGTTTTTCTTTCATTCTTTGACCCCATTACTTTTCTCTTTTTTTTATTTTATGCTTCTATTTTAGTCCACAATGGGGGCTTCATCAATACTATCTTTTTTATTTGATTCTCGGGAAAGTGAGTGAGAGAGAGGTGAGCGAGATGGAGAATGAGAAGTTATGTCAAGAAAAGACATCTGATCCGAAAGATAAAATCAGCTTGATTAAAAGCCATTTGTATCTGTCACTGCCACCAATTCTATTGATAAAATAGACGCACATGATTTATTCATATTGTTTAAATACTTCCTAGCCAAAAGATACACGTATATGTCATAGCATCTAACTTGCCCACACATCCAACAATGAACTAGTTACATGTAAAATAATAACAACACCTTTGGACACAATAAAAGAGGGGCCAACAGGTCGACTTTGACAATGGCTTGGCCTCAGTGGCGGAACCAGGGGGACGGCCGCCCCCATGGCGACGCCGGAACCCCCAGTCCCCCTCTCCGGCCCTCCCCCGTCTCCGGGACCCGCCCCCTCCCGGCAGGGTCGGCACCCAACCAGCCAACCAGTCCCCGTCCCCCTCTCCGGCCCTCCCCCCTCTCCGGCCCTCACCCCAGTCCCCCTCTCCGGCTCCCCACCCCTCCCCCCTCTCCAGCATCCGCCCCCACCCAGCAGGGCATGGCCGGCCGGCACCCAAACCCATCCAGTGAGAAAAACAGAGCATTAAAATCAGATGCTCTGTTTTTTTTTAAAAAAAAATATTTGATTTAGTTAATTATTTGATAATGTTAGGATCTATAATTTATTAGTTTAATTTAGTTAATTATTTATTTGTTAGGATTTAGTTAATTATTTGATAATTTATTAGTTTGATTTCTAATTGTCACATTTTTTTATATTTTTGTTTTGTTTTATTTAAATAATGGATAAGTTTGTGATAAAAAAAACCACTAAGCGGACAAAATGGAATGGATTTTTGAAAAAAGTCAAAACTTTGTGTCGATAATTCTATTAGTGTACCAAATATTGAAGGAATTATACCAACTCGCAGTCGTTCGAGGCGTGGAGGGCAAAATATTACTTATATGTATCATTTTCGTGTTGATATGTTTTTTCAAGTTATTGATTTCATCACTTAAGAGATGAATCATCATTTTCGTAAAAGAAAGTACGGAGATACTTTTTTGCATAGCATGCCTTGATCCAAGAAACTCATTCTCAGCATTTGATCATGCTAAGTTATGTCGTCTTGCTGAACTTTATGAAGAGGATTTCACAGCAGCTGATCGTAATAAGATGTGAGATGACTGGATGAATGATTGCATACATCGAGCGGGAAATTTTTAAAACTATTGAGACATCATTTTGCAACGTTTTCAAAAAATACAAAAGTGTAGGATCCAACTTCCACCTCTCAATCATAGCACATAGTACAATACGCATATTTTAATATTTATATTGTTTTTATTCCTAATGTTCGATATTGTAATTCTAATGTATTTTTTACATTACTTAAAAGAAAAAAAAATTGATCATTTTGCTTTAGATTTTGCCCCCCTTAAATCTCATCCTGGTTCCGCCACTGCTTGGCCTCATTGAGTTTATAGTAGCATTTTAAAACAGAGACAATTCCTATCATCATGAATACTAAATGAAATGATAAAATAACCTACATTACATAACAATAAATCCCTTGGTAGAAGAGATTTCCCCCAACATTAGTTCTTATTAAGTTCATGACAAGAAGAAAGTATATGCATACCTAGACATCAACTATGTTTGCAATGTTAGATGGATGAACTTTCCCCACATTGAATGAGCACAAAGTAGCACGATGTGTTATCTCTATCATAGACTGTCACATTAGAGACTGTAATATAGATAAGTTCCCAGATCCTTCTGAACAAGGGAAAGAGTGCATGTTTGTCAAGAGGTAGAGATAACATATCTGCATATTTGTGAAAAAAAGTTCTTATCATCTCAAAACACATCAATCAAGGAATCATTGACACGGGAAAAAAAAGAAGAAGCGTCGGATAAGATGCAAAAGGGAAAGGGCTTATATTGAGTCTTCTGCTACACCTGCAAATGGCAACGACGGCGACATTAAGAGAAGCGTTCGGTGCTAATACTATGCCTCTCAAGCTCTCGTTTCTCAAAGCCCTCCTCTTGCTATATCCATGGAGACCTTCACCCTTGGCTACGGGCAAAAAGAGTCTCACTTACAAGTAGCAATGGGTGGATCAGGTTGGGCGGCCGGTCGGCGATGAGGTCAAGCTTGAGGAAGGAGGCCGGTGGCGTTGGGCTCTTGTTAGGAGGGAGGGATTGCCATATCGGGGGAGAGCTTGAAGAGAGGGATCGCCTCATCGGGGGAGAGCTTGGAAGGAGGTCGGCGGCATTTAGGGGTTAGGGTTGGGCATATCATAGGAGAGAGAAATAAAGAGAGAGAATATATTGAGTTTATTAATATATTGAGCATTACAAGTTAAAATTTATCATTTTTATCCGGACATAAATAACATGTAAATGTTACCCCTTAATTAGTACTCCTATGAAATCTACCATTGTCATTTTACCCCCTCCTCAAAATTTACACCCGTAAAGTTACAAAAGTAAGTCCATCTAACTATTATTCAACATAAATTGCTTGACTTGAACCAGGTAAAAACGGCTCAATTGGAAAAAACGGGTTAATATTATAAAACCCCTGGAAAGCAATAATTATCACAAAATCCTTTAAATAAAATCCTTGAGTACATAAAATCATTTCAAAACCCCTCGAGATTAGTTCAATACAAATGTATAGGCAAAATTACTAAACCCGTTAGAAGTAGCCCTTTTCTAGTTTTCAAATCAAATATGTGGTGGTTTGTCCTCCATCATTGATCTTGGATCTAAAAAAAACCTTTATCGTTGGATAGAGTTTTCTTGTTTCTTTGTTCTGTCTTATAAGGTTGATATATCTATGTATTTATTAACTTTGTTATTTTATTGTTTAAAGGTATCTTAGTTATTTGATAATTTAATCATGCATTTTTCTGGACAGAATGAGTTATTAGAAATGGTCCCAAAATTTGAATAGCTTTCTTGGGTTCATGATATTATTGTGCGCATGCTAAAAATATGTTCTTCCTGTTCCGTGCGTGTCTCTTCGCACGCGATCAAGAGACCTCCATGACCAACCGCCCAAATTAACCGCCACCTCCATGACTCCCGACCGTTAGCCCTGTCAATGGCATCGCCGTAATTACCACGCAACTCCAATGTCCCCTTCCCGCCTACCTCTTTCTCTCTCTCCCGCGAGCAACGCCTCATCTCCTTCGCCTCCGCGAATGCCACAGGCCACCCCAACCCGCTCCCACAAAAAATCCGCAAGATTCTCGACGATTCCGTAAAAATCGGAGTAAAGTCGAAGAATTTCGGAAATCTCAATCAGTCGATTCTGTAGTGACTCGTCCATGGGGGGGTTGGATCCGGGGAGCCCGTCGTTGTCATCGTCCTCATCGGTGCCGGAGTCGTTCCGGAGCTGCGGGCTGGCGGGGGGTAGGGTGGCGAAGGATGAACTCCGGCGGCGGATGGGGATCCCGGAGAGGCTGAGGGCGGCGATTGCGGCGGCGGTTAAGGCGCGGGACCCCGATGCCGGGGTCGCTTTTGCTGGGGAGTGGGGTAGAGGGGAGGATGAGGTGCCCGAGACGCCCATGGTGGTGTTTGTGAACTCGAGAAGCGGGGGGAAGCATGGGCCCGTCCTCAAGGGTCGCCTCCAGCAGCTCATAGGCGAGGAACAGGTTCCATCCGAAGCCCTAATCTCAGTGTCTCGGTATTGGTATTTACAGGCACTTATGTTGTGGTATTCGGGGCTTTTAAATGCTTTTGTAAGGGCTTTTGATTTTTGCTGGCTGGACAGTAAAGAAGTATATGATGAAAGAAATTGAACGAGAGTGTCCGATAAGGGGGTTTGGTTTGGTTTGTGATAGATCTTGCGCTGCTCAATATGTTGCTCATTTCTTGTTTCCTCAGCTTTTCAAGTTCTTGGTCATTGAGCATTTTATGCCTTGTCTTGCTGCTTATGTGTAGATACTAATTCGTGATAATCCAACGTTCCTTATTTTTTAATATCTTGCAGATCATATGTATTACAGGATTGATGCTTACTTTTGTTATTTGTTACACACAATGCAGGTTTTCGATCTTTCCTCTGTGACGCCTTCTGATTTTGTACAACATGGTTTGGCTTGTTTGGAAAGGTTAGCTAGTCTTGGCGATTACTGTGCAAAAGCCACTCGAGAAAAGCTGAGAATCATGGTATGGTTTTCACTTGATAAAGAGCTAGCTACTTCTGTTTTTATTCTGATGATAGGTGAAAAGCTTTTTGTTCACCTGTATGACAAGGCCTGGTGAGTGATGTCATGCATAACCTGCAGATCGGTGTGGCACACGAATATGTGAAGGAAATGTTCCCATTACTTTTTCTTGCTTAAATTAGGAACTTATGCAAGTTCTCATTGACATATAATCTGGTGGCTTTTCCTGAAATGTGATTCATTATCTTTAGCATATCAGTTCCAAGGATTCGTAAATTGGCAGGTTGCAGGTGGTGATGGCACAGTTGGGTGGGTATTGGGAAGTCTTGCACAACTTCCTGTTCAAAACAGAGAGCCAGTTCCTCCAATTGGTATTATTCCGCTTGGAACTGGCAATGATCTCTCTAGAAGCTTTGGTTGGGTAAGGATATCCTCTTTTTCTCCATACTGCTTCACTTTTCCTAGCATATCATGTAATGCAACTAATAAACATGCTTAGCTATTTTTGTAGGGTGGTTCCTTTCCTCTTTCATGGAGGTCTGCTGTGAAGCATTCACTTTTTAAGGCCGCTACAGGTCCAATTTGCCATCTTGATAGGTGTGTCACTCAAGCTATTTGCACAAACTTTCCCTGTTCGTGATATTCTAGTTCTCCTTTGACTCTTTGAGCGCATGCTCCAGAGTCAGTTATTTGGAGTAATGGTTTAACTTATCTGTAATATTTATGTGGCATGGTAGCCAGAATGGTTGTTTAGAGAAATGGTGAACTGCTTGCAATAATTGCTAGAGATCTGTGTTCATGACAGGAAGTCATTCTAAGTATCTTTCAATGGGAACCAAGCAGTTCTCAAATCAACAATGCTGGTATCTTGGATATATCTAATTAAGGTCATTATATACCAGGGTTACACATTGCAAATCAAGTTTTGATATTTCAATAGGCAGATAAGGATACTGACCTTAATTACCCCCCTGATCTCGACCACCCTAGTGGATGTCTGCCTTTAGTAATTCTGGAATATATTCTGGTTTGTCATCCCTGACCATTCTTCATTTCCTTCCTCGTAAACTTTTTTTTTCGGACAGGGATGCTATTGCTTTAATAGGTGGTGATACATGAGATTAGTGCACTATTTTCAGCATCTCAAATAATTTCTCCTATATTATGGATGAATACTCATGCAGTATAATTGTTTGATGCAGCTGGCAAGTTGTCGTCTCAATGCCAGAAGGAGAAACAGTAAAACTGCCACATTCACTTCGACGTCTGGAAGAATGCACTTTTAGTCATGTTATGGATGTGGGTAGTATTTTTCAACTGCGTGATTTTGCTAATCGGCCTCATAATTCTGCTATCTCATCAAATGGATTTTTAGTGTAATTGAAGGATTATGCCGATCTATCACTAGATTAACTTGTGTCTAACTATCTGCTTCCTTATTTGCATTGGTGCTGGACAAGGGACTGATCACATAACCACATCTGATATGTAACCGCAGGCTATTCTCTACTTTGAATTGTATCCAATGTGCCATACTGCCTTATCATTCTCTATTTGTTTTAGTTTAATCCTTTCAACCAAATAATTCATTTCTGGCTATTGTTGCATGTTTCACCATTCTCATCATAAGCAAACTACTTGTGGATGTAGGATGGGAATATTGAGGGGGAGTTGCCTGAAAAGGTTTCTTGCTACGAGGGACTCTTTTATAACTATTTTAGCATAGGTATGGATTTTAAGTATGGCTTATACGTTGTATTTCATGAATGTTTTTATTGCCCTGGCTCTGTATTGATTTGAACCCACAGAAATTTGATAATCATACCTTTTGCTGCACTATGTGACTTAAGTCTGAAATGCCCCAATCTCTATCCTACTCGCAAACCTCTCTTAGCTGATGCACCTCTTGCATACTAGCCAACATCTGGGTACATGTGATAATAGCCAATGCACTTGGGCTGCAGATACACTTTTAAGTTTCATTACTCCGTTTGGGCAATGTTGCTACAGGACCACAATCTGATGTCTACCTGCTAGCGCTAATCATCGGCCTTTATTGCAAGGCAATTGGGACTATAAATGTATAATCTTTAAAGACAAGGTAAGATGATAATGTTTCCCTATCTCTACGAAATTGCACAGATGCTTTTATGCATGTGTGCATATCCTCATAAATCAGGCTAGGCTAAAACTGAGACTCACCAAAGATTGGTAATGTGGTTTAGTTTTTATCACTTAAAAAAAAAACACGATCAATCATCATCCATAGCCTTTATCTAACATTTGGAGTTTCTCGGTGAAGTACAACTCTAAATGGAGTGAACTTTAGCAAACACTGGCTGTTGGCCTGAAAGGAATTCAGTAATACTTGGTCTTAGGTTCATCTCAAAATGGACTTTGGGTTGGAAAAGGCTAATGTTTGAATGGCGAGTTGATAGGGAGGGAAACATATTGTCTTAGTTTCATAGTTGAAGCTCATGCAATAGGGATGATTTAGATAGAAGGTGGTAAGTTATGAAGTGTGCAATCATATATATATATGCTGGGTTTGCAGCTGTAAGTTTGAGAGAAATTGAAATACAGGCCAAAAGGCGTGATTAGTTGGCATGTGCTCATAAATGGCAGCACGAAGACAACCACAACATTGGCATTGGCATATAAAGAAGTGAACAATTCAAGCATCCACCATAATGCAACTGAGTTGACAGCCTACAGCAACTATACATATGGATTATCCGTTGGATCACTCAGTGCCGTAATTGGCACGATCAGTATCAGCACAGTCTCTACCAACTCCTATTGACAAGATAAGTTTCAGCCGCCATGGAAATCCAAGAGTATAGTTGCATATCAATATTCTGGTAATAACGTAACAGTAAGAACCATAAAAGTAGCGTTTGATTTCGTGTATGTCATTCGAGAAAGGGATGGGAAGAAGCTAAAACCAATTTGGTAGAATTCAAAACACCGATCATCAATAAGGCACTTACAAATAGATCTATTTTCTCACTTGAAACTGTTCATCTTTTCTAATTTGAAAATCCTTTTAAAGTTGTGACTTTCTGAAGTGCAGGGATGGATGCTCAAGTTGCTTATGGCTTCCATCATTTACGTGATGAAAAGCCATACCTTGCCCATGGTCCAGTTACAAATAAGGTTATTTGTAATTTTAAATATCCTAATTGAATGCCCTATCAAGCATTTCTTCAAATTGCGGATTGTGATAAATGCAGCTCATTTTGTTCTCACATGTCCTAATATTTAATGCCCCTTGCATATATCCAGATATTGCAGTGCATCGTGCCAAATTGTTATGCATTTTCATAGTAATTGTGGTGGTGATCATTGTGATCTTCTTTTCATTTTTCATTTCTTACATAGTAAATCCTGTAATTAATATATCGAACATGGCCTTCTGTTCTTCCAAGTACACTTTTGATTGGCACCGAAGCAAGTAATGGATATTGGCACCGAAGCAAGTAATGGAGAATTAACTGAGATACTTTGTACTCTAGCAGCTTAGTCCTTGTTTTAGTTTTAATGGGGGAAATAATATGCATGTTTGGAGTATTAGGACAACTACTGTGATACTTCTTGAGCTGCATTGGATGTCGCTGCGACTGATTGGAAGTACTAAAAGTGGTGACGGAAATTTCTGATGGGGTAGCATATGATGATGCTCGAAGCAAGATTACATAGTCCATAGGTTGGAATCCGGATTATACAGATGAAGATAGCAAATATTGAGAGATGAATGGTGCATGCCCCACTTTTGATTGACTAAAGGCCCAATAAATCCTATTAGTTGCACTTCGACGGTTTCATGAGATTCATGGTCTTTTTTTTTTTTGAGATTTTTAATTTGTGAGCAAAGCATGTACTTTTTTCATGGTTGCACCAGATGTTCCTTATTGTATCCTCTACTGTCAACATTTTTTCTTACTTCTTCATCCTGAGTTTTGCAGGTTGTGTAGGATGATAGCTTAAAGCATAGGATGATATATAATATTTTTTTAAGGACTTTGGTATACATGCTTTCAACTTTACTTTAGGCTAATTAAGTTTTCATTCCAATAAAAAATTGATCTTTGTTAAAAAAATTTATTCATATACAGTGTAATGCTATTATTAGATAGCGTTCTGCTACCTTTGCAGTCTCTAAGTGCTTGCCTAGGATTTCTAGTAGCTATTCTGGACTTGGTACCACACTCCCTGTTTTTCCTTTCCTGGTTTTAATAAGCATCAAGTAACTCATTCTCTCTCTCTCTTATCTACTTGGATGGAATTTGTGTGGTTCCAAATTCTTTTCTCCAAATTATGTGTGGCATACCTGTCACAGAGAAATCTTAAGAGGCTGGTTAGATTTTTTTCGAGCACCAAGGTGGCTTAGCAACAAGCTGCCTTAATCACCTAAACTGACTAGCAGGGATTGTGAGGCGAACAAAATAGACCTGTTATTTTATTATTTGTAATTAGGACCACTTTTTGCCAAAATTCACTAGGAATCCTCTACAAACTTTATGTGTATACTAGTTGATGGCCTAAGACTGCAGTAAACAAAAGATAAATGTTCTTCAATAAGGTGTTTTAATTATTGTACATTATTTTGGTGCATATTGTACAAACTACAAACTGTCACAATGAGTGTGCCTACTGAATCAGCATCTGCCTGATGCCAACTGACTGTGGAGTAGATGTAGATACTTTATTTGATCATTCTAATATTACACTGGTCAGTTCTTGGCATGGTTTTTCCTCTACACTTTGTTTTGTGGATCCATTCTTTGGAATGCTAAAGATGCTGTCCCAGTTCCTAATTCTATATATCTAAACTTTTAACAATATTCCAGAGATAATTGGTGCAATGGTTACTATATCAGACTACAATATGTAGCATGCTGAACCTTAGCCCGTATAATCACCTTTTGACTTTGGAGTTATTTATCTATTTTTGTGTTTAGAATAAAACCCATTGTCAATCTGTTTGACACTTGCTTCTTATTGCAGTTGATCTATGCTGGCTATTCCTGTAGCCAAGGGTGGTTTTTTACACCTTGTGTTAATGATCCAAATTTAAGGTTAGCGTTTTTCCTCCATTTAATTTGACATATAATTTCTTTCTTGAGTGCTTCCAATTTAGATAATGTTTAGTTGTAATAATTGTGACACTTCTATGCAGATGATACAGGAGATTTATTTCCACAAAAGTGATACTGTATATTCCTTAAAATATGATTTTGGAATGGGCATTTGATTAATATCAATAGTAGAGTCGTAATGTCTTGTGCAAATTGAACCTTTCATTTTTTTTCGCTCTTTTACTGATCTTTCCTTGTGTCTGTGCATTGAGATCATTTCAAGTCTTTGATCTGAGAGTTTTTATGTGAACACTTCCTTCAATCTTTTGTCCTTATGTAAGAATTTCCTGCTTATTGTTTCTGGTCTGTAGTTTCTTTAGAGAATTCTTTAATTTGAAAGTTATACTGTTTGATTGCTTATTGTCGCTAAATTTGTTAATGCAGGGGCCTCAATAATATTTTGTGTCTATATATTAAAAAGGTCAATTCCTCAGAATGGGAGCAAATCCCTGTACCTAAAAGGCAAGCTTGCCATTACATCTCTCCCTCTCTCTCCATGTTTCCTGCTCTCCAAGATCTGAGAAGTTATGGATCTATACATAGGAAATATTTTCCTGTCATTGCCTGAGAAGTACTTCCTTTTTGGAGAGAATAATTCTGTGATGTTCTTGGAGCCTATTGGAATCCGTTATAGGAACTTTGTATGGTGTGAATAGCTTTACAAATACACAAGATATTCATAGTATTTTCACTCCTTTAGTGCTGCCATAACTCATGAATAAACGGAAATTTTGGCTGCAGTGTTAGGGCAGTTGTCGCTCTAAATCTTCACAGCTACGGAAGTGGAAGGAACCCCTGGGGTAATCTTAAACCTGAATATTTAGAAAAGGTAACGCAAGGAAATCCTTTGGTTTTTTAGGATGACCTAGTTGCCAGTTTGTGATTTCATGACTATCTTCCATTTATTCATTGTAGATATCATCAATTTTTATTTATCATGTTTTGTTTGTGACCAATATTCTTAAGTTTGGTCGCTTACTAGAAACATGCATTTAAAAAACACTCTAGTGCATCTCATCTATGCTATATAATTTGATCAACATTCAGTTTTAACAATGATTGTTAGTACAGGAGATTGAACTTTGTTCTTATTTAGTTCATAAAGTGATTCTTACTCCTAGAGAGGGGGAATGTGAGTACCTAAGTGATGTTGCTGATGCAATTTGGAGTTTGGTAGCTTCTAGAAACATGCATTTTAAACACTCTAGTGCGTCTCATCTATACTATATAATGGTTGTGATCAACATTCAGTTTCAATGATGATTGTTAGTACAGGAGATTGAACTTTGTTCTCATTTAGTTCTTAAAATGATTGTTACTGCTAGAGAGTGAAGTGTGAGTACCTAAGTAATGCTGCTGATGCAATTTGGAGTCCTGCAGCCCTGCCTTTGAACTAGTTAATAAACACAGTCCCTTGGAGTTGTGATCATGATTTAGATTTATCAATGACTTTTAGCACTGGAGATTGAATGCTGTTCTTGCCTCTTAAGTAGATACCATTTGCATTAACACTAGTGAGTGCTGTGTGTATCTAAGGTAGTTTGAATGCTGTTTAAGGTCAACAAAGCAAGTCCAGTTTGGTTCTTTAGTTTCAATGTATAATGTTCATGGGAGCCTATTAACTATGCCTCTACTGAATCCAATTAGTCTAAGCAAAAGTTCCTTTAATACCATTTCTGTCACTTTTTCTCAAACATATGTGAACTTCCCAAAAAAATTTCTTCTTACTATTTTTCAATTCATGTCAATCCCAACCAAACATATGAATTATAAAATATTTCACTACAGTCACAAAACTTGATAAGTCCTTTAAGTGTCACTATCAATTCGACAATAGCATATTTGCAACTTTCCTTGATCAATTCCTGAATTAACAACAAGTTCCACCATCTTTCTTTTGGACATTTTCAGAAGGGCTTTGTTGAGGCTCATGTGGATGATGGTCTTCTCGAAATCTTTGGTCTAAAGCAAGGGTGGCATGCAACCTTTGTTATGATAGAGCTCATATCTGCTAAGCACATTGCGCAGGTATAATGTTATCGCTATTCATTTCGAAATGTTTGAAGACCATGCACTTATCTGCTAATAGAAGTAAATACAAATTACACATTCGAGTATTGGCATAATAACCACTTAGATGCTTAAGTAATTATACTACCACCCTCGCTAGGACAACTGGCTATTGCTCAGATAACGGTATGTATATTGTCATTAACCACAAGCATATACCAGCATGCTTGGGTTATTGTAATACGAGTATGTACAAGATACAGGCTGAAACCACTTTAGGTGCAAAGTTGATATGATTTACACCCTGGACTGGACTGCTGTTTTTCATTTTCTTTCTCAGATGAATTCCAAAAAAGATTTGATTCCACCAGAGTAGACAGAATGCCTGGTCTAAGGCTTCTTATTTTGCTTGCATGGGTGAGAAGCCTCGTGTAGCTGACCGATTTTTTCGTAACATGCCTTAATATTGATGCAACTGTGATCACTGTCGAGCAAATGTACAGATTTGAAAGTTATGAAAACTGCCTAATCCTTCAGAGAACTTTTGTTGTGTACTGTATTATCATCTCTCTTTATGCAGCTAAGATTAGCTTGCTTGCTCGATGATCTATCCTTTAGAACTTTGGTTTCTGATTTTCTCAGCTTCCAGCAACCATAATCCGATGCAGTTAGATATGGCTTCATCATCCAAAGTATCAAAACTAATCTGAAATTACTTCACTGATATATTAGGCATCAGAAATTCGATTGGAGATTAGAGGTGGACAGTGCAAGGAAGCTTATATGCAAACAGATGGGGAGCCCTGGAAACAACCAATATCAAAGTACTATTCCACCTTTGTAGACATCAAAAGGGTGCCCTATCAATCGCTGCTTATAAGTGGAGGGTGATTCTGGACTTGCCACTGGATGTGTTATGCGGCTCAAGGAACTCCGCAATTGGCTTGGAATTTCCTGCACCATTTTTGCCTTCTTTCCCAAAATCAGGATACATGCTCCTTGATTGTAAACAATGGTGGTCTTATTGCCTGCAATTGATTCCATGTCCCATCATATTAGTGTGATATGATTCTTTAAAATATTAGAGATCACACAATGAGATTTGTATCCAAATAGCCATATAATTGGCTTTGAATTTGCACTCTGTGGTGAACTGCAAACACTGTAGTAGGATGGTGGGGGAGCTCAACTCCCTAAATGATGCTGATATCAACATTCCTTTTACAACTTCTACAATGTTTCCAGTAATGGTAGCTGTTTCTTTGGTTTTATAGAATGCAATGATAGTAGGTTGCCTCTTTCTTTAGAGAAAGATCATGCCTACATCAAATTATGGTCTATTGGGCCCGACACTGATCTGGCCCGGGCCCGCTTGGACACCTAATATAGGCCCGTTCCGGTCATTATTTTCCAACGTTTTTTTTTTATTTTGTCAGAACCATATTCCAGCGTGTCTTGCCCAAAATTTCCGGCGGTAAAAATGAAATCCATTCCTCGCTCTGAAAACAACGCGACCGATCGGAAAACCCAATCTAGGGTTCCTCTGGGCCGCCTTGAGTTCTTCTCCTCTCGCGATGGTTCCTTTATTAGGGTTCTTCCTCTCCGCCAACCCTGGTCTAGGGTTTCTCCCCTCCATTCTCGCGTGAAGGAGGACCCCAGCTGATCTCGAGGTTTCTTCCTTCCCTGGTGCTCTCGAGAGGCACCTACCCACCACTCCTCCATCCTCCACCACGAGAGCCACATACCCACTACTCCATCGGTCCTCAACAAGCACTCGATCTCCCGCGAAGACCACCTGATCCTCTAGGGTTTCTCCTTCCGTAGGAAGTAGCCGCTCACGGGGGCCCTGAGTGGTGGGACTACTTGCTGCCGATCCCAATACGAAGGAAGATCGGAGGAACTCACCAAGGTCTTCCGACTACCTGATCCCCACATATTGATATTTTTTGCTCTCCTTGTAACGAGAGCTCTTGATTCATGTGTTGGTTTTCGTTTCTTGATGGCTAATCCCCTTCTATCTGATCCCCTGTTTTTTTGCAACACTTAGCTGATTTTTCTCTGTATTTTGCTTCGATTTTTATGAGATGTAACTTTGGGCTTTGCTATGGCATATATATATCTGATCCCCTACTCTGATTTCTTTCGCTCTCTTTGTAACGAGAGTGCCATTTTTATGTTCTTATGCTTTGACCTTTGTCTGATCCCCTGGTTTCTTCTGCCTGCTATGCTTTGCATTGGATCTCTCTTTGTCACGAGAGCTCCAAGGTCATATGAGATGCTGTTGTCCTTTGTTAAAGCTTCGATCTGTGTTTATCCTTTGGTTTGTTTTATGGTAGCATTTTCTTGTTCTATGATGCTTTGATTTGGGATTTTTTTTGCACAGATATGTCTTCTGCTCCTGTTACATGTGATGAAATTATTGTACATGACTGATTCAATGGAAGCTTCAATTTTGTTATGCTTGTATTTCCATGCTCATGCTTGTTATAGTTGATCCCCTATTTGAAGCTTTGATTTCAGTTGTTTGCATGTATATTGACCTTAATCTGATTTTGTTATGTAGTGTTATGACTGATTTGATCCTTACTATGTTTGATTTGATTCCTACTATGCTTATATGATTCCAAAAAACTCGGATACTGCAACCAGTATCATCCCAACACAATGGTTTTCTATTCAATCCAGAAACTGTCAACTCTTCATAATCAAATAACATGGTTTTTTTTTGTGGGAGTACTACATGATCAGAGCTTTAGAAGCCGATATAATTCTCTTTACCCTTGCCCTTTTGTTCTAATCGAGAAAGTTTAATAAATCAAATCCAGGTACTAAGACAGTGAACGAGCCTAGAAATTAATGTCAGGATCGAAGGCAAAAAAAGGTGGTTTTATGATTTTTTAGGGAACAAACCTTTGGTGGATATGACTGAATCCCATAAACGTAACACTATTTGACTTCATCCCATGCATTACATTTCTGATAATGGGCTCTGCTAAAGATGCAGAAAAGAACATGATAAAGTGATCTAAGTCACTGTCTTTCTTTTTCTTTCCATGGCCGACAGTTATCAAAGTTTACTTTATCGTCTCACAACCAAACTAGGGTTTTGAAACTAATCAAAGATTCTAAATCAAATCTATACACAATATAGAAAAAAAGAAGTCATACATCGATTTGTAAAAGTTGTGCCGAGCAAATTAAGCCATCTAATTTCAAAATCATGTAGATTTTAGAAAATTGGTTCTTTCTTCCAAATTCAAGGAAAGCAGTAGAGGGAACATATTCAAGAGAGGGATTGTTATCAACCAAAACCTTAGGATCCGGATTTATGGAAAGTAGAAACAATGGAGGACTAATTTTACCTGGACATCATGTGAAAATAAGAAGAGTGATGCGGGTTAAGAATTGATGATTTTAATTCCATTCTGATAGCCATAGTTGGTAAAACAAAATCATATGGCCAAAAATATTCCAATGCTAGGAAAATTGGTGCTTTCGTTTAAATAAGATAGGAAGAATTATTCGTCATGGGGTTTTTTTCCGCTCCAAAAACCTAAAGGGACTGGGGTTCTAAAACAATGGACGATCAAAGCTTACCAAATATTAGGAAAGAAAGTCAAGTTTTCGAGTTTAGTGACTATTTGGATCCAAAATGGCATGAAAATCTCGAAGATTACTGGTGCTCTCTTCCAAATGGAAATAAGTCTTCGAGAATCAATCAAAATGAAATTTTTTCACTAAATGTAATACTTTGCTTCAGATTAAGCAATATCATGACCAAATTTAAAAAATTCACAGAAACAAGAGCTAATCACAAGAGGTTTGATTCAAAACCGGCAAAAATTCAGGCTATAATCCACCAATAGAAATGATAGGGTTAGGAGTCACATTATGAAATCGTTCCGTGCAAGACTACTTCTCTTCGCCGTCTCTCTTATCCTCTGTTCACAAAGGGGCCTTGGTGGCTAAAACGGCTAGTACTAGGGTGCAAGTGGAGTTGGGTAGAACGGATCATGTCCCAACCCGATCTTTTTTATTCGATCCAAATTCTTAGAAAATTTTAGGGAAAATTGGCGTTTAGTCTGTTTGGGAAGAGTTGTTTGTTATTTAGTCTCATTGGAAAATTTTGAAGGCATTTAGTCTCTTTTGTGGACAGCTGTACTTTTTTTTATCTCTGAAATACCCTTTATGCATTTTTTTAAATAGGAGATGGATGGATAGTTTTTGAATTAGTTGGTTGGCATTAATTGGAGTGGTTGGGAATACATATACCTATTCCCAATACATAAAAGAGATGCATGCATTAATGTGGACATTAATAGTAAAAAAGAAAGTACTGAAAAATAGAGAAAAATATCAGAAAATAGGAAAATATGTCGAAAAAATAGGAAAAATGGTAGAAAAGTAGAAAAAAATACCGGAAAATTAAAAAAAAAGTTGGAAATTTTTTTTGGGGCAGCCATTAATGGCAAAAAAAGGAAAATACTGAAAGTAGGAAAAATTATCGGAAAATAGAAAAATATTCTGGAATTTTTTTTAAAGCAACTACTAAATATTGGAAAGTGATTACCAAATATTGAAAAGTGACTACAAATATTGGAAAATAACTACAAAATAATTGAAGTAACTACCAAATATTAGGAAGTAACTACCAAATATTGGGAAGTAACTACCAAATATTGGAAAGTAACTACCAAATATTGGAAAGTAACTATCAAAATGGAGAAAATTGTAAAGTAACTACGAAATATTTGGAAAGTAACTACTAAATATTTGAAAGTAACTACTAAATATTTGAAAGTGACTACCAAATATTGTGAAAGTAACTACCAAATATTGTGAAGTAACTACAAAATAATGAAAGTAACTACCAAATATTGGGAAGTAAGTACCAAATATGGGAAGTAACTACCAAATATGGGAAGTAACTACCAAATATGGGAAGTAACTACCAAATATGGGAAGTAACTACCAAAATGGAGAAAATTGTACTATCAAATATTGGGAAAGTAACCACCAAATATTAGGAAGTAACCACCAAATATTGGAAAGTAACTACCAATATTTTAAGGTAATTTTTCCTAGTTTTCAGTATTTTCCTTTTTTGTCGTTAATGGCTGCCCCAAAAAAAAATTCCAACTTTTTTTTTATATTTTCCGGTATTTTTTTTGTACTTTTCTACCATTTTTTCCTATTTTTTCGACATATTTTCTTATTTTCTGCTATTTTTCTCTATTTTTCAGTATTTTCTTTTTTACTGTTAATGTTCACATTAATGCATGCATCCAACTATAAGTGGATGCATGCATGTCTTTTCTGTATTGGGAATAGGTGTATGTATTTCCAACCATTCTAATTAATGCTAACCAACTAATTCAAAAACTATCCATCCATCTCCCATTTAAGAAAATGCATAAATGGTATTTTAGAGATAAGAACGTACAGCTATTCACAAAAGAGACTAAATGCCTTAAAAATTTTCAAGGAGATTAAATAGCAAACAACTTCTCCCAAACATACTAAACGCCAATTTTCCCAAAATTTTATCGTATCCGCATGAAACGGGTATGGGTTCTTAATCCAAACCCATTATCCTTATGGAAAAGGCAGGGCTAAAGTATGCGGATGGTCTCTATACTTTTTGACCAGTGTTTATGTAGCCCCCCAATCTTTAAAAGCTCTCAATTGAATCCCTGAGATTTGCGAACCGATTCAATCCAGTCCCTCCGTCGGGTCCGACCCGACATTGACAACTAATTTGGCTGTGTTGGTGCTATTCCGTAGGGATAATGATAACGGGTCTGGATTAGGAACCCATACCCGATTCATGTTGATAAGATAAGAATTTGGGTCGGGTTAGGACATGATTCGTTATATACCCAACTCTAGTTGCAAGTTTCTACCCCTGCTATAGTTGTTTTAGCCCCGTAGCCCCTTCATGAATAGAGAAGGAGAAGAGAGATGGTGGAGCGGAGAGGAGCTAGCCTTGTAAATAACGCTTCTATAAGCTGACTCCTAAACCCTATCATTTCTATTGGTGGATTAAAGCATAAATTTTTTATACTAGTTTTGAATCAAATCTTCAAACCCTCTTGCAATTAATTCTTTTTCCTGTAGATTTTTTGATTTGGTCATAATGTTGCTTAATTTGGTGCAAAGTATTATCATTTAGTGGAAATTTTTTTTATCTTTATTAGTTTTCTAGTAACTTTTCTCCATTCAAAAGTAAGAACTAGTTGTTTTTGAACATCTTTATGCCATTTTGGATCCAAATAGTGTTGGGGAAATGGAACTTTTTTGAGTTGACCTGATCCTAGTTTTCCTAAAATCGAGAGCTTGATTCTATTCCATGGTTATTGGGTAAGCTTCGATCCCTCTGTGGGTTTCAGAACTCAAGACTTTTAGGTGGAAAAAATCTCATGATGAATGGTTCTCTCTCTTATTCATAAGAAAGCACCAATTTTTCCAGCATTGCAATATTTTGGTCACATGGTTTTATTTTACCAACTATATTAGAATAGAATTGAAGCCATCAGTTCTTAACCCGCATCACTCTTCTTGTTATCACATGGTGTCCATGAAACATTAGTACTCCATTTTTTCTACTTTTTAGAAATCTGGATCCTAGATGCTTCGGTCGATAACAACCCCTTCTTGAATAGGTCTTCCCGGTTATGTTTCCCTTGTATTCAGAAGAAAAAACCATTTTTTTGTCATCTACATGATTTTGAAATGAAATGGCTTAATTTGCACCTATGAAGTTTTAGATCACTTTCTTGTGCTCTTCTCTCCATTTCTCTTTAACATAGCCCATTATCGAAAATGTAACGATGGTATGGAGTCAAATGGTGTTGTTATGTTTACAGGATTCGTTGCTATCCACCAAAGGTTTTGATCCTAAAATTTTGTAAAACCCACCTTTGCTACCCGTTGCACTTTCCTGGATTTGATTTATTGAACTTTCTCGATTAGAAGGAAGAGTGCAAGGATAAAGAGAAATATATTGGCTTCTAAAGCTTTGATCATGTAGTACTTTCAAAAAAAAGAAAAAAAATCCAATTTGGTGTATTATTAAGAGTTGAAGGTTTTTGGTTTAAATAGAAGACCATAATGTTGAGATGGTACTCGTTGCAGTAATGAGGTTTTTTGGAATCATCAATGGCTCTTTTTTCTTATTCTGAAACCTTTTCTTCTTGAAGATAGCTATGTCGGCATTGAAAGACCTGACCCGCCGGCAAGTGTCCGCAACAATTCGGCTCACAGTGCCGGCAGGCGGAGCCCGGCCAGCTCCTCCAGTTGGGCCGGCTCTCGGACAGTACCGGCTTAACTTGATGGCCTTCTGCAAGGACTTTAATGCAAGGACCCAAAAGTACAAACCTGACACCCCCATGGCCGTTACGATCACCGCCTTCAAGGATAACACCTTCGAGTTCACCATCAAGTCCCCAAAAGTTACCTGGTACCTCAAGAAAGCTGCTGGGATCGAGTTGGGCAGCAGCCGGCCTGGGCACGTGACGGTGTCATCCATTACTCTTCGTCATGTTTATGAGATTGCCAAAGTGAAGCAGTCCGATCCTTTTTGCCAGCATATGCCGCTGGAATCCATCTGCAAATCCATCATCAGTACCGCTACTAGTATGGGAATACAGGTTGTGAAAGATCTTTAAATGATTTTGTTGCAAACCAAGTTTGCTTGCAAGCAAAGATTTCTGGTGAGCTCCATCTTGTAGTTGTTTCATGCTGAGATTTGAGTTTTGGGAAATATCCTTGCTTGAGGCATCTATGAGACACAATGACTAGCCTTATAATGTCACTAATTTTCATTGGTGTTCCTACAATGTACCGAGGATTTCATTGAAGCCTCAGTGGATTCATCATTTGCGCTTTAACTTCCCTTGGATGATATAATTGTGCAATTTTATGGTTGCAGACCTTTCTTTGTGAAGTATCTTGTGAACGGCAGAGAAGGGATCTTGCATTTTATCCTTCTGCTCTCAAGTATTGAGAAGTTTTGAACAATGCCAGTCTTGATTCTAGAATGTTCCAGATGGCATGCAACCTTTGTTATGATAGAGCTCATGTCTGCTAAGCACATTGCACAGGTATAATGCTATCGCTATTCATTTCGAAATATTTGAAGACCATGCTCTTATCTGCTAATAGAAGCAAATACAAATTACACATTTGAGTATTGGCATAATAACCACTTAGATGCTTAAGTAATTATACTACCACCCTCGCTAGGACAACTGGCTATTGCTCAGATAACGGTATGTATATTGTCATTAACCACAAGCATATACCAGCATGCTTGGGTTATTGTAATACGAGTATGTACAAGATACAGGCTGAAACCACTTTAGGTGCAAAGTTGATATGATTAACACCCTGGACTGGACTGCTGTTTTTCATTTTCTTTCTGAGATGAATTCCAAAAAAGATTTGATTCCACCAGAGTAGACAGAATGCCTAGTCTAAGGCTTCTTATTTTGCTTGCATGGGTGAGAAGCCTCGTGTAGCTGTCCGATTTTTTCGTAACATGCCTTAATATTGATGCAACTGTGATCACTGTCGAGCAAATGTACAGATTTGAAAGTTATGAAAACTGCCTAATCCTTCAGAGAACTTTTGTTGTGTACTGTATTATCATCTCTCTTTATGCAGCTAAGATTAGCTTGCTTGCTCGATGAGCTATCCTTTAGAACTTTGGTTTCTGATTTTCTCAGCTTCCAGCAACCATAATCCGATGCAGTTAGATATGGCTTCATCATCCAAAGTATCGAAACTAATCTGAAATTACTTCACTGATATATTAGGCATCAGAAATTCGATTGGAGATTAGAGGTGGACAGTGCAAGGAAGCTTATATACAAACAGATGGGGAGCCCTGGAAACAACCAATATCAAAGTAATATTCCACCTTTGTAGACATCAAAAGGGTGCCCTATCAATCGTTGCTTATAAGTGGAGGGTGATTCTGGACTTGCCACTGGATGTGTTATGCGGCTCAAGGAACTCCGCAATTGGCTTGGAATTTCCTGCACCATTTTTGCCTTCTTTCCCAAAATCAGGCTACATGCTCCTTGATTGTAAACAATGGTGGTCTTATTGCCTGCAATTGATTCCATGTCCCATCATATTAGTGTGATATGATTCTTTAAAATATTAGAGATCACACAATGAGATTTGTATCCAAACAGCCATATAATTGGCTTTGAATTTGCACTCTGTGGTGAACTGCAAACACTGTAGTAGGATGGTGGGGGAGCTCAACTCCCTAAATAATGCTGATATCAACATTCCTCTTACAACTTCTACAATATTTCCAGTAATGGTGGCTGTTTCTTTGGTTTTATAGAATGCAATGATAGCAGGTTGCCTCTTTCTTTAGAGAAAGATCATGTCTACATCAAATTATGGTCTATCAGTACAAGTTAAGTGATTTTTGAACACGCTATGTTTGCGATAATTGCTTCTATATAGTTGAGAAATTCTTTTATCTTATCCTGGTTTCTGAGTTCATCTTATAATTCTAGTCATCCATCAACTCTTCATCCTTACAGATTCTTTATCAGCAGGATTGATCATATTGCCATTGCAAACATGTTCATTGACACTATGATTTGCTATTGCTGAAGAGTGATCATATAGTGCTGCTCTTCATGTCCTCCTGTTTTCCATGAATTCCATGCATGCTTTGCTTTATAATATGTTGCATGGCATCTAGCAAAGCTGAGACAACTAAAGTAGTGTTCCATTCTAATGCCATTGAGACAGGATTGCATCCAATCTGTCTGGGCATATGGAGGCAACCAAAACCAGGAATGGTGCTGCCCACTTCCATGTCAAAAGGGTCCTCTCTGGTCATAAATTAGAGCACCCCCTATCAAAGATCTCTTCCAAACCCTAATCCTAACCCTAATCCTAACCCTAAATAGAATAGCAATATCTTGGGCTTCTTAGTCCTCAAACTGATACCAACCTATCCAACTAAAAGACACCTTCTCTAATGTACTTTTGCTTCTTCCAGCTTTATTAGCCACTCATTAGCCTAGGCTGGGACTGTTTCTGGGTGTTAGTGCTTCCTCCGCATACCATCTTTGTTTGTTTTTTTTGTATACTAAAGTCTTTCAATAAGAGAAAGGTACAAAACAAGAGAATAGTATCATGGATAGATCAGCATGCTTATTGAATGAGTATGAGTTATAGATCTGTAGAGCCATGCATTCCAACAACTTCATATGAATGTGTGTAGCTATATAAGGTTTTCAAAGACATCAAAAAAATGTTTTTTTTTTTAAATACCCCCTTGTGTGTGGGGAAGGGCTTGGGCGGTGGTGCTTGCCAAAATAAAAAAAATCCAATTCTATTCAAAGCTTCCCATGAATTGCTCATGGATCCATGCAACTTATGGTCCTGTGCAGATGAGTTAACCCACTTGCTATGAACGTGTTACTTGTAATTAAATAAATCTTAATACTACATGGCTGTGGTGTTCCCTATAAAAATAATCATAGTAAAGTTAATTGTTTTATTGTTTTATAGTATTTGCTAGTGTTATCCTTTTGACTGCAAATTAATCTATTAATATATCATAAGTTAATGATCAATATGATACAAAGTGTTCTTCCGTGATGCCATTCTCTTCATCCTCGGAATTAAAGCCGAGCACATGGATCTTAGATTAGAAAAATAAGAGATTTATGGAGTGATAATAATTTATTCAAGGTGTGAACTTAGATGTTCTATGTATTAGTTCTTGATATAAAAGTCACTGGGTTTACTTAAGGATTCATGAATGCATGAAAGGAAATGCTAGGTGCATCCTCCCTTGTGCACAGTGTGCAAGGAAGTGCTTTTTCTAAAATAATTCTATATAGCATCAACTTGTTTTAAGCTATTGCAACTTGGCTAGTAACATTTTAGTGTGTCTAGTTTATCAAGTCAGACTATGTATAGATTTTAAGATCATTGTCATATGAGAGTGTGTGTGTGAGAAAGAGAGATCCATGTCATAGCCAAGCGTAGAGTTAGAATTGATTTAAGTGATTAAATTCACAACTTCCTGATTGAATAATTCACAATAATAATTAAAAAACCCCTTAAAATATTTCATAAAAAGTCCCTTGAAAGAGGCATCGGCTAGAGGAGTTGTGCCTCTTGTTGTGGAGTCAGACTCATTAGATATTGTCCAGGTGCTGAATGGTTCAAGGCTATGGCCTCGAGAATTGGAGGGACTAGCCAAAGAGGTGTGGTATGAGGGACTTAACTTTGAGTCTCTTTTATTCATTCACATTGCGAGATCTTGTAATGCTAAGGCCGATAGTGTTGCACGTTTTTATCGTATGATAGGTGCCTCTTTTATGTGGTCTTCACATGATGGTTTTGAGCTTCTGGATAGGCTCTTGTAAGTTGTAATCTTTTCAAAAAAAAAAAAAAAAAAAAAAACTACTAGTTCTTGGTACCAAGATTTTGTTTGTTTAAGTTAGGTTTTCTCTTAACTTCACCAATCATTTTAAAAGATTAAAAAATGATAGAGACAAGTGAATTTAATTTTTCGCAATACTAGTCCAACACGAAATGGAGCTAATGATTCCGAATTCTTAAATGATTAAGAAAAACTTGCATATTAAATCCACTTTATTTTTAATGTTAGGACTGAGGATTTTTTTGTGTTTTTTTTTTACGAAACAGTCCATGCAAGTAAGAAATCCTGACTTATATGAGAATTCTTTTTTTATGAGTGAAAAAATGACCCATTTTGTAAAGAAAACATGAAATGGCCCTGAATTTTGAAAAGGAAAATAAAGTGATTTAATATGAAAATTTGTCCACGTCTAAAATAAAGTGATTTAACATGAGTGAAAAAATGATCCATTTCACCTCTTTCCAATTGAGCAATTACGCACCAAGATTTTTTAACAATTTAATGATTTATGCTTCTTCTTTTCTTAAGTAAGTCGGCCAAAAAATGGCTAGTTACAAGAAAAAAACTATCTAACTAAGTATACAGATAAAAAGGTAAATTCACAGAGGCTTCAGATCTAGGAGCAAAGACCCAGCGGTGACTCTAGCGCCTATCTTTACCAAGCATGGCGAGATAATCCGCATCACGAACTCGGTCTCGTTGCACAGATTTAAAGACAACTGTCAGAAAGCGCGCCATCATCCCACATATATCTCTCAATAAACCAGTAAGATGAGGAGGCCAAGAGTTAGATCAGTGTATACGGTCAACCACAAATCTCGCATCTAACACCATTGAACACTTTTAGTCACCCCTGACTGTGTAGCCAACAAAAGACCCCTACAAATAACATGCAATTCCAACTCTTCGCAAGAGGCTGCAACAATAGCTTCGAAACACGCAGCCCTGATTCGGCCACCTTGATCTCTTATAATCACACCTAATGCAATAGCCCCAATGCTAGCAGAGAAAGCCGCATCCACCACAATAGAGGTCACCCTCCACTCCTCTACCTCTGATACACCATCATAAATACAATATTTGCGCTGTTTGCACATCCAAAATTCATTGGCCGTATGATAAATATGTAAATAATGATTTATGATACACCGTCATTAATGATTTATGCTTTTCTTTCTCCGAAAAGCTCCAGATCACTGGAAAGGGATCAATTATACCCAATATAATTTTTTTATAGATGATTTCAGATGGTCTAAATGCAGCTAATGATCATTAACTCTTTTTAATTCTAGAGAAGGACCATGGGAGTCTATAATGGCAAGCTTTTAGAAGCCAATTACTTAGTGGCCAGCAATGATAACTGTGGCCATTTCTATACAATAATAAAAGAACTTATTAGTTGGGGTTTGGGAAGGTCATGTGTACTTTGTTCTGTTTTGCAGGTGTAACAATGACACAGCAGTCATCCAATTTTATTTTATTTTAATAATAAACTGAAATGTCCTTTTCATTTGGATCTTTTCCTAACGACACGTTTGATTCGCACAAGGAACGGAAGACGGAATGAAAATGAGATTAGGAATGGGCTATTACCAATGTGATTTTGTGATATCATGATTAATAATAGAGAAAAAAAGAAAAAGATCGAGAATAGGAACAAAATATTACCGTATTTGGTAGATAAATAGAAGCATGAAAATGGATCTTAAATATTCATGTGGGCAAATCATTAAGCATCTAAGAACATATAATTGGATCTTAATTATATGTTTTGCTATTTTAATATTGTTGGATAAATATTAACACGTAGATTTGCAAACTTCATAAGTTTTTTTCTTAATTAGCGGGATTTGTTAGGTTATTATGTATAATTATATAACTCAATTTTTTTAAAGTAATACTAGGAAGGGAATGCAAATAATATTTTTGTAGAGATGGTTAGCAACTTAATAATAAAATCTCTTGCAATCGGATACGGATCGATTAATTTTTATCTTTCAATTATACCTCCGTGCTTGGCATGTGCCATTTTCTATCCATTCTTTTATCACTCTGTCGCCATCTCATTGATATTTATCAATACGGTGATATGATTTAGGAGTTTTGAATCAAAATTAAAGATTAGCATGATGTCACAAAGATATGTTAGAGAGAGACCTTATTATATGATTTAGGAGTTCTGAATCAAAATTAAAGGTTCGCATGATGTCACAAAAATACGCTGAGGAGAGACTTCCTATTTTTTTTATAAAAAAAAGTTTCTAGGATGTGTACGGGCTCCTTTGGTACGGAATAACTTTATTTCGAATTAAGAAACTTTATTTCATGTTTCAGGAATAACTTTGTAATGAAAACTTGAAATAAGAAAATATATTCGAGAAATAAAATATAGAATAAGTAGTGAATTCAGAAATATTTTAAAAATATTTCCTCTTCGTGTAGACGGACATAGATTTCACAATGATAGTTCACTAAAAACTCAATAAATAGACAAAGAGTAATATATAACTGAATAAATAGGACATAATAGTTTTCTTTTCGTTTTTGGTTTGAAACGCATCACAACCCTCAAAAATATCTCCAATATCAACTAGTTTGATAAATTTTAATTTTGGGCATTTGAGGTTATGTATTTCAAAAAAGTTACAATGCTAAATTTGTTATGATTTGAACTTACCGACATAATTTACTTATGACCACCACTAATTATTTGACTACAAATATATAAATATAGGTCCAAGTAACAACCAAAATTCATTTTCCGGAGAAGAATAGGTTATGGAACATGACAAATTTAACAATCACATGAACAGAATTATATATAACTGTCAACGTGACATCAGTCCAATCATGTTGAGACTATAAGAATTTTTAAATTAAGATTGATGCAATGATACCACCCAAGCATTTAATTTAATTTAATTTAAACGGTATCAAAGCAAACCAACCCTCTATAGCACGTTAGAAAGAGCGCGGGAGAGACTTATTTAAATCCTCCAATAACGAGATAAAGATCAAAGAACCAATTAACTTGGTTTTTTTATTTAAATCTCCGATCACGTTTCTTGTGACTTGCAAGCCAAAGAATGCTATAAAAAAAAAATTAGTTGGAAGAAATTTAAATTATTCTCCCAATTTCTTGGTAGACTCACATGGGTTTCTTCTCCAGCTGTTATAGAAAAAAAAAAATTTAATCCACTTGTCTCTCTTTTTTCTCTTTACGATAAACAATATTTGTTCCCACATGGGATTCTGCTTACTTTTAATTCGAGATCTCTCCTCCTTTTGGGCTATCTTTCACTAGATTCAAGTGAGTTCCCAAACCTCAACTGTGGGAAAAAGGAGTAATTTTTCATAGTGAGCTGGGTTTTTTAATTGGATATGTGATCTTGGAGACCTCTATGATATCAAGAACTTAGATTTGGTTAGTTACTCATACCTATTGATTTATGTTGCCTATGTTTTGGTTCGTTTGCAGTATTTTTTTTATGGGGTTCTTGTTCGATCTCAGTGTTTCTCCTTCCGATGCGTTTTAGTTAAAGTTTTGATCTTTTTTCCATTGGGTTTAATGGGTAGTCGCCAGTTTTTGGTATGAGAGATGGCAACAGGGGGATTTCCCATTTGGGTTTTTAGGGTTGACAATGAATTGGGGATGGAATTTTACGTTCATGTTGTTCTTAGGGTTCTTGTGTGAGTTCTTGTTGCTCCATGAAGTGTTAATTTGTATGAAACCCAAATCAAATTGGGTTTGTTCAAAAATTTCAGGATTGGGAGGAATTTGGTTATCTTAAATACCTTAATTAGTTCTAGCTTCTTGTAAGAAAGTTCTCTATTTGGTACTGTTAGAATAGATCTCTAGTGCTGAGTTGTCACGAGTCCCAATGAAACCAATTCTTCCTCACCAGACAGCGAAGAACTTATTTGTATTTTTATAAAATTTCACAACTGTAGAAATAGTTCTCTCCGATTTCAGTACTTCCGTTATAAATATGTTCTGGAAGTTCTTTTCGCTATGGGTTCCTCTTTTGTGTTTGACATCGTATGCTAATCTTCATAAAACCATTTCAACAAAGATTTTTTTTGGTTTTTTTCTTTATCGTCACAGTTATATGTCACTAGAGTACGTCCTTTGTGCATTCCTTTCAAGGTTCAATATTTTCCAACTTCTATTAGGATAACCTGCTCTTCCTCTTTGTTTTCGAATTCCTTGGAATTTTATCGATCTCAATTGTGATCATGTTTAGTGCACATTACTGTCTGTTTCTTTACTTTCTAACACTACTGTGAATTTGCCTCTTTTGTCCAATGTTCTCCTGCAGATTGTTCTGTCTAAAGGATTGTTGTGTTTTGCTCGAGATATGTTATTGAAATCAATTGTTGGTAGATGCATGTAGTTGTTGTGTTGGTAAAGTGCAAACCATGATGTGACTGTGAAGCTATTGTGCTGCTATCAAGATCAAGATGGGTGGCGAAGTTTTAGGAGAAGCAGACTTAGAAATTCTGCATTCAATGTGGCCAGATGAACTCGATAATGAACCAAGGAAGAAGTTCAATATAGAGAAGCCCGGAGTTAAAAGCGATCTAATGGAGGAAGTTGAAGTCATAGAAGAACCTACAATCGTGGATTTCAAGCGCCTTTTAGAGTTAACGGATTATAGTGAGAGGGGTTCTTCTCAGTTGGCTTACCTTGTAAAGCACTGGGAATACAAGCAAGCCAGTGCTGTTCGCCTTCTCAATGAAGAGCTCAACATCTTGAGCAAACAAAGGAAGGAAGTCGAGCAAAAGAAGTTAGACATCCTCGAGCAGCACCGTTTTGAGGAAGAAAAAGGCGTTGGCGATAAGCGTTCTGTTTCTATATTGGATGAAATATATGATTGGTGGGACACGGTTCCGAGGAGAACAACTGATGTTCTTGCTTACAAGGAAAAGCTCGATATAGATGTAGAATGCGAGACCGTCAATTACTGGAAGCAGCGAGCCTTGGAACTAGATAGAATGCTAGAGGAAAGCATCCAAAGAGAGCAGAAGCTCATGCAAAAGTTGCAGGAGAACATAGAGAACCTTGAGATGCAGTCGTCTCCTGTTGAAGAATTGTCTCAGATCTTACAAAGAGCTGATAACTTCTTACACTTTGTGCTTCAGAATGCACCAGTTGTCATAGGTCATCAGGTTGGTCAACTTCATGTGCGAAATATTTTTTATTTTATTTTAAGTATTAGCTTGTAATTAGTAACAACAAGCACATTGCTTGTTTTATGGCTGCTGTTTGCTATTTCAGACATGAGAATGTCCTAGAGAAAATAGTCATCCTAGTGGAAATAACATGCAGCATGTAGCTTTGCAGTCTATTTAGTTCAATATTTGTATTCTCAGACAAACTTGAGTTTCATTTGCAGCTTTTTGTTGCAATAACTTTGTCGATGTTAAGCTTATGAAAGGAAAGAACAATGTTCTGGAGTGAATTCGCATCCTATGTTTCAATCTGGTGACTTTGGCGAATAAAGCTCCTATACTTATTGTTTCAGGACAGCGAATTGCGATACCGTTTCATCTACAACCACTTTCCAAGTCTTGAGGAAGGGGTAGGTTCAACTATCTGTGATTCCTAGAAATGTGACTCAGAAGACTATTTGTAGCAAATCATATCTTATGAACACTTCTATTTCTCCTCTCTCAAGCTTTGATGCAAGTATCGCTGATTTTCCAGGACATTATAGGTAAAACTGATATTGAGATCTTCTCGGGAGCCGGTGCATACGAGATTCAGGAATTCAAGCGAGAAGTCTTGGAGAGAGGTTTACCAGCCAAGCGGGAGATGACATTTGAGACTGAGTTGTTTGGTTCAAAGACATTCCTAATATTTGTTGAGCCAGTGTTTAACAAGACTGGAGACACTATAGGTGTCAACTACATGGGGATGGATATGACTGACCAGGTGATCAATCATCCAAGCCTTAGATCGTCTATTTACATGGATATTCATTTCTCCTCTCTTCTTTCGGTATACCAATTCTATGTAACTTCAATCTATTAGTAGAAAATAATTTCTACCTTGTTGTTTTTCTCTTCTTTTTTGGTTTTTGACAGACGTGCAATTGCAAAAGTTGAGTTTAGTTATTGAAATACGTCATTGCAAAAGTATAATCCACATTGTTGGAGTTTGTTTTCTGCTGTTCATCATGTCATGTTTGACTCTGGTCCTCTGGATATCTTTGGCCAGCCAACCCTTCTGGATGTTCCTATGTTTTAATAGCTATCTCGGAGCTGCTTTGAAATATGCTTTTATAGATGTTCTGCATGTACATCAGTGAATAAAAGAAAAGAGGCATTTTGGATTTCCTTGAATTACATCGTACAATTGCAATTCCTGGATTTTGCATCTAAATTCTCATTCTGCCATCTGAAATAGGTTTTTGGCATGTATACGCAAATCTATTTAGAAGTTTTAACAGGCCACCACAATCCACACTCATTTTTATAAGCAAGAAAGTATGAGCAGCTCAATTCTTGGAAGAAGACGTTGAAATTTGAGAGAGTGTGGCACGCCATCTCCTTCAGGCCTTATCATCTGCTATTTCTTTCTCTTCGCACTCCTTAGTGATACATGTGACATAAACAATCAATGGCATGCAGGTGATAAAAAGGGAAAAGATGGCAAAGCTAAGAGAAGAGATAGCTGTCCAGAAAGCCAAAGAAACTGAACTCAATAAAACAATTCATATAACAGGTCAGCCAATTCACTGCTTATTCTCTTGTAGGAATTCATCGTCATCGCACTGTGTAACATTGTCTGTGTGCTGATTACAGAGGAAACAATGCGAGCTAAGCAGATATTAGCAACTATGTCTCACGAGATCAGGTCTCCACTTACTGGGGTTGTTAGTATGGCTGACATCCTTGCAAGCACGAAAATGGATAAGGAACAGCGTCAGCTGCTGGATTTGATGATCTCCTCTGGAGACTTAGTTCTGCAACTCATCAATGACATTCTTGACCTCTCAAAGGTCGAGTCAGGTATGCTCTAGATCATACTTGGAAACATAGTCAATCATTTTCAGTTGATTAGTTTTTTTCAGATTTTATTGAGCCAGAACAAACTTATCATTCATGAACTCACTGACTGAGATGCCATTAAGACGTTACTAACAAAGAATGTAGCTTTTCGTGGAGGTGCTTCCACTAATCCAGGATGAAAGTTGTTAACATTGGTTGCCTTAATATCCAGGGGTGATGAAATTGGAAGCTACAAAATTTCGACCACGAGAAGTCGTAAAACATGCGTTGCAGACTGCTGCTGCATCTCTGCAGAAAGAACTGACATTGGAAGGACATGTTTCTGATAATGTTCCTCTAGAGGTGTGGGTTCATTTCCCTCAAACTAAACTTGTGCATGGCATTGCTTTATTTTGGTTCTTCTATAAGGTCTCAATGCAGAGATAACTAACCTCCTCATGAATTCAAACCTACCTGCTCTACATGTATCACCTAAATATTTAGAAGCAATAAGAAATAATTTTTGAATTTTATTCTTAGCAAAGACTGCCTGGTGGCAGTAGATCTGTGACAGTCGTAGGGATTATAATCCGAATTGGATTAATTAATTGAGGAAGATATTTGTTATTGATGATCTTCCTTTAAAACTGTTTGTGTGATCTAAGGATTTGCTCATTGCAGCATCCTTGTAGCATGTAAAGGGTTGCAAGAAACATCAGCATAGTAAGTTGATAAGCAGCACTTGGTCTTATGTCAAGACCCTAATTTAATGATAATGGAAATGAGCATTGCAAGTACTTAGCAATTGTAGGCCTATCCCATAATTTTCTATATTGCAGTACTCTGATTAGGTTTACATGTTGCATGTAGGTTGTTGGCGATGTGCTAAGGATTCGGCAAATCTTGACCAACCTGATCAGGTAAGAATGAAATTGCCGAGTTTACAACATTAGAATGATTCAAAAAATATGTTTATTCATTTTCACACTGAGATTCATGTATGGATTTTTCTGCAACAACCTAAATTCATGTGTTTATGCATTGTTCTTCTCTTGAATATCAACTGAATTCTTGTGCCGTTTAGTTAGTGGTACGGTAGCAATCTTCCTTCCATTGTTTGTGTTTTGTGCTTGAAATGTTGAATTAATTCTGCAGCAATGCAATCAAGTTTACACATGAAGGAAAAATAGGGATAAACCTCTATGTAGTTCCTAAGCAATGCCATGGAGCTGGAGAGGAAAACCCTCAAATTCTGAAAGACCGAGATTTAGCTACTTCAGCAGGAGAATCAACAGAAAAGAACTCTTTAGAATCTCAATGCCATAACAACCTTGAAACCTCCCCTTGCTCAGCATGTCAAGAAGTCGGAAATTCCAAAACCACAAGTGAAAATGGATGCTCATCAGATGCCGATGCAGAGGAACAGTCACATAAACAAGTAGGGTGGCTGCGCTGCGACGTGTATGACACTGGCATTGGAATACCAGGTCGTTGACCCATTCTTCTGCTTGACCTTTATTTAATATTCTGGATTGGGGCATGTCATCTAGCATAAGATTCATTATTCTGGTCTTTAAATTGCAACCAGCTAACTCTGTTCTTTTGTGGACATGAAAATGTTTTTGGTCCCGCAGAGAAGGCACTACCTTCATTATTCAAGAAATACATGCAAGCTAGTGCTGATCATGCACGGAAATACGGCGGAACAGGCCTCGGTCTCGCAATTTGCAAGCAATTGGTGAGATACATATTTTGCTTTGTACTTTTATAAAAGTACTTACAATATCAATATCTTCATTCTAGAAATTGTAGAAAAGGAGGCGTGTTCCCTACTTATCAGCTGCTTTAATGACAATTTTCAGCATTACATCGCTGATCAATGCCATATATTGTTCATGATTTAATAGCAATAACCCACAGTGGTGTCATCATATCAGGTGTGTGTTAGTGTAAATGCACACTGCCATTGAAAGGTTATGGGAACCAACAAACCAGAAACCTTTTCATAATGAAAATGTAAGAATTCACCTTGAACTTATTTCGAGTTTCTTTTAAAAATATGTGAACAGTAGAAAGCACTGCGTTTCAGTACTCAGAAAATGCAATCTGAAAACTAAATATCCTTAGACATTTCTTTCGTGAGAGCAGCTTGTGTACTTAATCTTTGTGACTACAGTAATTCACATCACAATAGAAACACTATCGCGTATATTTTTAGAAGACGGGATTCTTTTTCCTACTCTTTTCAGCCATGCATCCAATCACTGCAAAAGTCTTAAACTGTAGATTATGCCTCGTGTGTAGTCTTAGATGTTCATATCTGAAATCCATCTGAAATGAAATTAATCAATGGCATTTAAAAGGGCTAAATCATGTGTCATGTAATCATACACGATCGAAGAGTATTAAAAGTTTACTTACAGTTGCCTAATTTTACAAAATGCACTGATGTAGGTTGAGCTGATGGGGGGTCAACTTACAGTGACCAGCGAGGAGCATTGTGGATCGACATTTACATTTGTGCTTCCTTGTAGGGTTCCTTCAAAGAGGGAGCGATTTGATGACCCGGATGAAGCCTCAGCCATGTCAGAACATAAACTTCTGAGTGATCCCAGAGCTGATGAAGTTGGTGGGACATTTTGCTTCAAGCCTCATGCTCTTGGTATTTCATGTGGTGGATCCATGAGTCGGAGGACAAACCTTTTTCGCAGTAGCACCTATGATCCCACAAATAACTTTAGCAGATCAATGGAGAGCTCTGATTCATGTTCTTCGACCGGTGGCCAATCGGCGAAGAGGGATTCAGTTGTTTCTAGTACTGTTTCTGATACCACCAAGGCATGCAGTGAATTTAATTATCCTGTGCAGGACGGCGCAGAAGATAGTATACGTGATATTGAAATTGAAAGCAGAAAAGATGAACAATGTTGGGATGACAAACCTTGCGTGACAAGGTGTAATGGTATCGACTCAAAGGAAGCTCAAAGCAATCTATGTTTGCAACAGCAAACAAACTCATTTACCGAAGAAGACAGTAATGCTGAGGGTAGCATATGCAGACAGAGGGTTAAAACCACAAGCAGTGAAACAGAAGATGGAAATTCCAGCACCACAACTGATGACATCTCTAAACTGCCACAGCTCAACTCGCGACACAGAATTCTTCTTGTAGATGATAACAAGATCAACATTATGGTGGCACAGTCTATGATGAAACGGCTGGGTTACCAAATAGATGTAGCAAAGAACGGGCTGGAAGCGATTCGTTCATATCAAAATTCTGCTTATGATCTCATTCTTATGGTAAGTGACTACTAAATTCCTTGCATCCATGTTCAAATACATAACAAAATGCATCTTACATAGAGTCGCAATTAATGTTTGCAGTAATTATTCATATTGATATATGGCTGTTTCACATGATTTCCTTTGGAACACTGAATATTTTCCCTTCTGAATGCTGATCTTTTGTACTGTGCCTCCATGTCTTTCAATCCGCAGGATGTTTGCATGCCAGTTATGGATGGCCTGCAAGCTACTAGATCGATTCGGTCATTTGAAGACAATGGCTACTGGGATGCTTCTGTATTACCTGATAGCAATCTTGCTATTCCGGACTCAAAGACACAATCAGATGGTCAGGATACAAGGCAAACAAGGAAAAGAACTCCGATTGTTGCGGTGAGTTTTTCCAACAAAATTTGCATGCTATATTTGCTTGTAAAATCCTGAGATATAAATATATCTTGATCATGCATATGTACTTGTAAATTTTGCAGATGACAGCCAACTCATTAGCAGAGAGTGCAGATGATTGCATTGCCAATGGTATGGACTCATTTGTATCTAAGCCAGTCACCTTTCAAACACTAAAACAGTGCCTCCAGCAATACTTGCCACCTTAAACATTGTTAAGTTGTTTCTTGTAAAGTAGGGAAATAAATAAATCAAAGTAGCAATCGAGAATTTTGTAGCTAGTGTTATCTCCCCTTTTATTTTCAAATTAAAAGAAGATCCAATGCTCTTTTACTCATAATTGGACTTCCTCTTGGCTCTTCCAGTCTTGGATAGTGTAAAAAATCCTTTCCATGTTACAATATAACAGAAAATTAAAAATTCAAAGGCTGAGATGTTTTTTTTCTCATCAGAGATGTAAGAGCATGATTAAATGCATGTGTATTACTTGCAATTTATGTGGGTAATGAAATTTTTTTCTTAATCACACATGATTAAGGAACTTGGTCCTCTATTCCAACTTAATTGTGCTATCTGTTGAAAACAAGATTATAGAAATAAAAAAAAATCTTGTTCATAGCTCCAAAAAAAGGTCTTTTATCTCTATCAATCTTCTAGAAAAGTCTGGCCTGGTTCCACTAATTAGATGCCTAAGGATAACGATTTAATTAGCTAATCCAAACAATATGCTTTGAAACTAGTGCCTGAATTGGCGAGTAAGGGTCCCCAACAATGACTATTAAAAATACTAATTTAAGTTAATTCCCATTATTAAACAAAAGGGAAGAGAAAAGACTTGACCAAAAGCATGAGTCAAAAAAAAAAAAGACTATTAAAAGACCAAGTTAAATCCCATTGTTGAACAAAAAGGAGGAAAAGACTTGACCAAAAGTGGAAGCTAATGTCTTTGATTTCAAAAGAGAGGAAAGCCGTGCTAGTTTTTTTCCATGGAAGTTGGACTTTTTAAGCAGCCAAGCTAATTTATTCAACTATAACTCACCCCCATGGTTACGTTTAACGTATGATTAAGGTTGTCATTATCCTAGACAAGGTCAAGGATTCTAGACTCCCAATTTTGTGTGATGGGCCGTCCCAATTTTATGTGATGGGTGGTCCTGTGCCATTATTGTTAAAATAATGACTAAGATGAGACCCTTTTTGCCACTAGTTCTAACGCCGAGAGCGCTTTGCCGCGGCCGCGCCATTCGGCGGCCCCGCGCGCGCGTCAGGCGTCCCACCCTGCCGGGGAGCAGCTGCTTCTAATGCGTCTCGGTGGCGTGGGGATTCCAACATATCTCCAACTGCTCTAAAAGGACTTTTCGAAAAGTAATAAAGGCTCAAATGTAGTCGCACTTGGGCTGAGTCGAGATTATAATAAGCTGGATAGATATGGCCTCTTTGGGCCCATTTTATCATCATCCTCGCATAGCAGCTGTCACGTTCCTATGTAACAATCAAAGTATTTTTAGCATATTTTCTAATAGCTGACCAGATTATTTCTAATTAATTCAAAAATCTTTTCACAAGATATATACTTGTATTCTCAATCACTCCTCATATTCATAATTAACTTTTGCAATTTTATGAAAAAAAAATTTGTGTTAGCATATTATAAACATAAACTCAACCTTTCCGATCAGCTTAAGCTTCCAGAATAATTGTCACGATTAACATAGTATTAGAACAGTGGTCGAGCGCGGCTTGAACACTGTTTTCATCAATCCGCTCCTCTTATCAAGCGGTGGGATGGCTCTGTTTGGGCAGCGGCTTCAGAATCAGTAGAGGCACAATCAAGTGAGGAGACCGAGTTATGGGGAATCCGAAGGGCCTTGTTACTTGCAGGTGAGCACAAGTATGCCCGTTTTGAGGTATCGATGTTTAGATCCGTGCATGGAGACTTGGTGGGCCATGCAGATGCTTTGGCTAGCTTGGGGAGGAGAAATGCTTGGCGTCGTTCCTAGGTCTTTGCTCTTGGATCTGATTATCCGGGAGATTTCCCTGTAATTGTGTAATTTTGTTTTCTCTTTGCCTATCTCATGTAACCCTATCCGGCCTGCTTTGGCTCATTTTTTTAAAAAAAAAACAAAATCAATCGACTCCTATGACACAAGATGGAAGAGTCGACATTATATTTCTTCCTTCAATCTAATCACTCAACCAACAAGATTTAAAACTCTTAAATGGATCTTAGTGTGCTCCAACTCCAAGTCATCGCATCAAATGGAACATTGCCTATACGCAATTCCAAGAGAGAGAGAAGGCTCATACACTTCCTTAAAAATATCTTTCTCTCTCTAAATATCTATCTGACTATGATCTGATCTCTAAATTATTGTGGGTAGCTGTACTTAGGTTGTATATAATCAATGCTAATTAGATGACATGGCCCATCACAGGTGTCATATGAGTGTCTCTTAGCTAGCTTGCAGAATATATATCGTGGATCCCAGGAAACATTCGTACAGGGATCGGTGGTGGCATCCCAAATAGGAATGTCGGGAAATGGGGCCCATGACACTCGGGATGACCATGATGATGTGGACCATCATCTGAGCCACGTGGCATCCATTAGTTTGCGGTGGGAGAGAGTATCTGGGATCTACGTGGACTTTTCTTTATTTACTTTTGAGATAGATCGTTACTTTGTGGAGACAGGACAGGGTGCAGGGATGAAGAAAATGATAGAATGCAGACAAACGTGATTTTGATGTGGTGCCACCATGGCGCCAAGTGGCCTAGCTGATGTGGCAAACCGTGATTAGTGGTGAGGCTAAATATTCATTCTCAAAGAAGGGCTTGTAATGCTAGCAATCAGATTTTAAACTTTGATTTTCATATGACAACGAGCGTAATGATGTTGTCGTCTGATGAGTTGTTGAAACCTTTAATTTTATAATCATATAGCTTTCGACTATACAGTCAAAATAAAAGACTCAACTATCATGCTGTCATTTTAAGGAATTATTTATGTATCTCTTGTTTCTTATACCTTTAATTTTAATATGTTCGCCCCGTGATCGACACGTGTGATTGATATTTGTTTCATGAAATTGAAAAATGACATAAACTCAACTACCAATAATTAACACGCTAACCTAATGTGACCCTAACCACTCCACTTATGTGGATGAAACATAAGATCATCTCTAACAAAACCACACACCTCATCCAAAACCATGTCCTTCTCCTACGTCTTCTTCATAGCTTTCTAACCAATGAGGGCCTCACCTAATGGCATCCAACTTTTCATCATGTCAGAACCCTAATCTATAAGAAGATATGGAAGCAAAGAAAAAGTCGGGGAAAGGAGATCATGGCTTTAAGGATTACTCCAATCCTTAAGCACCTAAGTGCTGCCTCTACATATAATAATACAATCACATCAAATCACACTAAACCAAGTAATAAGGTCACCACCACCTTTTCTCTCTCCTCATTCCGTTCCTTGAATCATTGCTGTCTCCCCTAAATTCCCCGCTCTCTCCTTCTGATAGTGCTCCTCTCACTAAAAAGATCGAGAGAGATGCATGACTTTAATCCCCTCACTTGGTGTTTAGAGAGAGAAAGAGAGAGACCGACCCTCTTGTGGATAAGTTCAGACAACAATCATACGCAACGCTGACTCTAAAGCATGAACCATCCACACATAGATTTATATCTACTAAAGGAGAGGTTTATTGCATGCATTAGGAGTAAATAAGTATTTCAGTGAAGAATTTCCATACGTCATCACTTTAGTTCATCGACATGAGATTTCTCACTAAAACTATATATCTCAAAGCATATATATAGGATTTCATCTGATCCAATAATATGCACCAGATATGTGGCTGGATAGATGTCAATCATCTTATCGGTCGAGCAAGTTTATTTATTATCTTTGCTATGACCAAAACCTATTTTTGATCTCATGATCTTTTCTCACGTTAGTTTTTATTATCAAGGTGTCTACCGCGATTGGAAGCCACATTTGCTATTCCAATGATCCATAGATTCACGAACATAACTCCCAAACTTGCTATCTTCCAACACAAAATATGGGAGTGCAATTAGAGTATTTATGTATTCAATTTAAGACTAAGCTAATCAAATATACCAAAAATAAAAAAAGCTTTTTTGCTTCTTGAAATTTAAATCAATGATGCATGCAAATTAATAAGATGCATAGCTAATATATATGCTCAATCAAAGGCTCGTTCTTTATATAAAAAAAATTATATGTGTTATTTCCTGTAGCAAGAAGTGAACTTTGAGATTCGAGTCCGTACCTGATTAAACATTAA